>CM076579.1:1152668014-1153193021 GCA_034641835.2 Pinus albicaulis | reverse complement strand
TTATTTGAAATTGACAAAGACAAACAAATGATGATGTTTCGGTACATTTTATGAGTCCTACATTTTCTTTTCAATGTGATCATCAATAAGAAAAATGAGAATACCCTTTTGAAGAAGATAGGGAGAGGAATTGAAATATGATTTTTCTAATTTTTTTGGTGTTGCCATTTTAAAGTTATTGAATTTTCATTCACTGTAATTTTCATAGCAATAGAGAATTTCACGGTGACACAATTTAGTATAAAATTAATAACAAATTGAAATTTTTAATGAAACACCAAAAATATTATATAATTAGAAACTAGATTCGGAGATGAATCAAATGGTACAGAATGAAAAGATAACATTATTTTTTGTAGGTATTTCTCCCCCTCCAAAGTTGTAGGTTCTAAAAACTCCAAAATTTTACGGGTTTTTCATCGACCGAAACTCTCGAGCGAGATAATTTCTGCGGCCCCGAGACATTTAATAAACTATCGAGCGAGAAATTTTAAACTCTTGACCAAGAGTTTAAACAACTCTGACAAATTTAACCATGTGGGTAAACTCTCGCCCAAAACATTTACAAACTCTTGGTCGAGATTTTGCGTGCGAAGAAATACACACAGAGCACATGGCGATTTTTAGTTTGGCGACCGTGACCTCTCGGGAGAAAGTTATCACTCTCATTCGAGAGTATAATCGCTTTCGTAATTTTAATCGAAACATTTTATCGTCGGCGAAGCGGAATCACAAAGATCCATCGTATTGTCGTGATGTTTCGGGTGAGAGTTGTATATAAATATTCTCATTCAAAAGATTAAATCACAATATTCCACACACAATTTTGAACCAAAGAAGGGAAGTTTTTAAGGGTGCGGGATTTTTTTCGGTGCGAATAAATAATGTTTTTTAAACATTCAATTTTTTTAAACAAAACATATTTTTTAGGAAAAGGAAGTGAAAATTTTATGGGGAAAAAAATCACATTTTTATTTTTTATAAAATTAATTATTTGATATTTTGAAAAATGTCTCTATGAAGACATGAAATGTGCAAAATGTCTTTATGAATTTAATTATTTATTTAATTTTGTTTGTCTTATTGAAGGCATGAAGTACTGACAAGTCTTTATATTTTGAACGTTGATAAGTGAAATTGATTTGGTTTCAATTTATGATTTGGAGAAGAAAAAGGAATTCAATCAAGGCACGATCGAAAGTGACGATTCAAACGAAAGAATAGAATTAGAAAAACAAAGTGAGGAAAAGGGGAAATATTAA
Organism: Pinus albicaulis; assembly: GCA_034641835.2. Taxonomy (NCBI): domain Eukaryota; kingdom Viridiplantae; phylum Streptophyta; class Pinopsida; order Pinales; family Pinaceae; genus Pinus; species Pinus albicaulis. The sequence continues at coordinate 1,153,191,759 of CM076579.1, read as the reverse complement.
GCCATGAAACAAATGTGGAGGTAGGTATCTGGAAAGAGATGTAGATTTGTAAATGTGGAGGAAATGAGATATTTTGAGAACATACATGAATAATATGAAAAAACAAATGTTGAAAATTTTTGAGGAGCTTGTCCAACGAGAATATTGATATTGATCTCCTTTGGTGAGTCAATAGTTTCTTCAATTTTAATCTTGTATTCTTTTTTTAAAACATTGTAGTTCAAGATAGTTTAAAATATATATATAGATATATATATATATATATATATATATATATATATATATATATATATATATATATATATATATATATATATATATGTCAATTTCAAATTAGAAGTGAATATTGTTTTTATGTGAATGTATCATATGCCTGGTCTCTCTTCTGTTTGCTCAGTGTGGAAGTTCCAAGAACATTTTATACAACTACAAATTTCTAGAGAATATGGATCCAACTACAATTGATGAATTGGGACCACCAATACCTAAACGGATAGTTTGAATAAAATAAATTGGGGGTTACACCATGTTTTTGAAGGTAAATCTATCATAGCACAAGCTTAGATTTTATGTATATTTTTAGAGCTGGAAATCTACGAAATGTTGTGGAATTATTAGGCATTAAAAGTTAGAAAGAGGGTTTAGTAAATCAAATGGTATCAAAAAATGTGGCGTCGACCTTGCCATTGAATCAAAAAGCAATCTCAGAAGTTGAAAAAGTGTGCTCGTGAAAATTTTAACAAATTTACTCATGAAACAAGCTTGCATCAGATCGGTTGATGTCGACAACTTCAAAATTATTTAAAACCTTCGAGAAACATTTATGGAGGCATAAAAAATTTAGAATTAAATTAGATGAGAATGGTGAACTTGCATGTTGGTCTAATATCCCTACGAATCATCTTGATAGACTTCTTAATGGTGTAAGGGATAAGGTCAAAAGATTTTTGGAATTAAAATTTTTGTGTGTCGCCAAATGAAGGGACATTGTGCCATTTAAATTGTATCTAAGGAGGTTTATGAAACTCATGCCAAGCATATAACACAAGTTAGTTTGATAGAATTATTAAAACTTTATGGAGATTAATATTGATGTGAAGGTTTCCTGCTTGTTATAGTTAAACCATGGTATGTCGGGAATATCATTGTTGAACACATGTTGTTGTCAATATATCTTAGAATTCCAATTATTCTGAAGAAATTTTTAAATTTTCGCATAAAATATTAGTCAAATGACAACCCTCCTTCAAGTGTTGACAGACATAGATATATATTATGCACGAGAGAGAATAATAAATTATTTTATAGAAAAGAATGTGGTTGTGGAAGAAAATGCCTAGAATGTTTTCATTTGGCACTCTACGATGCAAAGTATCCCATTCATCCTAATGATCTGACATCAAATCTTAGTCTGAATTGGAAGCGATATGAAAATGTTACTTACACTCTTGTTCCGATTCAACAACATCAAAAAATATCACTTTACGTGACGACAACATTTCAATGACATATTTTATGGAGAATTTCAAGATTACAAATATAAAAATATATATAACATGTTGTGATTTATAGTTCAGAAATCACGTGATGTGTTCCCAAAAGTAAGAATATTATCAATGGTTGATTAGTTGAGATTAGTCCACAAAAGGAGATACAAAGTGAGTATTATCATTCGGAACACGTATATATATTTGTGCATATTTTGTATAGACATGTAGAGCTTGATATAGATGGTTTGATAAGTGATAAGAAAATAATTGTGGAGTGATTAAAGTACCATTTCTACATCGGTGATGATTGAACATGATACATGTTTTGTTCGGCTGCTTGTTTTAATGCTATTTATAATGAATTTTTGAAACGAGGGGTCATTGTTAAAAGAAAAATTGGGTATGGTTAGATGGGCATGTTTGGTGATTTAAATCGGCAAGATCATTCTTTTGGTTGTCTCATCTTAATAAGAGAACCAACATTTGACATGAATGGAATTTATTTGAGACAAGGCATGGAAAAGGAGAGCACGGTAAATGTAGGCATGCATAAAACGTGCAATTAGGAGAAATCAATTGAATCACTCGGATTCTCGACTTGCGGAGATTCTTTAGATGTTGTTAATTGGTGCAAAGATAATTTAAATCATGTATCAAACCGAAGGATGGCTGATGTGTACGAACAGCGTACACAGCAACTAACAATATATTATACATGTACATAGATATATGTATATACATGTGCATGTATTTTGTTATCATAAAAATATTAAATATTTCTCGAAATTTGACTCATACATGTGTGTGTTTTCTCAAGTAGGTACTTTTGGAATATTGCAATGGGTGATGTTGATAGATCATTGTCATTTAATTTCCTTGCAATCAAACAAGAAGTTTACATACATTGGGAGTAATAACATGACAAATATACATTGCATTGAGAAACAAAAGTTCTCTTGCTTTTACGCATGTATTGATGGGTGAGTCCATCGTATTTGTGAAAACCAAATTAAAAAATTTGTTAAACCATGGAAACACGAAGAATTGACACCATTTCCCCAATTTGGAAACATGGCCCGTGAGGAAATGGACAATGAAATGGTTGAATTTGACAATGATTATGATCGTGTTTGATATGGTTAGAGAAGGTGATTTCTTTGTTATCATTGCACAGAGAAATAATCAAGAAAAAGTGCATTACGCTGCCAGTCACCTAGATCTAACCTGATTTCTGCAAGAGTATAATGATCATCAAATTATACACTCTTGGCTTGGTTCAATGGTGTTAATGGGACATTTCTTTGAAGAATTAAATAAATTTAAAGATCATATTATTTTTCATTATCACTAGCCATAGGTTATTTATGCCCAATATAGTCACTTCGTCATAGCAACTTGGTTGTAGTGGAAGCAAGTTAAGAGTAGAAAAAAATGATGAGAATGGAGGTTATCGATAGATGATCATGATGCCATTCTAGAAAATTTTCCACCAGCACATTTCATATGAGTGGAACACATTTTTCAAGATGAATAATGAAATTTGATTCTAGGGTTAGAACATAAAATTGCTATAATGTATTGTAGTTTATATAGTTTAAGACTATATTGTGGATTTCTTTCAAATAAATGGACATGTGGATGTTAGATGTGTATTTTTAAGAAAAATATATTATGATCTACTAGATAAGGGTGCTGTTTGCTAGATAATTAAGTTATGGTGATTTAAAGTGTCCATGATGTTTATCCTAAGATGAATAATATTTGCTTTTTTGAGTGGATATGATGGCGATGAATGAATATTTAATTACATATATATTCTTCTATTGTTAGTTTATTTTTGATATCAAATGTCATCATATTTGAATCACATCAACCTTAAAATCATTCCATAGGAGAAATAGTGTCTGCACACAATTCTAAGTACAAGTAATGCATACAAACTTAGTTTCAAACGCATATCATATTAGCATTAGAGATGTGCTTAATAAACTCATAGCATGTCATGAATGCATTTATTATTCAATAAGAATAGTAATCAAGGAATTTATTCACTAATTAGAAATTTATTGCATAACTCTAGAATTTGGGTTTAAAGGATGAAAGATGACTTTTTGGGTTTCTCATCACCTTTTTATATTTCCAAAATCTTATTCTTTAATTATTTATCTAGGGTTGAGTTAATTAATTAGAAAAGTTAGAAAATCCTTTCTCAGAGCCATAATTCTCAATTATATGTGCAAATAAATGTTAGTTTGTGATTTAAGGTAATGGTAAATTTTACCAAGTGTTCAATTACTATGTAAAAATAAACATATGAGTTAGGTGTGTCAATTCAAAAATATGGGGAAAGTGATTTTTGAAGAAGGTATGGGTCATGTACGAGGGAATTATATCACATGTCTCACCAACATGAATGTATTTGTGGAATTAAAATATTCAATGTCCATGCAATTATAACAAAGATAGTAACGTAGCTATTTGACATGAATTCACAACCATGAATGAGTGGGTCTACCTTTAGAATGGTGCTTAATACTTGGGACTTGATCGTGGAAGTGAGGGTATATCGGACATAATGTTGAGGGGGAGGATGAAACAAAGACTAATGGGAGAAAAAAAACTTGGTATATTGTTATTAGTTCATATTGATGTAGGGATAAAAATTTCCATTTAGAGAAATAAAACACCACCATGAAGATTCAATCATCCTTCTGTAAGTTGGGGAAATTCACTAAGCATATCCATACATAGTTATTCTCATAACCGGTGGTATAAGCCCTACTTGTTATAGGCATGTACTATTAAGATAGACTCGGCATATATGATAATGAGAATCAACCCTCAAAAACTCGGTTATAAGGCAACATATGATCATAAATGTGAGGTTATTAATTTGTCTCTTCAATATGTATGTGTTACCATTGTTCAAACTCGAGAGACGAGGTAATGTATATATTGTTTCAGATCAGCCTCTCTACATGGATTACTGCAAATTTGAAAAGTTATAACAATAAGCAACTGACCTCATTCTCAATTAGCTCAAAAGACAATAGATTACTTACGAGGTATTAGGCCTAATTCCTTTCCTTGTCAGTCAAACATAGTTTGTACATAACGATATACAACGTATTTTGGATCAATCATATCATTTATGACCACAATATAATGGATCAGTTCACTTGTATATTATAAAACTTTGTACATCTAGACAATGAATTTGCCTCGGACAAATAACAATAGTAACCCAATATTTATGTCAATGCAGATCAAGTGAAAAATCGAAATTGTGTCAACATCCATATAGGATATGTATTTCCGGCATGCAATTACTTGTAAACAAAGGTTTGTATTGGAAGTCACTTCATAAATATAATTTTTGACTCTTGCATCAAATCGTTCCTCTTTGTGCTTGTAACTAGTACCCTATCACTTATAGAAGCGAGTGCATATTTGTGTTGTGAGGTAGCATTTCAAATGTAGGGATATTTACAAAATCTATGACATTTGATATGTTACATAATCAATCGGACAAATATTGACCGAAGTAAGATGTAGGTAGAGCTAGTACATGAAGACTTAAATTAAAGCAAAGTGTGACACTTTGTATCAAGATGTAAACTCTTCTAACTTAAGTAATTCTTAGACCATATATACGTGAATAATATTAGCTTATAGCGAGATCTAAAATGGAGTAAATGTATAAAATTATATTGATAGTGTTAGGTCCCTATAGTACTAGTATAGTCCCTTATTATTGTTAGTGTAACCCCCTTATTGTCATTATTGTACCTATGTATATTTGCAATTATTGTTCCCTTAAATTATTATTGTTAGGTCAACGTTTGTTAATGACTGGACTCTATGTATAGAAAGGAGGTTTTGTAATTTGTATATCCCAAGAATTTTTCATTCATGTAATGTATTGGAGGTTGCCCCCTCGAAGTGGCTTATTTGTAAGGTCTTGATATATATTTTCTTCTTTTTTGGAGCTTGGTTTCACAACATTTGGTATCGAGTTTGGATTCTAGGGTTTCTTGCTCCAAACAAGTCACGTCTTTGACTTTCACTTTATAACTTTTTTTTCTACGTAGGTTCGGAAGTTGAAATTTTTTAGAGTCCAAAGCTGAAATCTGAGACATCTTCACAAATGTTGAGAGCTTTTTTCATAATATTTTGAATGTGATACGACGGAAGTTAGGGCTTTAAGGGCTCTAATTTTTCTTAAAATGGTTATCGCAGAATTTTTTGTTCGTCTAAGAAGGTTTAAGCTGAAATTTTTATATTGCGAAAGAAAAAATCTAAAGAACATCATCACAAATTTTAAGAGCTTGGTTCACAACGGTTTCGTCGATATATGATATGTGGAAGTTAGGTCTTTTTCAAGATCCTAAGTTTATCTCAAAGAGATGATCGCGGGGAAAATCTCCATAACTCTCTCTGCAACATCTGATTGAATTGTGTAAGTGACTAGACGATAGGGTTTAATTTTATTATAAATTTGAGAGCCAAAGGAGCAAAAAAATGACACGTGGCAAGTTGTACAAGTTCACTCTACTAAACCCGATCATAATTAGGTCATTGTGGGAGATTGGACATAAATTTGTCTTGAAGAATCCAAATCAAGTCGGGGCTATGGAATTTGAAAAAGAGAAGCTTCGGAGAATAGTACGAGGCCAAATTTCAAATATTTAGGATCTTCAAGTATAGAGATATATCAATTCAATATCGAGTTCACGAAAAGCAAGTAAAGGTGTGTATTTTTTCTTGAATTGCATAACTCTTGTTTGAAGGATCAAGTTGAATTGATTCTAAGGGCATATTCTAGAATAGGTATCGGTATTGGATTCTAAAATGGACCTAAAAATAATTCAACAACCATTAAGTGTTTGAAGCCTCTATTTATGACTCATGAAGACGAAGAATGGCAACATGACATATCAAATTTACAAGAGAAAGTGCAAAAAATTTCTCTCTCGCAAAGAGCAACAAAAAATGACATGGAAGTTTTGAAGAAAGGCATGGAAACTAAGATGGATGGTTTTAGAAAGGCGTGGAATCTAATATGGATGGTTCGAAGAATGGCATGGAAGCTGGCATGGAATCTAAGATGGATGATATGGAAGCTAAGATCAATGAAAAAATGGAAAACATGAAGAATGATCTAAAAGAATACATGGAAGGTTTGACAAAATTGATACCGAGAGAATTTTTTCCTAATGGTGAAAAGATAGTAGAGGGAAACTCACGATGAGAACAAAATAAATGTTAATCATGATTTCATAAACTCTAATGTTAGAGAATAACCATATTAAAAAAATGGATATGAGGAAGTTTGATGGAAAGGATCTGTAACATGGATATTATAGATGGAGAAATATTTTGATCTCAATAATGTAAAACACACAAAGGTACGCATTGCAACTTTACATTTAGAACAAAATACATTTGTATGGTATCGATGGCTTTTCTCTAGGTAAAAAATTGTCATGGTCATTCTTTTATGGAGAAATTATAACGTATGAGGGTCTAAAACCTTTCTTTATCCAATTGATAAATCTCAAACAAAATATTTGAGTGGGGAAGCACATTGAGGACTTCCAAAAATTGAGCCTGGGAAGTGATATTCTGGAGAGACACAGATTGATCTCTTCATGGGTACTTTGGAGATGGCATCCAACATGAATTTCGCATTTTGGAACACGATTCATTGCGAGAAGGCATTCGGGTTGGCAAGAAAAAATTAAGCGCAAAAGCCAATGACAAGGAAGCCTACCACTCACTTCTACAAAGATGGAAGTGTTGCTACTCCCTAGATTCTCATAACCTACAAGGTTGACACCACAACAATTGGAAGAAAAAATATGAAAAGGGCTTTGCTACAGTTATGATGAAAACACACTAAAGGTCATAAGGTGCGAGAAGAAATTATTTTACATATATTTTGAAGAATAAAATGGAATAAGAATCTTCAAAAGAAGAGGATATACACCAGGAACCAACCCTAGAAGAGGAAGAAATGAGTCCGACCATATCGTGTAATGCATTGGCAGGAATTACCACTCCTCAAACTCTCAAGATAGAAGGACATATCAAGAAGAAAAAGGTAATAGTGTTGATTGATTCAGGTATTACCCATAATTTTATTCATTGTAAGGTAGCCAAGGAATTGAATTGTTTCCTATACCCAGCACCAGAATGTCAAGTGATGGTTGCAAATGGAGGAACTATAAATTTCTCTAGAAAATTCCATAATATAAAGCTAACCATGGGGGAATATGTATTGACTAGTCCAATGCTTTCCATTCCTATGGGAGGTGCTGATGTTGTACTAGGAGTACAATGGTTACAATCTTTGGGGACGATAGCTTTTAATTTCCAAGAACTTTTCTTGAAATTTTTTTCAGAAGGAAAGGAAGTTGAATTACGGGGTATTGCGGGGAAGCCAGGAAGGATAATAAGCTCTAATGTCATGACAAAGCTTCTAAAGAAAGAACAGCGAGGCGTAATTGCACAATTATGCTCACTAGAAGTTCCAATATCAAAATCATCTATTTCTGCAGATCTCCAACAAGTCTTGGACAATCATTCCAAGGTGTTTGAAACTCCCAAAGGACTCCCACCTATTCGTGATCATGATCATGCTATTCATTTGATTCAAGGAAGTGTTCCTCCAAACATCAGGCCTTATAGATATCCTTATGTCCAAAAGAGCGAAATTGAACGTATGATTGCAGAAATGTTAGAGGCAGGTATAATTCAACCTAGTAAAAGTTCTTTCTCTGCTCCTGTAGTATTGGTACACAAGAAGGATGGATCATGGCGAATGTGTCCGGATTATAGGGAGCTCAATAAGCTCACCATTAAAAATAAATTTCCCATTCCTGTGATTGATGAATTATTGGATGAATTACATGGAGCAATTTATTTTACCAAGTTGGATCTTCGTTCAGGATATCATCAAATTAGAATGAAGGCTGAATATATTCCAAAAATAGTATTTCGAACTCATGAGGGTCATTATGAATTTTTGGTCATGCCTTTTGGCCTTACCAATGCACCTTCTACATTTCAAGGGTTGATGAATTCCATTTTCAAACCCTTCCTTAGAAAATTTGTGCTAGTATTTTTTGATGATATACTAATCTACAACGGGTCTTGGAAGGATCATGTTGAACATGTTGACAGGGTGCTCAAACTATTGCAGGAGAAACAATTATATGCAAAAACATCCAAATGTTTCTTTGGAGTACAAGTGGTGGAATATCTGGGTCATATTATATCTCACGAGGGTGTTAAAGTAGACCCTAACAAAATTAAAGCCATTAAGGAATGGAAAGTCCCCACGACCATAAAGCAGTTGCGAGGATTTCTCGGGTTAACAGGGTATTATCGCAAGTTTGTTAAGAATTATGGGAGAATAGCAGCACCTCCAACAACATTATTGAAGAAAGATGCATTTTCATGGACTCCTGAAGCAACTAAGGCCTTTGAACATCTTAAAGAGGCAATGTGCCTAGCACCAATCTTAGCTACGCCAGACTTCACAAAAACCTTTATTGTGGAATGTGATGCCTCAGGAAATGGAATTGGTGTTGTTTTAATGCAAGAAGGAAGACCCATTGCTTTTGAAAGTCGTCCAATCAAAGGAAAGTATTTACAGAAACCTATTTATGAGAGGGAAATGTTAGCAATACTGCATGCACTAAAGAAATGGAGAACTTACCTAATGGGAAGACACTTCAAGGTAAAAACTGATCATGATAGTCTTAAACACTTTTTGGAACAAAGACTATCTTCAGAAGAGCAGCAAAAATGGGTCACAAAGATGTTGGGTTATGACTTTGAAATAATCTACAAAAAGGGGAAGCTAAATGTTGTTGCAGATGCACTCTCAAGAAAGAATGAAGAGGTGGAAGCATTGCTTTGTGCCATTTCTATTATCCAACCAGATTGGATAACTAAAGCAAGAGATGAATGGAAGAAGGACAAAGATGTTGTGTAACCAGCTCAAAAAAGAGAAGAAAAGAGATATCAACGCCTTAGAAATGAGCCTCTTCGAGGGGGCAACCTCCAATACATTACATAAATGAACAATTCTTGGATGATACAATTCACAAAACCTCCTTTCTATAAATAGGAGTCCATGGGGCCATAATGTAATCCTAGTGGGCCACAATGTAATCCTAGCCGACCTAACAATAATAATTTAAGGGCACAATAATAACAAAATGGGGGTTACAAGGGTACAATAACAATAAGGGGTTTACACTAACAATAATAAGGGACTATACTAGTGATATAGGGACCTAACATGCCCCTCTCCTTCAAAAAAAGTGTTGTCCTCAACGCTTGAGTAGCTCTGGGTGCTTCTGTATAAAATTCTCATCCTACCATGTAGAATCTTCAGTGGGTAAGTTCTTCCACTTGATGAGATACTCTGAAATTGATCGATTCCGTAGTTGTCGAGTTCTTGTTTCCGTGACCGCTTCAGGTTCCAATATGATTTTTCCTTCCTCATCAAGTTTTGGTAATATTGTTTGAACTGGAAGATTTTCACCGATAACCTTCTTTAAGCATGAAACATGGAAAATTGGATGTACTCGCGAAGAAGCAGGAAGCTCCAATTTGTATGCCATAGTACCGATCTTTTGCAACACCTTGTAAGGACCATAGTACTTTGGCGATAATTTATTATCCTTCTTTTCTTGCTTGAGGGACATTTGTTTGTATGGTTGTAGCCGTAAAAATACCCAATCTCCTACATCAAAACTTCTCTCGCTGCGATGTTGATCTGCCTGTTGTTTCATTTGATTTTGTGCCAAATTCAGGTTATCCTTTAAGAGTTGGAGAACTTCTTGCTGATACTCGATGTGATCTTCCACTGCTTGAACCTTCGAATTTTCTCTTAAATATGATGTGATGGATGGTGGATGATATCCATAAAGTGCCATAAATGGGGTCATTTTTGCTGCAGTATGGAAAGAAGTGTTATACCACCATTCAGCTAGAGGTAACCACTTGACCCATTGTGTTTGTTTATCAGATACAAAACAACGAAGATATCCTTCCAAACATTTATTTACTATCTCTGTTTGACCATCGGATTGAGGATGATAAGATGAGCTATGAGCTAATTGAGTACCCAAACAAGAAAATAACTCCGTCCAAAAATTTCCAGTAAAAATGGGATCTCTGTCACTCACAATAACCCTTGGGCTTCCATGTAGCTTTTGAATTCTATCCATAAGTGTAGTAGCAACTGTACTTGCTTTAAATGGATGAGATAATGCACAAAAGTGTGCATACTTGGTAAGTCTATCAACTACCACCATGATGACACTCTTTCCTTAGGACTTAGGTAAACCTGTGATAAAATCCATTGAAATCTCCTCCCAACGTTGACTTGGAATGGATAAAGGTTGTAGAAGTCTCGGGGTCTTAATTGTTTCCACTTTATTATGCTGGCAAACCAAACATTCCGCCACAAAATTTTGAATATCAGATTTAAGGCCATCCCAAAAAAATTCTTTCTTCACCCTGTGGTAAGTTTTTAAAAATCCTGAGTGTCCTCCTAAAGGAGAAGTGTGCAATTCCGGAAGAATCTTTTGTTTTAGTTGGGAATTCTTACAAAGATATAAGCGATCTTTGTACCATAAGGAATCATTTTTCCAACTAAATGTATCAGATGTACTAGGATCTTGCTGCAACTTTTGAATGAGTGTCCATACATATTTTTTCTTCTTCCATTCATCTCTTGCTTCGGTTATCCAATCTGGTTGGATAATAGAAATGGCACAAAGCAATGCTTCCACCTCTTCATTCTTTCTTGAGAGTGCATCTGCAACAACATTAAGCTTTCCTTTTTGTATATTATTTCAAAGTCATAACCCAACATCTTTGTGACCCATTTTTGCTGCTCTTCTGAAGATAGTCTTTGTTCCAAAAAGTGTTTAAGACTATCATGATCAGTTTTTTACCTTGAAGTGTCTTCCCATTAGGTAAGTTCGCCATTTCTTTAGTGCATGTAGTATTGCTAACATTTCCTTCTCATAAATAGGTTTCTGTAAATACTTTCCTTTGATTGGATGACTTTCAAAAGCAATGGGTCTTCCTTCCTGCATTAAAACTGCACCAATTCCATTTCCTGAAGCATCACATTCCACAATAAAGGTTTTTGTGAAGTCTGGCGTAGCTAAGACCGGTGCTAGGCACATTGCCTCTTTAAGATGTTCAAAGGCCTTAGTTGCTTCAGGAGTCCATGAAAATGCATCTTTCTTCAATAATGTTGTTAGAGGTGTTTTTATTCTCCCATAATTCTTAACAAACTTGCGATAATACCCTATTAACCCAAGAAATCCTCGCAACTGCTTTATGGTTGTGGGGACTTTCCATTCCTTAATGGCTTTAATTTTTTTAGGGTCTACCTTAACACCCTCGTGAGATACAATATGACCCAGATATTCCACCTCTTGTACTTCAAAGAAACATTTGGATGTTTTTGCATATAATTGTTTCTCCTGCAATAGTTTGAGCACCCTGTCAACATGTTGAACATGATCCTTCCAAGACCTATTGTAGATTAGTATATCATCAAAAAAATACTAGCACAAATTTTCTAAGGAAGGGTTTGAAAATGGAATTCATCAACCCTTGAAATGTAGAAGGTGCATTGGTAAGGCCAAAAGGCATGACCAAAAATTCTTAATGACCCTCATGAGTTCGAAATGCTGTTTTTGGAATATCTTCAGTCTTCATTCTAATTTGATGATATCCTGAACGAAGATCCAACTTGGTAAATAAATTGCTCCATGTAATTCATCCAATAATTCATCAATCACAGGAATGGGAAATTTGTCTTTAATGGTGAGCTTATTGAGCTCCCTATAATCCGAACACATTCGCCATGATCCATCCTTCTTGTGTACCAATACTACAGGAGCAGAGAAGAACTTTGACTAGGTTGAATTATACCCGCCTCTAACATTTCTGCAATCATACGTTCAATTTCTCTCTTTTGGAAGTAAGGATATCTATAAGGCCTGATGTTTGGAGGAACACTTCCCGGAATCAAATGAATAGCATGATCATGATCACGAATAGGTGGGAGTCCTTTGGGAGTTTCAAACACCTTGGAATGATTGTCCAAGACTTGTTGGAGATCTACAGAAATAGATGATTTTGATGTTGAAACTTCTAGTGAGCATAATTGTGCAATTACGCCTCGTTGTTCTTTCTTTAGAAGCTTTGTCATGACATTAGAGCTTATTATCCTTCCCGTCTTCCCTTCAATACCCCGTAATTCGACTTCCTTTCCTTCTGAAAAAAATTTCAAGAAAAGTTCTTGAAAATTAAAAGCTACCGTCCCCAAAGATTGTAACCATTATACTCCTAGTACAACATCAACACCTCCCATAGGAATGGAAAGCATTGGAATAGTAAATACATATTCCCCCATGGTTAGCTTGATATTATGGCATTTTCCAAAGCAATTTATAGTTCCTCCATTTGCAACCATCACTTGACATTCTGGTGCTGGGTATAGGAAATAATTTAATTCCTTGGCTACCTTATAATGAATAAAATTATGGGTGCTACCTGAATCAATCAACACTATTACCTTTTTCTTCTTGATATGTCCTTCTATCTTGAGAGTTTGAGGAGTGGTAATTCCTACCAGTGCATTACACGATATGGTCAGATTCATTTCTTCCTCTTCTAGGGTTGGTTCCTGGTATATATCCTCTTCTTGTTCATTTTCTTCTTCCTCTTCACAATCTATGTAAAATAATTTCTTCTCAGCACACTTATGACCTTTAGTGTATTTGCTATCACAACTGTAGCAAAGCCCTTTTTGCTCTTTTTTCTTCCAATTGTTGTGGTGTCAACCTTGTAGGTTGTGGAAATCTAGGCATAGAAACACTTCCTTCTTTATAGAATTGAGTGGTAGGCTTCCTTGTCGCCATAATTTTACATTCAAATTTTTTTTCCAACCTGAATGCCTTCTCCAATGAATCAAGTTCCAAAACACGAACTTCATATTGGATGTTATCCTTTAAAGTGCCTATGAAGAGATCAATCCTGTGTTCCTCTGGAATATCAGTTACCCTTATATTCAATTTTTGGAAGTCCTCAATGTGCTGCCCCACTAAACCCTTTTGTTTGAGATTTATCAATTGGCTAAAGAAGGTGTTGCTCTTCATATCCTCATAATGTGCTATCATTTCCTCCGTAAAAATTGACCAAGTGACAATTTTTTTACGGGAGCAAAGCCATCGATACCATACAAATGTATTTTGTTCTAAATGTAAAGTTGCAATGCGTAACTTTTGTGTGTTTTGCACATTATGGAGATCAAAATATTGCTCCATCTGTAGTATCCATGTTACAGGATCCTTTCCATCAAACTTCCTTATATCCATTTTTGGAATATGGTGGTTCTTCCCGCCAACATTAGAGTTTATCAAATCACAATTAACATTGATTTTGTTCTCATCATGAGGTTCTTCTACTATTTTTTCACCATTAGGAAACATTTCTTGTATCAACTTTGTCAAACCTTCGATGTCTGTTTTTAGATCATTCTTCATGTTTTCCATCTTAGCTTCCATGCCATCCATCTTAGCTTCCACGCCATCCATCTTAGCTTCCACGCCTTTCTTCAAAACTTCCATTTCATTTTTTGTTGCTCTTTGCGAGAGTGAAATTTTTTGCACTTGCTCTTGTAATTTTGATAGATCATGTTGCAATTCTTCATCTTCATGATCCATCCATGTAGATAAAGCCTTAGAAGGCTTAATGAATTGTTGAATTGTTGGGCATATTTTAGAGCCCAATGCGTATCTATTCTACAATATGCCCTTGGAATCAATGTTATAGGGTAAAGGCTGGCAAGTGGATTGGTTTTGAATATCAAGCTCTCATGAACTCGGTGCAGGGCGGAAATGATAAGATTAGCTATGTTGTTCACAAAGAATGGCATGAGCATGTTCATATTAACTTGAAATAACCTAATAGAATGCGATAGAGAATTACCTCTTTGTGATCTTAGATTCCTTGGAGAGCTCTAGGTAGCAAAACAAGAGTCCTTCTTCAACAGCTCCAAAATCTTAGATCTACTTGATCGACTTGCAGGTGTAATTTCTTTTAACATATATCCTATCAGCCAGTCAAAATATAATGAACTTCTACATTATACACATACGAGCCATTCATATCATACTTATGTAAATGTTCAAACAATAATGAAAATATTAAGCATTGAATGGACAAAACGAACACGGTTCTATTGATTTTGAAAGAGGGAGGTTTGGCAAGTCGGTTGTCTCAGCCCTCCTCGGTCTCCCAATCTCTCTTGTCTCTCAAGTGAAGAAGTCCAAGTCAACAAGTTCTCTGGGAACCTCTTTGAATCTGCCTTCACAATATAACACTATTCTCTATTCCACAAGTATGAAAGAACCTGACAATCCTTAGGCCTTCAATTAAGAGCCTTCGGCTCTTCTTATAGGAGAGGAAGGCCATTGTTGCCTTCTCTTTCCACTAGTTTGGAATGGAAAAAAGCAGATGTTTCTTTGATCTCTATGCTTTTTCCTCCTTTGGAGTTCGGTCTTCTAGCGATGACCAATAATGAACTAGTGCTTGTAGTTTCCTTTGTGAACTAACTCTCTTGTGAGGGGAAAGCCCAGAATTCAAATCATTCTCACGTGGGCTTTTCACAGTTCAAACAAAACACGAATGTGCCCTTTAGTGTAAATGGCGTTGCCCTAGCCACTAACGTGGCCCATCTGTGATTGACTATGTTATAGCACTCTTTTGTGTTCTAGATAGGCGTTACCACAGCGAGAAATAGGTTTAATTTAGGTCTTTGTACTCCCTCCATATTTGTCTTCCCCTGCGAGGCATTGAGGAGGTATTTTGACAACGGACCCCTAAAGTGTGAGGTTGGTGAAGATGATGGCAGAAATACTTTATAATTTATGTAGAGATAGAGATTGAAAGATTGAGGAAAACCTGAAACAACAACATATGTGGAAAATACGGTATTTTCCTTGAGTCGGGCATTTCCCATGCTCGATTAGCTTAAACAACATGATTTCTCTAGAATAGAGATATGAAGAATATGTCCAACAATAGGCACAATGTGGAAGTGTACGGCATCATATTGTGTCCAGGCTGAAAAAGTTGTCTCTCCATAAACAACCAACTTGGGGAAGGAAACACAACTTTAATGATGTAGCCTTTGCCTCCAGGGTCTTGGCCATGATTAAACAAAGCGCATATTCCTCAACATTGAATGAAGGAGTTGTCCTTCGAACATGTGAAATCGTCCCCGATACCGGTCAATAATGAAAAGCTGTTAGCAATGGAGGCAGTGGCCACGATATTGATGATGGTCCCTAAGATGCACGGTACAATCTAGCGAGTGAATAAAATGAGTTGAAGTCGAACACTCGTAGAATCATTCGACCAAAGGCAATGATGAAGACCCACAGACAAACACAAGACTACCTTACTAATGTACGCAAGTGTCAAGAGATGCGAATGGGTTTACGGATCAACTTCCTGAGTAAGATGTTGAAGTCGATAGGAAGTAGTCACATTTGGTAAACCTTTGAGGTGTCCTACATCAATCAACACGAAACGAAAACCAACTGATTTTGTTTATGATTGAGATAATGAAGAGTAAATGGGAACGTCATACGACAAATATTTTCTAGCATAATGGCAGTTTGGTTGATAACAAGAGTAGTAGATAGCGAGATGCGAACAATAGAAGGCACTCTGTCGAGTGCCCAGAGAAATGATGCAGAAGCTTGATGAACACAAAGAGTGTGTTAGGATTTTACCGGTGCAAGGACAACGGAAATAAAGGCTAATACTCATAGATGGTAGGGTTTGGCTGATTGTGAAAGAGTTTTTACGGGAAGTGCCATGTTAGAGAATTTTTAAATCGACCTTTTTTTGTCTATAACGAGAGGTAGTATCCATTTTGTCCAAAATTTTCACGATGGATTAAGTTTAACGAGTCCGGAAAATTGGCAACGGTGAATTTTTTCATGTTTAAAGAGTCTTAAAAATGTTAGAAAGAACAAATCATGCCCCCATCGATTGGGTTTAACGAGTCAGATGAGTAAATCGGTGAATTTTTCATGTTTAGAGAGTACGAAAAATGTCGGAAAGACAACTGCGGCCTCATCTGAGTTAGGTTTAACGAGTCCGGATGAGTAAACTCGTGAATTTTTCATGTTTATGAAATTAAGTATACAGAAAAAAGACAACTCCATTGGGGTACCTTTGTCATGTCTTGATAATAGGGCCACCGAAGGGATAATAGTAAACCCAAAACGAGTTAATTTTTTGTGAGTTAGTCCATCGAAGCTAGGAAGATTGAGAAATCTATGTTCGATAGACGTCTACCTCATTTTGTTATGAGTATGAGGAGATGGAGTAAACTCAATACTCTTTGTGAAATTTTAACAAGTCCAACAAAGAAAAACTTGATACCCCTCAGTGAAATTTTAATGATCACGACTTCGAATTACCTACGGCGAATTTTTAACGAGTCACGTGGAGAAAACTCGATTACTTTCGGTTTAAAGAGCTTTGAAAAAGAGAGAATAATGGCTCAATCTTTTGTCGTGGTAGTTTAACGAGCTCGACGAGGCAACTCGGGGTTTTCGGTTGAAGCGAAGAAAAAGATTCCTAAAAAGAAAGCTCGAGTGCTTCTTCATGGTTTTAACGATTCTAAGAAAAAACTCTAGGTTTCAGTTAACGAGCGAAAAAAGACCTACAAAAAGAATGCTCGATGTCAACTTCGTATAAGTTTAATCGATTAGAAGAAGGGGAACTCGGAGTTTTTCGGATTAACGAGCAAGAAAAATGCGAGTAAAGAACGCTCGACAATACAAGGGTCTATGCGGGAATTTTGTTATAATACCAATCAAACACATGTTCGAAATTCCTTAAAAAGGGATGTGAAGCGTGCAATTTCCTCTGGATTGCAATCGGCTCCAATCTGAATATTTTCCACGATACTAGTTTGTGGAATATCAATGAACATTTTCTTAGAAGATTGCCCATGTTCCTTCTAACTCGATAGTTTGGACGATCGTGTAAGCGGAGGGAACCATACGAGGTGGGTGAAGGGATTTCAATTTTTATTGCCTCCCGATTAATCATCGAAGCGCAATGGTGAAACTCTCCCCAAGGTCGTTCTTCTAGAGACATGATCTCTCGAATAGCGATGCAGCAGGCCGGACTTCATTTGAGGAGAGATCCTTAGAGAGAAAAGTGATGGGAGGGAGGTTGGTGTCTTCGGTGTGAAACCATGCTTGAGTGGAGGGTTGAGATGTGGTTTGGATGGCTTGATAGCCAACTCGGTCGGCGAAAGTGGCATCGGTCCCCATAGGAATCGATGCAGAAGGTGCGGGATGATCCATAGGTCGATAGAGCCATCCAAAGTGGTGGATATCATTGCAACGTGTTTGGGATGCGGCGGCGGGAGAGAGACCCGGTAGTGAAGATACCTTGAGGGAGCCGGTACGCGCGTAAGTGTCGGGAAAGCCTTATACGCTAAGTGGGGGTGCTACTTGGTAACGTGGCGCAATCAGGGGGTGCGGAAGGATGGGCGGTCCCTTTGTGACTATTTTTTCCCATCCAATGGAAATAGGATGAGTCGTAAGGCAGAAGACACGATGGCCAGGTCATGGCTAAGACCAACTACGACCAAGCGATAGATTATAGATATAGATGGCACTCTGAAACTACTACGTCCACGTTTACCGTTTTTTCCCACTTAGAGTGATGGGAAAGCTGAGTAACCTTTGGAGAACATGTGGCCATCGAAAGCTTTGAGGTCGATGGATGGGTGAGGGTAGGAGAACCTAGATTGAGCCGGCAAGTTTGTGACATAACGCGAGGTCGAAGCACCTTCGTGTATGACAATGCGATGGATTGGTCTCCCTTTCGACACAGCACACTTTCAGAATGCGAGTTAGTCTGCGAGAGGTGAGGTTTAGCCTTTTGTATCATGGATGGCTAGCATGGAATCCTGAGGTCTATTCCACCAATGGCGAAACTCAAGGCTTTACTTGTCTTTGGACGGGTTGTAATGTCGAGTAGACATAGGCGGCGGTGCACAACGCCAAATATTCTACAATGTTGTAGTTTTTGGGGCACGTGCGGAAGGTGTTATGAGTGTGCGTCGAAGTGTCCATGGGCGAATTACGGGGTTAGCGATGGGTCGTTCGATATGCGAATCGTTTGGCGGCGGTGGGTTTGAACTAGTACCGGGTTCTTGAGCATCTATGGTAGGATTTCCATAAAGCTTATCTCGAGTTTGAAGTTCAACACTCTCAATGCCATAAATGGCGAGATGGTCCTTCGCGGAAGGATATGAACCACCATTGCCCCATTGATGGAGTTGTGACGGATTGTCGACCATGTGTTGATGTTCTTCTTCATTGATTAGGGAAAGGATGATGAAGAATGGTAAGTTTTCGCCCGGAATCCTTGTTGGCAATAAAATCGGTGCATTCCTGGCAGTAGGGGAAATTTTTATGTCAAGTGGTCCTCTACATAGATTTTGAAAGGAAATTTCATGGGTTTATCCCTCCCTTTGTCATTTTTGGTAGCATTTTTCTAATTAGGGTTATTACGATTATCAGAAGTTTGCTCTTACGAAGAAGATGACTTTTTCTTGTTCTTCTTATTTTCTGCTAGGTTTTTGTGAGGTTTGCACGTATTTACCTCGAGCGGTGGGAAAAGTAGTCACTTGAGTGAGGGCGGTGGCGGTGAAGATGGGCGGGAGGCTTGCCCGGAGGGGCGCTTTGTGGTATGCCGGAGATCGTTCTCATAGAGACCATCGGCGTGAGCTCTGAGTTTTACGAGTAGCGGAGGATTTGAGTTACCGAGGGCATGGGGGAGTAGGCCGTACGGCGTGCCGGATTGTGAATAGATTAGATCTAAATGTTTGGACATGGAAAATACATTGATCTTCGTAACTTCACCGGAAAGGTTCTTTAGGTATGTGGGGCAAGAGAGACTTGAAGAACCAATTGGGCAGGTGGTCCGGGATTGGCACTTTCACTAGCCTCCTCCTACGTCTCCATTCATGAATGTGGTCGGAGATGTGGGTGGTGGTGTCTTGGCGTAGTGAGGTTAACGGTTTCGTTTCGAGTTTCAAATCTAATTGGTAGTGGAAGTTCTTTAGAAACTCTATTGCTAAAGCACCAAACATATTGATGGTGGCACGTGGTAATTCAATGTACCACTTGGCATCATTTCTGGCAGCGTGCGGAAATGACCGGATACTATCATCTACCATGGAATTGGATATAGACCACAAGTGAAAGTGACGTGATGTGTGCGAGTTTGGGTCTTCCCCTTGTTTCCCATCGAACTTTGGGATATCAAAAGGAATCTTATACGTGCTAGAGGCCAAGCGAGTTATGATTGATGGGATCATTATTCGAGTTTATGGATATGGGATAAAGAGAACGAGAATGTAGTGTGGATTTCCCTTGAATCTAACCAAGGCGATGGGCTGACTATTTAGACCATAGGGTCCACCCATAAATGTGTTGCCAAGAGGATAAGTAGGACTTTGATAAATATTTCCGATAGGTGGCGGAGTAGGGACATCTTATTCTTGTCACATAGGGCATATTGTATTGCGGGGCAAACGGTTGGTTGCCCCCGGTATAAAGTGCCCTCCCATTCCAGTGGAGGTTGGGGTTGGTTAGTCCAAATGATCACAATGAGGTTCCTGGGAGCATGCTACTACTTGCATAGTTTCTTGATGGCATAGACCCTATGCCTATTTGACATATGATATTAACGTAGGTTGTCCTATTTGTCCTAAGGGTTGGAGAGGAAGTGAAATATTCCACCTTACCTACATGTTGGTGACAGCATACCACCTAGCATAGGGGTTTGAACTCAACAAAGGGTTCCAAGAAAGGGTTGCTAAAAGATGCCAAAGTAGTCATACTCACGAGGGGAGCTACGAGTAGGTCCCAACTTGGTCACGGTAGGAGTGAATCTTAGAAGGGTTCGGTAAGCTGCGGCAGGACAAACCAATCATTGGGTTGGGAGTGATATGTTGACTCTTGGGGTTACCGGTGACGGCATAGAACCCAACCGGCGGGGAGGGATAGTGGTGAACACGGGATGGTTGCCATTGGCACCGCCTGTGGATGCGGTGGTGGAAATGGATTTTTGTGCGGTCGAAGACATATCTTGGCGTGGTGGAATGCGAACTATCATAGGCCCTAATGGATCGGTAGTGGAGGATTGTAATTAGGTACAACCCCTTCGGTGAAAGGTCCTCATTGGTGATGGGGGCTATGTGAAAGTCAAGATTAGTCGATGGGTACTCTTTCGGTAGAAGGCACGGGTTCACCGAGGTTCGAGTTCTTCCTCTATGGTTAGAGGAGGTAGACCTTCTTGTCATCGAGACGAGATAGCATGGGTCGGGGGACGCCACGGTGACCGATTTATTTTTTCAACAAATTTTTTAATTGTGATGTGATATAAGTCTCGAATAGTGTCCCCCATAAAAAGGAAAAAAGGACTCAAAAATCAATCGGCGAACGAATAGGGTGCCCGTCTGAAGTACTACCATTCCTTTGGTGATGAAATCTAGTATCACAATAGTATACGAGAGAGGGCTGGTGAAAGTATGATTACGGTCACTCTAGAGCCGCCGGGCCTCGGACGATAGGTGTAAGCACTCTCGTGAAGAGCGAGTACCCTCCTAAAGGCGAGACGGAAGTGGGTCGTCTAGTACCAGTGCCGGGATAGCCGAGTCAGTCACCTTGTGTAAGTCCCCTGAAGTATGGCCACTAAGGATTGTTATAGCATCATTTCTCACCTTGACATGATTCATGGCTTGCTTTATGGTTTTTTGGGCGCCCATTCCTACGGACACGGATAAATTCACTTAAAAACGGTGTAAAATCCCTCATACGCGACTATGCCCATACTTTTCGGCGTGTATACGCAGTACGACTAGACTTTCATGTTACATTAAGACGATTAAATATATAAAAAAAATCCTAATTTCGCGGCTGAGTTGATGGTTACTCGCGTTACGTTCGACCACCCCCAAGCCATATTAGCTGTTTCAAAACTATTTAAAACTGCCAGGAGGGGCTTATAAAAGCCCTCATGTGTATGGCTTCAGGGAGAGAGAAAGTATTGATATTATACTTTGTTGGTATTCACTATCCAAATTACAGTTCCCGTGCCTCTTGCACTTTCCCATTTCATTGTAGGAAACCCTTGTTTCCTTGAGATACACATCCCTTTATATGTTATCTCGTATGCAGTTGGAAGAGGAGTCTTAGCGAGGTAAGGGGTTTGGACGGATCCGGACGACGGTTTGCGAAGGCCTTGGAAGGATCGGTGATCTCTCCACTTGATTACTTTTGTACGTACTATTTATAATACGAAGTATCATGATGTTCACAAATAAACGCGTTAGTGTATGCTTTTATGTATGAGAATATTTTTTTATATGACGTTCATTATGATTTATTTAATGTTTTATATGAATCTCACTAACATATAGAGTAGATATATGTTGTACAACTTGTCCTTTGTCTTGGTTTCTTCTTGTATTTCGGGTTAAGGAGGAAGGGCATTTGCGGGGAGTTTGGACTCCACGTGGATCTACTTCCAAACGTAGGACCAACGGAGTAAATCTCTCATTCTACTCTGTTAGTTTTTCGAACATGCATGGTTGTAGTCTGTTAAGTAGTACGCCCCTTTCTGTTTGTGGAGGTTGTATCCCAACCAACCTCTACGGTGTTATTCCACGAGAAACGGGCGGCCACCCGGCGGGGATCACATTGTGTGATTCTCTTCGTAGGTTGTTTATTTGTTTGGTAGGTTGCCAACGGTTTTATGTTTGTCTTTTGCGATCCGAGTTTGTTTTCTTGCGATCGGTCCTGATCTTGGTGTCTTTCCCGGGCTTGTCCTTTTTTTGTTTTTCATTATCTTTCTTTGTATACGCTCTTTGTTTTGCACACAGTCGCGTATACACGGGGATTGTCTAAAGGGACTAGCGTATACGCTAGTTTCCTTAACACGGACGCGTATACACGGCGAGTTTCATAACGCAAGGGTGCCGCATATACCTAGGCGGTTGAATTTTGGGATCCCCGGGTGTTTTTTGGTCCTTTTGTTGTGGAGGCTGTGTTTGCGAGAGTCTGTACTTATTGGAGTGTGAAGGAAGTGGTTTCAAGTCTTGTTTCTCTTTCGTTTGTTGAAAACTAATCTTTTTTGGCGAGTGTTCTTGTTGGTGCGGCCACTCTGGATCAAGTTCAAGATCGCTTTGAGCATTCTTGGGCTGTGCCTTTATCGAACGAGCTCTAACTCCGGCTCGCTCCTATATTTGTGTTGTGCTTTGCATTGCGATTTTTGCTTTGTTTTCATTGGTTTTCTTGGGTTTTGCGGCTATGTGGTTTTGTTGCAATTTTGAAGAACTTTTCTTGCTTCTTTGGAGTCTTTTGTTGCGGCGTTTGCACTGTTGTCTAGAGTGATTGGGTGAGTTTTTGGTCTTCAGATTGTCTTATTGATCTTGCTATCATTAGCTTTATAAGGTTTGGGAGCATAGTTGAAGTTGTGCTTGAAGTCGGTCTCGTTTTGGCTTGGATTTTGATAGTTTGTGCTTGGTCTTTTTGAGCTCTTGTTTTATAAAACTAAAAAGCCCAAAAACATTACGTTTCTTTTTGTTTTGCATTTCAAAAACTCAAAAACATTTGGTCTTGTTTTTGTTTTTGTTGTTGCGTTTTCATTTTCGTTTGGCCATATCTTTGGAGCTTTTGTGAAGTTTCTGCTGCTTCTAGTTTTCGGCTTGATTTTAAAGAGGAGTTGTCATTTTGATTTATTCTTCTTGTTGTTAAGTGTTTTTGGTGTCTTATATTAAGAGTTCTTGTTTTTCAAGAATTGGCTTTACGGACAACAAAGATGAGTTAAAGCTGAAGGAGCTTTTAGGGAAATTTCACCTTGTTTCAAGGCTTTTTGCATCTTAGAATTTACACATGCTTGTAGTGATTTTGTCAGGTGCATTGATCATTTTAGTTAGCTTCTTAGTTTTTGTGGTGAGTTTGTAATTTGAAAGAAAAATACAAATTTTTAGTCTCGTAGAACCTTTTATTATGAAGAGATTACTCGCATCGAAAGACAAAGAGCTGCATGTGCATGTAGTTAAGTTTTTATTAATTTATTTTGCGTCAACACCATCGGTTTCATCTCTCCATATCCTTATGACCCAATATATGACCCTTAAAATAAGCGATTTAATCTAAAATCAACTAGCAAGTTTTACTAAGTGTCGATCACCAACTAGCTAGGTTGTAGGGCCTTGGAATAGGTGAGTGGAGAGTTAACTCTCCAAGGCGGCTCAAACAAACATAGAGGGGGATTGATTAGTTGAGGCGAAATCCAACTCCGTGGGGTGGGCGGGAAGCTCTCATCAGGAGTCAGCGTGAGGGGAAGTGAAGGTTGAGAAGAGGATACTCCAGATTAGCTGAATCTGACCTCAAGACCGTTCTTGACTTCGTACGGATTGGTGTCCCCATGGTGTCGTTCCTGGGTTCCACACGGTGGCTGCGAGGAAATAAGTGGTACAGGCGGTCGCATCACTTTCGGTACTTGCGGGGGTGCCTTACGAAGCTTGGGTGCTTGGTAGCCAAGGCTGTCGTTAGGAGGTCGGCGTAAGCTACATTTCGATACCTTCGCTAGTTGTTCGACCCCTGTCATCCCCGAGGCCCCATTTCGGAAGGTATTCTTCGCTTTCCTATATTTTGGTGTCGGTCCTCATCCTGGTGACTCTTGGAGAGTTTGCTTCTTTGTTTCTCGGGGATTTTTATTTTAGTGAGTGCTCTTTGCTCCTGCTTGCCTAGCTTTTCACTTTTTTGAGTCTAATATAATAAATCTATAAAAGTGGGCGATCGAGCGCCTCGACGTTCGAGGAGATAGGGGTTATCTCGAGGTGGGAACGAGAAGGCGTAGGAGCCGATTTAGCGGGTGGTTACCACTGTTAGTCTAACTTATTTGTGGAGAGAGATCCTCCACCAAGGTACGAAGGTTTCGTAGTTGATTCGGTGTCGGTTTCGAGAGGAGCGTTATCACCTCGCGGTGTTGTTTTCCTCGGGAAGAAGGTCCCCAGGATAGAAGATATGCAGGCCTGCGGCTGGGTCCATCTCCCTCTTCCTCTCGATCTATGTTTGTTAATCGGTACATCGGACCGGAGTCGAGGGCGCTAGGATCTTCCATGTCATTTCTTATCTTCTGATGGCCACGGCCCAGAGACGCGGCTTCTCACTGGGCGCGATGTGGAGCATTCGGACCCTAGCACGTAGAGGGCGGGGGGGGCACTGTTGCTCCGTCTTAGTTGCTTCTTAACTAGCATGTTTCGCTCTGAGTTCACCCAAGCATATGCTTCTCATTCGAGGGTCCTTACGTCGGGGATGTCCGACAGTCAATCCTCTTTTTCCTTTTCGGCCAGGTGTATTGGATCGCATATGCAAATGGCTAGTGGATCGGCTTCGTTGAGGTTTCCCTTTTGGGGCTGGGCATATTCCCCGGTTCAATCCTTCTTTAGGGTCGTTTCCTTTTACGTCCCGAGACCCGAGTTTCAACCCTTGGTCGCCGGGGGACAAGGATTCGACTACTTTTACGAGGATGGAATCTTGTGTTTATGGCGGGCGGGGAATCGAGTTCTTCGCGGGTCATCGAGGGAATGCTACCCGCCATGAGTGCTTATGATCTTTCTCTCTCTTGTCTAATGCATGGAACCCCTACCGGGGGGCTTTCCCTCTTCGATCGATACTTCGGCGGGGGAACTAGTACGGGTTTTGGTAACTCGGCGTGGGGAGGAGGAGTTCTTCTCGTTTTCTACGAGTCCTTTACGGCGGCTGGTGCTTCATCAAATCCAGGCTATTATTTTGGTATTTAAATCCGTCCATCAAGGATGGAATTCTCGAGCTCGCCTCGGTGCCATTTAAACGCGTTAAACTTTTGAGACTTGTTGAAGTTAAATAATGACAGATTCGGTATAATTAAAGGTGGCCTCAGGTTCAACCAAAATTCCTTCGGACATTCCTAGGTTTAGAGGGAAGAATGGTAAGATCGGCAAACCACATCACCACTTTCCACTTATGGTGCTCTTAGAACTCTACGATCGATGACTCGATTAGAATGAGAAGTTATTTCCAACGCACCCTAACGGAGAAATCTTTTGCCAAATGGTATATAGAGCTCTTCAGAGGGCGGTTTCGCTACATTTTGGTGGTTGTCACTTTCTTGTCATTTTCGGTTGCCGCGTGAGATGAAATTTTGAGATGAACTCTGGCTAATTTTAAACGGATGAAGACAGCTCATTCGATCATTCGGGAATGGAGGAGAAGGAAGAGGCTTATCAAAGCCCATATTCCGGGCGAGTTCCTTCGAGTGGTTTGAAATCGCTTCGGTCGGACATTTCAGGATGTATCCTATCGGGGTATTTCAGAGAGCGAGGCCATTTTAGGGCCAATGATGCAGACGATCTATTCTCGGTCTGAAGGTACTTTATAAGTATTTGCCCGATGCTCCTCGCTCCCGAGTTGGATTTATCGAAACCCGAACCTGGTATGCATGGTGACGGGCTTGTCGGATGGGGTTGATAGTAGTGCCGGACAGGCACCTTTCTCAATTGCGGAGTTGTCTTTCGTACGCTCCTTCTAATCCCGGTTTGTGCCTGACTGATTCATCACCTTCCGGAGTCTTTGTCCATAAATCTTTGTCCGGTACTTGAGAACCCAAAGGAAATCAACAATCAGATGGGAAGAAGAAGGGATGTAATAACGAAGAAGAGTAGAATGGGAAGGGCAATCTAAATAAAACCAACGAGCATGTTGGTGAGGGTGAAGGAGAAAAAAGAAAGTGAAGTTTCCAGGTACAAGCTTTAATGCGGAACCATCTTACGCCTTTGCCGAAAATTCGGATGCTCGACGCACCGCTCTCGGCGGGGTTCTTCTAGTTCCCGGGCGTAGCCCAACAAACCCTTTCAGACGACAATTGGTGTTGGCGCAAACCAAAATCCTGGGGCTTCATAAGGCACTCGGGAAGGGGAAATTCCATCGAATATCTTTATGATGAGTGCTCCGGTGGATACGCTACGAGGATACGTGATTATCGCGGAAGATCTTCGAAAGCTAAGGAAGTTACGATGCTGCGAGAGCCGCTTCACATCACGAAGCCAGCGGAGTCTATGCCTTGGATGCCAAAAAGCATCTTCTAAGCGATCCAGCGATTAATCCCGGCAGTACTTTGAGTCTCGATTGTAGAATGCATTGTGAGGAGTCATATCTTCCTTCGACTTTAGAGGTACTCCGGTCTTTTAGGCTCGGCGCGAGTGCTTTTGCTCGTGCCATTGGGGCTATAGATGTTAGAAAAATTCTCTCGGTTACGCAAATGGTACAGAAGAGACTTCCTCATCATATGGCCTTCCATATTAAATCATCGTATCGGAAGACTAATATCTTTTGCACGGTTATTGATAGAGGTGCTTCTACTTCGTGATGTCTCTGCATGCGGAAGACACTTGGATCTCCCAATTTGTTCCATCTAGTACATTCTTACGCATTCGATGGTCATTCTCCACCGGACCCCATGAGTATTGTCCCGGCTTTGCCCATGCGTATTTGGGGGCAAAACCGTTAACATAGAGGTTGAGGTAGTGGATGCAGCCTTGGACTACAACCTGGCAGGGAGGAAGCTGGATATATGGGATGGTTCTTGCCTTCTCATTATTTAATTGTCTTTCCCCAAGGAATTAGTCCAGGTGGATCAGCTGAATTTGTCCTCTGTAGACTGGATGTGCCTTCGGCTCATCTGTGCCTAAGTTGGATAATACTAGGCCTGTGAGAATCTAGGAGTTGGAATGTATTCTTCCCGCATTGAGTTCTTTTGATCTTCCTCCTCTGAGTTTCTATTAATGCTATTTCATCCTCGAGGCTCCCCTTCGAAGAGTTCTTTCGAACTCATTATTTGGACCCTTGGACCCCTTGCAACCTCTCCAACAACCACATTGGAGGAAGGGCAAGTGGGTGGAATGGCATTCCCGATTCTAACGAACGGATGCATATGATGCATTTGTTGACAACTGCAGTCAGTCCAACTCCTCTTTAAATGGGAAGAGTTAGATAGTGATGTGGCTCGGCTTGGACGCTTACTTCTTCTTACGCCGGGATTGTCTAGATACCACTCTTCCATCTGAAGAGGCCATCCTGGAAAGCGATGACGGGTATAGATAGACCGTGGGATGACTTGCATCATCGGTCTTACTTCCTACGACTTGAGCGAAGTCGAAACAATTTTTCCAAGTCCACCAGTCTCCTGGACACCTGTTCACCCGATCTTGAGCCCATTAGCACGGCACGGATTTATCTTGAAGGAGACATAGGTTTGTGATCTCTCCTACTATCCCGGTGAACATCTCCGGGAATCCCAATATTGTCGAGAATGTATTCATTGGAGGCTGAATGTTCCGTGAAGAGATTCAAATCTATCTTGAGCTCTTGAAAAGTACGGGATGTTTTTCCCAGTCTTATGAGGAAATGCCTGGCATAGACCACATCCTTGTCTTTGCATGAGATCAAGACGTATGAAAACGCTAAGCGGTCGAGCAAAAACTTCGTCGGTTAATCCTAGGAAGGCAACAACTATCAAAGTTGAAGTTGAAAGGCTAGCAGGCGGGATTCATTTCGAGTTCCTCTGGTAGATGAGTTTCAAACCCCGTTAGGTAGATAAAAAGCAAGGAACGATTCGAGTGTCATCGATTTCGGGGGCAGATAAGGCGTGTCCTAAAGATAATTACCTTTCTTGTTAAGTTATTGTCGTGTCCGTGATATTTTCTCCTTCATGGACGGTTTCTGCGGTTATAATCAAATTACTGTCCGTCCCGGAAGATCAACATAAAATCGCATTGCTTGTCCCTGGGGTACGTTTGCATATAAAGAAAATGCCTTTTGGTCTTAAAAATCTTTAGACTACCTTTCAGGCCATGTCTTACGCCTTCCACGACATCGAGAAGATTATCGAGGCATACTTAGATGATCTGTTTATGTCTCGAAAGAGGATGGATCATCCAGTCACCTCGGAAAATATTTGAAAAGATATCGTTTTTATAAATTCGTTTGAATCGACAAGTGCGTTTTCGCGGTAACATCGGTCGGCATTTGGGATTGTAGTGTCTAGTGAAGGGATAAGGGTAGATCCCTTCAAGGTTGAGCAATACTTCGGCCTCCCCGTCTTCATCCCGTCGGCTTCAAAAGTCTCCAGGGAAGTCTAGTCGTAGGTTTATCATCAACTATGCGCGAGATTACAAGGGATATATGAAATTTGTTGAAGGAGTTCCTTTTCTTTGGGACGACTACGCTCCAGCTCATTCGATGCCTTGAAAAGAGCCGCTTGACCTCTGCTCCTTTCTTGAGTCCACGATTATAGCGAGATTTTTCTTGTCAGCCTCGAAGAATCTACCATTGGTATGGTTGGTTCGAGAGGGATGATGCTCTTGTTGGAGCATGTTACTACCTTAGTCGGAGGCGGACCTGAACTTCGATACACCCCAGATGAAAAATTGGCAGCAACGGCGATCTCCATGCTGTGCGGCGACTCGGCATTACATTATTCTTCGCAAAACTTATGTCTTGGCGGTTTGCCAACCCATTTCGGTTGTCTCAATGGGCAGTGATTGGGGGCAAATATAATAGATGGATTGTGATATTACGGGAATTTGAAATCTAGAGTTCATGTCGCAAATCCAAGAAGTCATTAGTCTTTGCGGAATTGATCTCCGAGTTGCCTTGTGGAGAGGGAGATGATCTATAGTGAGTCTTCCGGACGAACTTGTTTCTTATACAGGTCCTTGGTATGGAGATATCATTGTGTATCTCGGTGTGAAGTTTCCCACTCTTCTTTTTCGAAAGATGAGCATATTAAGCTGCGTCACTTAGCCAAGAATTATCGATTATTGGCGATGCTTTATGCCGTCGAGGGGTTGATTCAATCTAGACGGACTGCGTAACTTTCGAAGAAGGCGAAATTTGTGCTCAATGATTCTCACGGTGGAGATTGTGGGGGGTCATTTATCGGGGCTTACTTTCCTGACCCAAAAGATTTTGCGTGCGCTGCTTCGGCCCTCGATTTTCAAAGATTGTATTGAATCGGTCGAAGTGTCATCCTTGTCGAATTCATGTGTAATACTCAAAAAATGTGCGCTCATCTAGCTCCGCTTTTTCCAGTCGTTACTGTCGGACCCTTTACAAAGTGGGGTATGGATTATACTACTTGTAACCCGCCTTCGGAAAAAGGTCACAAGTACATTATCGTAGCAGTAGACTACTTTACGAAGTGGGTCGAAGCTATGCCTACTTTTGGGAACGATGGTGAGACTGCAGCTCTTTTCTTCTTCAACCAAGTTATCGCTCGTTTTGGTATACCTAGAGAGATTGTCACTGACCATGGCAGTCACTTTCAGAATAGTATGATGGCTGAGTTGGCTCTCAAATTGGGTTTCCGGCAGGAGCATTCATCTCCATATTATCTTCAGGCCAATGGGCAAGTGGAAGCCGTGAATAAATCCTTGAAGACAATTCTTCAACGGACAATTGATAAACATAGATCCAACTGGCATATTATGCTATATCTTGCACTTTGGGCATACAGGACGTCAGTTAAAACTGCAACTGGCTTTACTCCGTTTCAGTTAGTCCACGGGGTAGAATCCGTATTTCCCATTGAATGCGAGATTCCTTCCCTTAAATTAGCTGTTGAGCTTCTTCCTGACACTTCTAGTCTGGCAGAGCGGCTTCTTCATCTGGAACATCTTGATGAGCAGCGTCGAGATGCAGCCACGTTGAACGAAGCGCATAAAAACCGAGTCAAAGTCCAGTACGATAAGGCGGTTAAGCCTAGGATCTTTTCCGAAGGTGACCTTGTTTTGGTCTATGCCCAAGAAAAAGATGCCTTGGGGGCAGGAAAGTTTAAGTCGATGTGGTATGGCCCCTATATCATTAAAAAAGTCCTTAAGAAAGGAGCGTATACCTTGGTTGACTTCGAAGGGAACGAGTTGCCGGAGCCCCGAAATGGGCTCTATTTGAAGAAGTATTATGCCTAGGCTTTGGCCTGGCATTTTGCTTTGTATATAGTAGTTTTTGCTTTGTACATATCTGTTTGATTTTCGATTTTTGATGAGGTGGTGATGTTTTTGATCTGCTTTGGCAGGTTGTGTTGGATGTCATGAGTCATTTTGGTTTCGCCGATGGTGCTAGTAGACACACCTGGAACTTAGCTTCCGCGGCTTGGGTGCTTCATTATCCTTCCGGTCAGCTGTTGGTATCAAGAGGAGTCTGCATTGGTCCTGCTTCCAATAATGTAGCAGAATACACTGCAATCATTCATCTACTCTCGGAGGCAATATCTTTGGGTGTTGATTCGTTGGTAGTGTTCTTGGACTCTCAGCTGGTGGTGTCGCAGTTGAACAACACTTATCGGGTACGAGATCCATTTTTATTACGATTGTTCTTGAGGGTACGTTTGTTACAAAGGTCATTTCATTTTTTAACATTCATTCATATTCCTCGAGCTGACAATTGGTTTGCTGACTCATTGGCTAATCAAGCTTTAGATTGGCATATTAATCATTCAATACAATAAATTTTAATCATCAAAAACATCATACATTTGATACATTTATCGCATCACATCAAATATCGCTGTATATATCATCGGAGTGTCAAAAAAAAAACTTTACAAAATTTGGATCCATAAATGCCGTACAAAACTTGGGCTTATGCCCCATCATATTCAGTCTTAAAAAAGAATATACAGTCATCTAACATATAAAATCTGTCTACTCCTGAGGACCCTGCCCAGAAGTCGTGTTCCTATAGAACATAACTGCAGTGGCCACACGGCGGAATAGTCTAACCCAGTCCCGGGGTACTCCTACAACCCGTCTCTGGACGGCTTCCGGCAAGTCCTCCACGGCAGCCATAGGGATTTGGTGGGTCAGTCCCTCCAAGTTTCTCTGCACGGCCTGGAGAGTCCTGTCGGAATCCACTGTCTCTGCCTCACCTCTGCGGCGCTTATGGCGCGGTAGGCCCTCAGGACGAACTGGTCCAACATCTGAAACATGATCATTTTTAATTGTCAGTCATTATGAATCCAATCAAAAAAATGTTTATTTTTCATTTTTTCATACACATTTGAAAAAATCCAAAAAAATCATATAAGTCAAAAATTTTTTGCAAAAACTTACCGACTGCTCCCCATGCTGCGCCGGGTGGAAGTACTAGATCTGGATCTCCTCGGAATTCCATCCCAGCATAGGGATAGTCGTCCACTGCGATGATCTGTTCTCCCCACCACAGGAAGAACTCATTGTCCCATGTGGTTCGGGGTACTTCGCTGCCCCCCAATCTCTTCATCATGTTTGCCCAACGGGCAATTCTTGGGTCCCGCGGGCTGCTGATAGTCGAGATGACTCTGGGTCTCAAAGCTGGAATCCTCTCAAAGAAGAATGTTGTCAAAATGGTACCATAGCCAAAGTGTTTAGTTTTGCTTGGCGAATAGAAGTCAGCTGTTGTTTCATGTTCAGTAGCAGGGCTGTGCACCAATCATAAACATGAATCAAGCATTCTATAGCTATACTCATTTGCGTCCTGGACGCCTGATGTAGTGAGGCAGATCCTGCCACTCTGCGAGCTCAAAAAAGAGTAATTAGATTGATTTTAGCGTCGCTTTATTTTTAGTGTACTTTGTTATTAGTCTTGCGGAGGGGGAATGGACGTATGAAGTATAGTGAGACTCTGACTCAAGAAACCATGCAAAACATGCTCTAAATATTAAATTCAATGAAGAGTGTTTCTATAGGGAGAGGTTTCTTTTTCAACATCCATGCACCAACATGAAAATAACACAGCTCAACCTTTAAAGATTCAGACTTCTATACGCACTCTTTCTAACGATGCAGCAGGCCGAAACTTTCGGAATAAAAAACAAAGCTAGATGCGAGAAAAATAAAAAACAAAAAAAATTTCTCTTTAAAAATTAAATGCTGAGCATAGTGAAGTTGCCCCACTTAACAAAAATAAAAATGCCCGGCAACGAACATAAGGATAGATGGGTGAAGATGTGATAATGATGAAAAATACGTTATCGATCACAACGATGAACAAAGTTTCCCAATTTGGTAGTACCATGCGAGTAAAGACGACTACTAGCACTCTCTTCTTCGACCCAGTGTCCCTCGCCGTGGACAGCCTCGGGGGTAGGCGTTAGCCGAGGACAAGTTCTTCAGTTGGTCAAACAGAAACATGATTGAACTCTGCGAGCATTTGATATGTCTACTGGGCATCAAAAATGGTCGGAAGGGTCTGCGAACAGAGGACAGAAGAGAGGAGGGAAAGAATAGTCTGGAAACTATGGGGAAAGTCCCTAGCAGAGTCACCAATTCTGTTATAGGGTAAACTTCTTGGGTTGGTTTTCGAATATCCCTCTCAGGGCTTTCCGGTGCCCGAGGCAGACAGTAAGATTAGCTGTGCTATTCACAAATATGGCATGGGTATGTTCATATTAACTTAAAATAACTTTGATAGAGATGCGTAGCTAGTTTTATCTCTTTGACGGTCTTGGATTCCCTTGGAGAGCTCTAGGTAGCGAAACAAGAGTCCTTCTTGGCTCCAAATATTAGTCCTGCAATCAGTCAAAGCACCCGTGTAATTTCTAACATAACATATATCCTATCAATCAAGTCAATATATAATGAACTTCTAAATTATACACATCTGAGCCATTCATATCATACTATGTAAATTTTCAAACAATAATAACAATATTAAGCATTGAATGGACAAAACGAACATAGTTCTATTGATTTTGAAAGAAGGAGGATTACAACCGTCGGTTGTACCAAGCCCTCCTTAGTATCCCAATCTCTCTTATCTCTCAAGTGAAGAAGTCCAAGTCAGCAAGCTCTATATGAACCTCTTTGACTCTTGGCCTTCATAATATAACACTATTCTCTATTCCACAAGTATGCAAAAACCTTTAGCAATCCTTCGACCTTCAATTAAGAGCCTTCGGCTCCTTCTAATAGGAGAGGGAGAAAGCCATTGTTGCCTTTCTCTTTCCACTAGTTTGGAATGGAAAAACTTAGATGTTTCTTTAATCTCTATGCTTTTGCCTCCTTTGGAGTTCAGTCTTGTTATAGCAATGATCAATAATGAACTGGTGCTCTGCAGTTTCTTTTGTGAACTGACTCTTTTGTGAGGGAAAGCCAGAGATTCAAATCATTCTCCGCGGGCTTTTCCCGATTCAAACTTAAAACATGGGTAACGCTACCCTTTAGTGTAAACAGAGCGTTTCCCTAGCCACTAACGCAGCATATTCACTGATGTACTGCGTTATAACGCTCTTGTATTGTTCTAGATAGGCGTTACCTTGGCAGAAATAGGTTTAATTTAGGTCTTTGTACTCCTTCCATATTTGTCTTCCCCTCTGAGTTGATGAGGAGGTATTTTGACTTGTAACAGATGCCCCCTAAAGTGTGAGGTCAGAGACGAAGACGATGGCCGAAATAATTTATAATTTGTGTAGAGATAAAGAGATTGAAAGACTGAGGAAAACCTGAAACAACAACATATGTCAAAAAATATAGTATCTTCTTTGAGTCGGGCATTCCCATGCTCAGTAGCTTAAACAACATGATTTATCTAGAATAGAGATATGAAGAATTTTTCCACCAATGAGCACAATGTGGAAGTGTCTGTCATAACAGGATCAGGCTGAAGAAGATGTATCCATAAAAAATATCGCAACTTGGGGAAGGGAACATAGCTTTAGTGATATAACCTTTGCCCCAAGGTCTTGACCGTCGCTTCACTTCTCTGCATATTTCTCAAAATGTGAATGAAGGAGTTGTTGTCGAACATGTGAGAAATCATCTTATTACTAGTCGATAATGAGAATTATTAACAGATGCGAAGGTGGCCACCGATAATGATGATGGTCCCTACGATGCACAGTACAATCTAGCGAGTGTGAATTAAATGAGTTGAATTCGAACACTCGTAGAATCATTCGACTAGGAGAGAATGATGAAGACCCCACGATCAAACACGAGACTACACCGCAACGATGTACGCAAGTGTCTAAGTGCTTGAATGGGTTTTGGATCAACTTCCTAGATAAGATGTTAGAGTCGATAGGAAGTGATCTTTTGAAAAGTAGGCAACGGTGTCCTACATCAAATCAACACGAAACGGTAACCAGGCGATTTTGTTTATGATTGAGATAATGAAGAGAGTAAATGGGAACTTCGGACGACAAATAATTCAGACGACAAATAATTTCTGGCATAATGAGCGGTTTGGTTGATAACAGGAGCAGTAGATAGCGAGATCTGCTTGAACAATAGAAGGCACTCTAGCAGGGTACTAGGCAGCTGAAGCTTGATGAACACCAAAGAGTGTGTTAGGATTTTACCGGTGCAGGGACACTAGGAAATGAAGGCTAATACTCATAGATGGTAGGGTTCGACTAACTGCGAAAGAGTTTTTTGGGAAGTGGCATGTTCAAGAATTTTGCTGCCAAATCGACCTTTTTTTGAAAATGTAACAGAGGTAGTATCCATTTTGTCCAAATTTTTCCCCGTCTGATTAAGTTTAGTGAGTCCAGACGAGTAAACTCGGTGAATTTTTCATGTTTAGAGAGTCTGAAAAATGTCAGGAAAGACAACTTTGTGCCCCATCTGATTAGGTTTAACGAGTCCAGATGAGTAAACTTGGTGAATTTTTCATGTTTAGAGAGTCTGAAAAATGTCATGAAAGACAACTCTGTGTCCTGTCTGATTAGGTTTAACGAGTCCAAACGAGTAAACTCGGTGAATTTTTCATGTTTAGAGAGTCTGAAAAATATCATAAAAGACAACTCCCTTGGGGTACCTTTTTCATGTCTTGATAACCGGGCACGGCAAAGGGATAATAGTAAGCCCGAAACAATTCATTTTTCGTAAGTTAGTCCATCGAAACTGGAAAAGTGAGAAATCTATGTTCGATAGACGTCTACCTCATTTTGTTATGAGTACGAGGAGACAAAGTGAACTCAGTATTCTTTGTGAAATTTTAACGAGTACAACAAAGAAAAACTCGGTGCCCTCCGTGAAATTTTAACGAGTCGCATGGAGAAAACTCGATTACCTCCATGAAATTTTAACAAGTCATGCGGAGAAAAATCGATTACTTTTTCAGTTTAAAGAGCTTTGAAAAAGAGAAAAGAATGGCTCCATCCTTTCTTTCGTGGTAGTTTAACGAGCCCGACAAAGGCAACTTGGGGTTTTTTCGGTTTTATGAGCAAGAAAAAGATTCCTAAAAATCTATTCTTTATCGGGAAACTGGTCCCATTATATCCAGTCGGAGCCACCATCCCAAACGGAAAAGGAGCTGTTTAGGGTCCGGACCGGCTGGTTATCCCCCAATGTTGTTGCAGCGATTTTCGAGGCATCAACACCTTATTAGGATCAACCCTAATCCCGTGCTTGGAGACAATGAAACCTAACAAACGTCTGGACTCGACCATAAATACGCATTTATGAGGATTCAAATGTATATTGTAGAATCTGCACCTAGCAAAACTTTCTCTTAAATGAGCAAGGTGATCATGGCGTTTCTTGGAATGGGCCGGAAGGTCATCCAAGTAGGCTTGTACAATATGGCGAATTTCATGAAAAGCGTAGTCCATAGCTCGCTGAAAAGTTGCTCCAGCATTCTTTAGATCGAATGGGAGTTTTCGATACACAAAAGTACCCCAAGGACAGATGAAAGCCGTTTTATGTTGGTCATCTTTTTTAATTGCAATCTGGTTATAGCCCGAGAATCCATCCATGAAGGAAAAAGATTCGCATCCGACACAATCGTCGATAATCTGATCTATAAACGGTGTAGGATACTTGTCTTTTGGACAAGCAGCGTTCAGATCGCGATAGTCGACGCAAACTCTAATGGTGCCTTGTTTTGTATCAACAGGAACCGAATTGGAAACCCATTCTGTTAAAGGAACGGGGTAGATGAAACCAGCATTTAAAAGTTTTTCAACTTCGATCTTGATGGCGGCTTCTTTGTGCGAGTGGACAGGTCTGAGTCGTTGCCGAACAGGTTTGGCATTATCATAAATCTTGATTTCGTGCTCGACAATAGAAGGGTCTATGCCGGGCATTTATTCATAAGACTAAGCAAACACATCGCGGAATTCCTTAAAAAGGGATGTGAAGCGTGCAATTTCCTCTGGATTGCAATCGGCTCCAATCTAAATATTTTCCACGATACCCGTTTTGACAGAGATATCAATGAGCATTGTCTTAGAAAGATTGCCCATGTTCCCTTCTGACTCGATAGTTTGGACAGTCGTGTAAGCAGAGGGAACCATCTCAGGTGGGTCAAAAGAAGGGATTTCAGTTTTTATCGCCTCCGAGTCAATCATCGAAGCGCGATGGTGAAACTCTCCCCAAGGTCGTTCTTCTAGAGACATGATCTCTCGAATAGCTTCGTCTGTAGGCCAGACTTCATTGAGGAGATCCTTAGAGAGAATAGTGATGGGAGGGAGGTTGGTATCTTCGGTCGAAACCATAGCAGTGGAGGGTTCAGATGTGGTTTGGATGGCTTGATAAGCCAACTCGGCCGACGAAAACGGCATCTGATCTCCATAGGAATCAATGTCTGAAGGTGCCGGGATGATCCATGGGTCGATAGAGCCATCCAAAGTGGTGGATATCATTGCAACCGTGTTTGGGATCTGCGGCGGTGGGAGAGGAAAACAACCCAGTAGGGAAGATGCCTTCAGAAGACCGGTACCGACACTGACGTAAGAGTCAGGAAAGCCTCCTATTAGGGGTATCGTGCTACTTGGTAACGTGGCATAATCAGGGGTGTAGAAGGATAGCTGGTCCACTGTGACTATTTTCCCATCCAATGGAAATAGGATGAGTCGGAAGACCGAAGACACAATGGCAGTCATGGCATAAGACGAACTGCGACCAAGCAATATATTATAGTCTAGATGGCACTCTACAACTTCTACGTCCACGTTTACCATTTTCCCACTCAGAGTGATGGGAAAGCTAGCAAGGTAACCTTTTGGGAGGAATGTGTGGCCATCGAAAGCTTTGAGGGAATTTGATGGCGGGGTGAGGGTAGGAGAACCTAAATTGAGCCAGCAAGCTTGTGACATAACGCAGGTCGAAGCACCTTCGTCTATGACAGTGCGATGGATTGGTCTCCCTTTCGACACAACCTCCACCTAGAATGCGAGTTGGTGCGAGAGGCAAGGTTTAGCCTTTTACATATCAAAGATGGCTAGCATGGAATCCTGGGGTCTATTCCACCAATGGCCGAAAGCAAGGCTTTCCTTTGTGCTGGACAGGTTTGTAATACTTCGAGAGCAGACATAGCTGACGGTGCCTGCGCCAAATCTTCTACAATGTTGTAGTTTTGGGATGCACGTGCAGAGGTGTTATGAGTCGTGCGTCGAAGTGTCCCTTTGGGGGGACAAATTACGAGGTCAGCAGTAGGCCGTTCGATATGCAAATCGTTTGGCGGCGGTGGGTTCAAACTAGTACCAGGTTCTTGAGCATCTATGGTAGGATTTCCATAAAGCTTAGCTCGAGTTTGAAGTTCAACACTCTCAATGCCATAAATGGTAGATGGTCCTTCGCCGGAAGGATATGAACCACCATTTCCCCGTTGATGGGGTTGTGGCGGATTGTCAACCATGTGTTGATGTTGCTGCTGTTGATTAGGGAAAGGATGATGAAGAACGACAGGTGTTCGCCCAGAATCCTTGTTGGCAATAAAATCGGTGCATTCCTGCAGCCGAGGACATTTGTATGTCAAGTGGTCCTCCGCACAGATTTTGCAAGGAAATTTCATGGGTTTATCCCTCCCTTTGTCATTTTTGGCAACATTTTTCTTATTAGGGTTATTCTGATTATCCGACTGCTCTTCCGAAGAAGATGAATTTTTCTTTTTCTTCTTATTTTTCCCGCTAGGTTTTTGTGAGGTTTGCACCGTATTTACCTCAGCGGTGGGAAGAGTAGTCGCTTGGTGAGGGGCGGTGGAAGCTGAAGATGGCTGGGAGGCTTTTCCCCGAGACTGCTTTGTGGCTACGCCAGAGATCGTGCCAACGAGACCATCGGCATGAGCTTCGGTTTTCTGAGTAGCCGGAGGATTTGGGTTACCAGGGGCATGGGGGAGTAGATCGTACAACGTGCCATATTGTGAATAGTTTAGATATAAATGCTGGGCACGACGAATACATTGATCTTCTGTAACCGCACTAGAAAGGCCAATGTCTTTAGCTATGTGGGGCAAGAGAGACTTCCAGAACCAATTGGCTAAGAGATGATCCGGGATTGGCGCTTTGACTAGCCTCCTCCTACGTCTCCATTCATGAATGTGGTCGGAGATGTGGGTGGCGGTGTCTTGGCGTAGCGAGGTTAACAGTTTCGTTCTGGTTTCAAATCTAATTGGTAGCTGGAAGTTCTTTAGAAACTTCATTTCTAAAGCACCAAACGTATTGATGGTGGCGCGTGGTAATTCAATGTACCACTTGGCAGCATTGCCTGTAAGCGTGCGGGGAAACAGTCGAAGTCGGATACTATCATCTACCATGGAATTGGATATAGACCACAGGTGTAAGGTAGTGATGTGTGCGGCTGGGTCTTCCCCTTGTTTCCCGTCGAACTTCGGGATATCAGAAGGAATCTTATGCGGTACTGGAGGCCAAAGCAGGTTATGATTGATGGGATCATTAGTCAGTTTATGGATATCGGGGATGTCCAAAGCTACCAAGAATGGCAATTGTGGATTTTCCCCCGAATCTAACCAAGGCAGTATGGGCTGACTATTTAGACCATAGGGTCCACCCATCAATGTGTTACCAGGAGGATAAGTAGGACTTTGATAAATATTTCTGATAGG
Source organism: Pinus albicaulis (assembly GCA_034641835.2). Lineage (NCBI taxonomy): Eukaryota > Viridiplantae > Streptophyta > Pinopsida > Pinales > Pinaceae > Pinus > Pinus albicaulis. The sequence goes on along the minus strand of CM076579.1, from coordinate 1,153,152,248 downwards.
TGGTGGAGTAGGGACATACTGTTGCTGTCCATAGGGCATATTGTATTGCGGGGCGAACGGTTGGTTTCCCCCAGTATAAAAGTGCCCTCCCATTCCAGATGGAGGTTGGGGTTGGTTAGTCCAAATGGATGCAATAGAGTTTCCCGGAGGCATGCTACTACTTGCATAGTTTGGCAATAGCATAGACCCTATACCTATATTTGAACCACTTAACAGAAAAGTATTAACAATAGGTTGTCCTATTTGTCCTAAGGGTTGCAGAAAGGTACCGAAGTAGTCATACTCGCGGGAGGAGCTACCGTGGGTCCCAACGTGGTCATGGTAGGAGTAGATGCCGAAGGGTTCGGTAAGTTACTGACAGTTGTGATGACCGTAGGGTTGGGAGTAGTTATATGTTGACTAATGGGGTTACCCAGTGATGGCATAGAACTGACCACCGGCGGGGAGGATGGTGGCGAACCTGGGATGGTTGCCATTGGCATCAACCGTGTGGATGCCGATGGTGAAATGGATGTTTGTGTGGCTGAAGACGTATCTTGGCGTGGTGGAATCTGAACTATCACAGGCCCTAACGGATCAGTGAGTGTAGGATTGTAATTAGGTACAACCCCTTCAGTGAAAGTGTCCTCCGGAAATTCCGATTGATAGGTGGCTATGTGAAAGTCAAGATTAGTCAGTGAAGACTGCTCTTCCGTAGAAGGCACGGGTTCACCAAGGTTCAGTTCTTCCTCTATGGTTAGAGGAGGTAGACCTTGCTGTCGTTGAGACAGATGGCGTGGGTCGGGGGACGCCACGGTGACCTGTTTATTTTTAACAAATTTTTAATTGTGATGTATTATAAAGTCTCAAATGACAGTAACCACACACCTAAAAAAAAGAAAAAAGGACTCTCTAAAATCAATTAGCAAGCAGTCAGAATAGGGTGCCCTGTCTGAGTACTACCGTTCGCTGGTGATGAAATCCAGTATCACAATAGTATACAGAGAGGGTTGGTCGAAAGTACAGCTACGGTCACTCTAGTGCTTCACCCGAACCTCAGACGATAGGTGTAAGCACTCTCGTGAAGACGAGTACCCTCCTAAAGACTGAAGATAGAGTGGGTCCATCTGTTTCAGGTACCAGGACAGCCCATCCCAGTCACCTTGTGTAAGTCCCTAAAAAGTATGGCCACTAAGGATACCTCAAATCAGAGACATCGTCAGGGGGGTCCACGGTTAAGGACAGTGTGCTATATGGGCAGAATACCTAGATCCCCGATCTAGTTTCGACATCCTCGAAGGGAACCCCAATATATAACACACCCACAGGATGCAGTCGAAGGCGGGCTACCTTCTTGTGCACCCAAGTGTTGTCTCGCGCTGAGCTCCGGTAAAGGAACGGTCCCGATAATATGAGTGCAGTAGGATTTCTCTCGTTAATGACTCTAGTTTCAAGTTTTGAGATCTTGGGTAATTTTCTCACTTTCCTAACCCAAGATCCTAGCCTGAACTACTGTTTGTGTGAGCTAAAAAAAAAAGAGTAATTAGATTGATTTTATTATCGCTTTATTCTTAGTGTACTTGATTATTAGTCTTGCGGAGGGGGAGTGGACGTATGAAATGTAGTGAGACTCTGACTCAAGAAACCATGCAAACATGCTCTACATATTAAATTCGATGAAGAGTGTTTCTACAGGGAGAGGTTTCTTTTCAACATCCATGCACCAACATGCAAATAACACAGTTCAAATTTTAAAAATTCAGACTTCTATCTGCCTCTTTTTAACAGTCTATGAACTGAAACTTTCAGAATAAAATCAACTAGATGCAGAAAAAAAAAAAAAAAATCTCTTTAAAAAGTAAATGCTTTGAACACTAACTTTTCAAACAAGAGAAACAAATAAAAATTCCAGCTTAGCAGACAAGCACATGGATTCACTCAGTGAAAGGTACTGATGGCCAAAAAACTCTACAGCTAAAACACAGTCACAACAGTGAACAACAAGGTTTTGGCTGAGTAACGCTCTGTCTGTGAGTAAAGACAACGACTAATGCACTGTATTTAACTAGAGGCAGCGTTATAACACACTGGACAACCTATAGAGGTAGCGTTAGCTAGGGAAAAATTCTTCAGTTGGTCAACAGAAACAGGATTGAACTCTGCGAGCGTTTGATATGTCTACTGGGCATCAAAAATGGTCGGAAGGGTCTGTGGACAGAGGAGAGAAGAAAGGAGGGAAGAAATAGTCCAGAAACTATGGGGAAAGTCCCCAGTGGAGTCGCCAATTCTGCTATAGGGTAAACTGCTTGGGTGGTTGGTTTTCGAATATCCCTCTCAGGGCTTTCCGGTGCCCGAGGCAGACAGTAAGATTAGCTATGCTGTTCACAAAGATGGCATGATCATGTTCATATTAACTTGAAATAACCTGATAGAATGCGATAGAGAATTACCTATTTGACGGTCTTGGAGTTCCTTGGAGAGCTCTAGGCAGCGAAACAAGAGTCCTTCTTCACTGGCTCCAAATCTTAGTCCTGCAATCAGTCAAAGCACCCGTGTAATTTCTAACATAACATATATCCTATCAATCAAGTCAATATATAATGAAATTCTACATCATACACATCTGAGCCATTCATATCATACTATGTAAATGTTCAAACAATAATGACAATATTAAGCATTGAAAGGACAAAATGAACACAGTTCTATTGATTTTGAAAGAAGGAGGATTACAACCGTCGGTTGTACCAAGCCCTCCTTAGTCTCCCAATCTCTCTTATCTCTCAAGTGAAGAAGTCCAAGTCAAAAATTTCTCTAGGAACCTCTTTGACTCTTGGCCTTCACAATATAACACTATTCTCTATTCCACAAGTATGCAAGAACCTTCAGCAATCCTTCGACCCTCAATTAAGAGCCTTCAGCTCCTTCTTATAGGAGAGGGAGAAGGCCATTGTTTCCCTTCTCTTTCCACTAGTTTGGAATGGAAAAAAATTAGATGTTTCTTTGATCTCTATGCTTTTTCCTCCTTTGGAGTTCAGTCTTCTATGGCAATGACCAATAATGAACTGGTGCTTCTGCAGTTTCCTTTGTGAACTAACTCTCTTGTGAGGGAAAGCCAGAGATTCAAATCATTCTCCGCGGGCTTTTCCCGATTCAAACTTAAAACACAGGTAACACTGCCCTTTAGTGTAAACAGAGCGTTTCCCTAGCCACTAACGCGGCCAATCCACTGATTGACTGCGTTATAACGCTCTTGTATTGTTCTAGATAGGCGTTACCCTGGCAGAAATAGGTTTAATTTAGGTCTTTGTACTCCTTCCATATTTGTCTTCCCCTCTGAGCTGATGAGGATGTATTTTGACCTGTAACAGATGCCCCCTAAAGTGTGAGGTCAGAGACGAAGAGGATGGCCGAAATACTTTATAATTTATGTAGAGATAGAGAGATTGAAAGACTGAGGAAAACCTGAAACAACAACATATGTCAGAAAATATAGTATTTTCCTTGAGTCGGGCATTTCCCATGCTCAGTAGCTTAAACAACATGATTTCTCTAGAATAGAGATATGAAGAATCTGTCCACCAATAGGCACAATGTGGAAGTGTCTGTCTCCATAAACAATATCGCAACTTGGGGAAGGAAACACAACTTTAATGATGTAGCCTTTGCCCCAAGGTTTTGACTGCCGATTCGCTTAAACTGCATATTCCTCAACATGTGAACGAAGGAGTTGTCGTCAAACATGTGAGAAATCGTCTTATTACCAGTCAATAATGAAAACTGTTAACAGACGCGAAGGTGGCCACCGATAATGATGATGGTCCCTAAGATGCACAGTACAATCTAGCGAGTGTGAATAAAATGAGTTGAAGTCGAACACTCGTAGAATAATTTGACCAGGAGACAATGATGAAGACCCATGATGAAACACAGGACTACCTGCCACTGATGTCTTGCAAGTATCTGGGTACTGATGGGTTTCTGGATCAACTTCCTAGATAAGGTGTTGAAGTCGATAAGAAGAGATCTGTTGAAAGGTAGGCACTGAGGCATCCTACATCAGTCAACATGAAATGGAAACCAACTGATTTTGTTTATGATTGAGATAATGAAGAGTAAATGGGAACGTCAGACGACAAATAATTTCTGGCATAATGAGCGGTTTGGTTGATAACAAGAGCAGTAGATAGCGAGATCTGCTTGAACAATAGAAGGCACTCTATCAGGGTACTAGGCAGCTGAAGCTTGATGAACACCAAAGAGTGTGTTAGGATTTTACCGGTGCAGGGACACTGGGAAATAAAGGCTAATACTCGTAGATGGTAGGGTTCGGCTAACAGCGAAAGAGTTTTCTGGGAAGTGCCATGTTCAAGAATTTTGCTACCAAATCGACCTTTTTTGAAAATGTAACAGAGGTAGTATCCATTTTGTCCAAATTTTTCCCCGTTTGATTAAGTTTAACGAGTCCAGACGAGTAAACTCGGTGAATTTTTCATGTTTAAAGAGTCTGAAAAATGTCAGGAAAGACAACTCTGTGCCCCATCTGATTAGGTTTAACGAGTCCAGATGAGTAAACTCGGTGAATTTTTCATGTTTAGAGAGTCTGAAAAATGTGAGGAAAGACAACTTTGTACCTCATTTGATTAGGTTTAACGAGTCCAAATGAGTAAACTCGGTGAATTTTTCATGTTTAGAGAGTCTGAAAAATGTCAGAAAGGACAACTCCATTGGGGTACCTTTGTCATGTCTTGATAACCGGGCATGACAAAGGGATAATAGTAAGCCCGAAACAGTTCATTTTCCGTGAGTTAGTCCATAGAAACCGGAAAGGTGAGAAAGCTATGTTCGATAGACGTCTACCTCATTTTGTTATGAGTACGAGGAGGCGGAGTAAACTCAGTACTCTTTGTGAAATTTTAATGAGTCCAACAAAGAAAAACTCGGTGCCCTCCGTGAAATTTTGTTAAACACCATGTTGAAGCACACACATGGTGTATGAGGAGGATAAACACACACACACAAGAGGAAACTCAACACAATGAAGGATAAGCGTGTAGCTCTCTTATTTTCCATTATACAAAGATGTACATTTATAGTACAATGGTGTGACTCTTGGTTTCACATTCCAATGTCACTTGGACTCCATTGTGACTTTTCGCATTCCACACCTACCCATGTAGGATTAGGTGTTCCAACATCCCCCCTTAATCCGAAGGGGTATGTGTGAGTCCAAGAAAAGAGTTGTAATACAAATCTGCAAAGTATACATGGCAGCACTTGGGCTTAATCAACTCTCTGAAATGTTGGAAAAAGAGGTGGTTTTAGGATGACCACAAACACTGGAATGCAAAACTTGTTGCAATTCCCAGAACTCTTCCAAAACTGGCAAGAAGCTGAAGGCTTATGCTAGAGGAATTGTCCCTCATAAAAAAGGGAGACCTTCAACCTAAAAGAAGGGAGGTCTACTACCTGTGATGGTTTTAGGATGACCAACAACTTTGGAGTGCTTGAAGCATTTCTTGGAACTCAACCAACGCTAGCAAGAAGCTGAAGGCTTCTGCTAGAGGAAGTGCTCCTCATATATGAAAGGGAGACCTTCGACCTAAAAGAAGGGAGGTCTACTACTTGTGGTGGTTTTAGGTTGTCCACCAACCAAAGATGATGGTTTTAGGTTATCCACCAACCGAAGGCATGCTCATGGGCATCCGTGTCTCTGGCTACATCTCTGAATCTGGAATGGCGAATTGTGGCTCAGGCTCACTTGAACTGCTGGCTACAACTCTGAAAATGGAATGAGAGATTGTGGCTCAGGCTCGCTTGATCTGTCGTCGAAGCTTGTACATGACCACCATTTTCCCCCCTGTCAGGGACAAGGTGAGATGATGCCAAAACTCAACTGCAAGTTTGCTCAATATCCGTGAACAAATTCTAACATGTGTCGTAAACATCTTCTTGGCTGCTGATGCCCATTGCCAAGAAGCGATCCATCCAAGATGAATCTTTGTAGGAGGCTTGTTTCTGAAGCATCTGTCTGAAGAATGGGTGTGCCGACCACAGTGCTTGCATGGATGAAGATCAAAACAGTGATCTTTCACATGGCCAACTCGATCACAGTGTTGGCATTTCTCAATCTGATGTTGTTGTTGTGGAGCAGGATCTGGAACAACTGCAGGTGAACTGTCATACAAGAATCCAGCACTCTGAAATATGATGGGCTTTGTGTAGTCCGGAATATGAAAGGACACATCCTTGTCATATCCAAGACCAGTTCGGTGCTTGTTGTGGACAAGCTCTTCCCAAGGTCTGATGATGGGCTTGAGAAGTGCAGGTTGAACTGCTGCATCTGCATGTACATCTGCTCTAGTGCAATGAACTGAATGTGGATCAACTTCAACTTTATCTTCTTTCTTCTGATGAGAGTCCTTCTCAATCTTCTGAACAAAAATAGGTTCAGAATGGTGACTCTTTTGCTGAAGTTAATCTTGTTGGAGCTGAGATTCCAACTGCAAAAACTCAATCTTTTCTTGTGCATTTTGTAAACAAGTCTGAATATTACAAAGAGAATTCTTGCTCATTTTTATCACATCATCAACATTTGAATGAATGAGGCTATTCAACATTTCTAATGCCTAATTGATTTTAGCCATTTCAACAACTTAGGCTCAAAAATGAAAGGGTGTTGGCTACAACCGAAAATGCACCCGTTTACAATGTGATTCAACAACAAATACAAATGACTCCAAAGAATTTCCAACTATGGAAATCTCATAGTACAAAATCTGCTCCTCAAATGATGGAGGGCAATCAACAATATTTCAACAACTCAAGTACTGATTGCAACTATGAAGAAGCACTGTTTGCTCACAATACAATGTCAATACAATACAATATTTTCTGCAAAAAAGTGCAGCAAAAACAATGTGCAAGAAGCCTTTGAGGTAGCTGAATTGTCTTCTTCAAATAGCTGTTTCAAACTTGTCTTCTCATGTAAAATTCTTCAAAAAATCACCCTCATATATGCCACAAATCATAAAATGTCAAATCTGCAATTTTCTCTATTTATTCAATCCATATGCTCACTTGTCATTTTCTCTTCTTCTCTGCTGTTCATGTCTTCTTTTTCTCTCTCTCTGATGTTTTTTTTTTTTTTTTTTAATTAATTAAAATAAATAAATTAATGGGAATAATTAAAAAAGAGGGAATTTAAAAAGTGGAAAATTTATTGAAATGGGAGGGGAGGGAGGAAATTTATATTGGAGGGGGCATATTAAAAAGTTTTTATTAAAAAAGGATTAATTAAAAGGGATTATTAAAAAAAAATTAATTAAAAATGGGGATTAATTTTAGTGGAAAGGGAAGGGGAATTTAAAAGGGAAGGGTATTATATGAAAAGGGCGTATATTAAAATTAAAAGAGAAGAGTATTATATGAAAGGGGGAATTTAAATGGGAAGGGTAGTATTAATTATATGGGGGGGAGTGTATAAAAATTTTTAAAACGAAATATGGAGAGCGTATTGTAATGGAGAGGGAGGGGAGGCCGAAAGGCCATGGGAAGCGTGGGAGCCGTGGAGTGTAACAGTGAGGGAGCGTTGAGCGTGAGGGCCATAGGTGGGGTGGGATGTGAGATGTATGGGCTGCTGTGAGGGGGAGGGTTGGAATAGAGCGAGAGAGCTCAGCGTTATGGAGAGGCGTGGGCAGGGTAGAGCCGTAGGTTGAGTGTTGAGAAGTAAGGGGGCAGGGTAGCAGGCCCGATGGGTGCGTTAGCGCAGGTTTAATGGGGCCGAGAGGATGGGTCACGCAGGTGGGAAGGGGGCGCGTGAGGCGTTAGGGGGAGAGGGTTGTATGGTAAGTTTGTATTGTAAGGGAGGCTGTGCGAATAGGAAATGGCATATAAGGAGTGTAGAGTGAGGGTTTGAGTTGTGAGATGTGTTTTATTTATTTATTTATTTTTTTTCTTAATTTAAAATAGCAGAGAGCAGGAGCAGGAGCAGAACTTTTTTTTTCTTCTTGCAGGAATTTTACAAATGTACAACAGTTTGTAATTTTTCAACAGAATAACTTTCAGGAATTGCAGAGAAAATTTCGCCAGTAAAAACTTAAAATTTTTCTAGTAGCTCAGCAGCAGGAAATTTCGCCAGAAATGCAGGATTTTAAGCAGTAATACACAACAACAGAATGCAGAATTTTCCAGTAAAACTCAGAAAATTTTCTCTCAGAAACCCTCTTTAAACAGTATTTCAGCAGCAGAAAAATGGAGAATTTGTAGATTTAGAGACTTGCAGAGAACTCAGAAATCTCAGAAATTTTTCAATGAAAACTCAGAAATATCTTCAAAAACCCTCTCAGTAGCTCAAAAATGAAGAATTTAAAAATACTCAGAAATATTTTCCACTAAAAACTCATAAACTTCTTCAGGAATCCCAATTTAAACAAATTTTCCAGCAGCTCAAATTGCAGAATTTAATGGTCAGAAATTGCAGGAAGAAATCAACCTTCAGATGTGCAGTGCTACTCTTCTTCAAAGCCAATGCCTGAACGCTGCCAATTTTCTGAATGCTGGGATTTTGAATGCTGCTCCTCTTCAAAACACTTCTGAATGGCGGAAAAAACACTGCTGCAGAAACTCTCCAAATGCTGCAAAAATGCAGATATGCACAGGCCATAAACACAAATGGCTCACTGAATTTGGAGCAGGGCCAGCAATCGCCCGCTCTGATACCATGTTAAACACCATGTTGAAGCACACACATGGTGTATGAGGAGGATAAACACACACACACAAGAGGAAACTCAACACAATGAAGGATAAGCGTGTAGCTCTCTTATTTTCCATTATACAAAGATGTACATTTATAGTAAAATGGTGTGACTCTTGGTTTCACATTCCAAGGTCACTTGGACTCCATTGTGACTTTTCGCATTCCACACCTACCCATGTAGGATTAGGTGTTCCAACAAATTTTAATGAGTCGCGCGGAGAAAACTCGATTACCTCCGTGAAATTTTAACGAGTCACGTGGAGAAAAATCGTTTACTTTTTCAGTTTAATGAGCTTTGAAAAAGAGAGAAGAATGGCTCCATCTTTTCTGTCGTGGTAGTTTAACGAGCTCAACAAAGGCAACTCGGGGTTTTTTCAGTTTTATGAGCGAGAAAAATATTCCTAAAAAGAAAGCTCAATGCTTCTTCATGGTTTTAACGAGTCTGAAGAAGAAAACTCTAGGTTTATCAGATTAACGAGCGAGAAAAAGACCTACAAAAAGAATGCTCGATGTCAACTTCGTATAAGTTTAATGAGTCTGAAGAAGGGAACTCGAGGTTTTTCGGATTAACGAGCAAGAAAAACATCGTAAAAAGAACGCTCGATTAGACCTTTGGATAAATAGTAAATCACATGTTCGCTGTCGTCATCATGTACTTGAACCAAAACCATTCCAAGTGAGGATGGTGAAGCTGCCAGGTAGAGGAGAAAGTCACGTGAGTAATCGGGGGCACTAAGGAGTGGGGCTGAAAAAATTGCATGTTTTAAAGCCTCAAATGACCGTTGAGGTTGGTCATCCCACAAATATAGTGTTCCTTTCTTCAATAATCGCATAAATCCTTTCGTCATCTTGGCATAGTTAACGATGAAACGATGCAAAAAGTTTGACTTCCCTTGCAAACGTTGGAGTTGAAGGATGGATTGTGGTGCCGACAATTCAACAATTATCTTAACCTTATCGGGATCAACCCTAATCCCGTGCTTGGAGACAATGAAACCTAACAGACGTCCGGACTCGACCATAAATACACATTTATGAGGATTCAAACGTATATTGTAGAATCTGCACCTAGCAAAAATTTCTCTTAAATGAGCAAGGTGATCATGGCATTTTTTGGAATGGGCCGGAAGGTCATCCAAGTAGGCTTGTACAATATGGCGAATGTCATGAAAAGCATAGTCCATAGCCCGCTGAAAAGTTGCTCTTGCATTCTTCAGACCGAATGGGAGTTTTCGATACGCAAAAGTACCCCAAGGAAAGATGAAAGCCGTTTTATGTTGGTCGTCTTTTTTAATTGCAGTCTGGTTATAGCCCGAGAATCCATCCATGAAGGAAAAAGATTCGCATCCGGCACAATCGTCGATAATCTGATCTATAAATGGTGTAGGATAATTGTCTTTTGGACAAGCAGCATTCAGATCGCGATAGTCGACGCAAACTCTAATGGTGCCTTGTTTTTTATCAATGGGAACCGGATTGGAAACCCATTCTGTTAAAGGAACGGGGTAGATGAAACCAGCATTTAAAAGTTTTTCAACTTCGATCTTGATGGCGGCTGCTTTGCACGGGTGGACAGGTCTGAGTCGTTGCCAAACAGGTTTGGAATTATCATAAATCTTGATTTCGTGCTCGAAAATAGAAGGGTCTATGCCGGGCATTTCGTCATAAGACCAAGCAAACACATCACAGAATTCCTTAAAAAGGGATGTGAAGCGTGAAATTTCCTCTGGATTGCAATCGGCTCCAATCTGAATATTTTCCACGATACTCGTTTTGACCGAGATATCAATGAGAATTGTCTTAGAAAGATTGCCCATGTTCCCTTCTGACTCGATAGTTTGGACAGTCGTGTAAGCGGAGGGAACCATCTTAGGTGGGTCAAAAGAAGGGATTTCAGTTTTTATCGCCTCCGAGTCAATCATCGAAGCGCGATGGTGAAACTCTCCCCAAGGTCGTTCTTCTAGAGACATGATCTCTCGAATAGCTTATTCTGTAGGCCAGACTTCATTGAGGAGATCCTTAGAGAGAACAGTGATGGGAGGGAGGTTGGTATCTTAGGTCGAAACCATAGCAATGGAGGGTTCAGATGTGGTTTGGATGGCTTGATAAGCCAACTCGGCCGACGAAAGCGGCATTTGATCTCCATAGGAATCAATGTCTGAAGGTGCCGGGATGATCCATGGGTCGATAGAGCCATCCAAAGTGGTGAATATCATTGCAACCGTGTTTGGGATCTGCGGCGGCAGGAGAGGAAAACAACCCAGTAGGGAAGATGCCTTTAGAATATCGGTACCGAAACTGACGTAAGAGTAAGGAAAACCCTCCTATTAGGGGTACCGTACTGCTTGGTAATGTGGCATAATCAGGGGTGCAGAAGGATAGCTGGTCCACTGTGACTATTTTCCCATCCAATGGAAATAGGATGAGTCGGAATACCGAAGACACAATGGCAGTCATGGCATAAGACCAACTGTGACCAAGCAATAGATTATAGTCTAGATGGCGCTCTACGACTTCTATGTCCACGTTTAACGTTTTCCCACTTAGAGTGATGGGAAAGCTAACAAGGTAACATTTTGGGAGGAACGTGTGGCCATCGAAAGCTTTGAGGGAATTCGATGGCGGGGTGAGGGTAGGAGAACCTAAATTGAGCTAGCAAGCTTGTGACATAACACAGATCGAAGCACCTTCGTCTATGACAGTGCGATGGATTGGTCTCCCTTTCGACACAACCTGCACCTGGAATGCGAGTTGGTGCGAGAGGCGAGGTTTAGCCTTTTCCATATCAAAGATGGCTAGCATGGAATCCTGGGGGTGTATTCCACCAATGGCCGAAAGCAAGGCTTTCCTTTGTGCTGGACAGGTTTGTAATACTTCGAGAGTAGACATAGTTGACGGTGCCTGCACCAAATCTTCTACAATGTTGTAGTTTTGGGCTGCACTTGCAGAGGTGTTATGAGTTGTGCGTCGAAGTGTCCCTTTGGGGGGACGAATTACGGGGTCAGCAGTAGGCCGTTCGATATGCAAATCGTTTGGCGGCGGTGGGTTCGAACTAGTACCAGGTTCTTGAGCATCTATGGTAGGATTTCCATAAAGCTTAGCTCGAGTTTGAAGTTCAACACTCTCAATGCCATAAATTGCAGATGGTCCTTCACCGGAAGGATATGAACCACCATTGCCCCATTGATGGGGTTGTGGCAGATTGTCAAGCATGTGTTGATGTTGCTGCTGTTGATTAGGGAAAGGATGATGAAGAACGAAAGGTGTTCGCCCAGAATCCTTGTTGGCAATAAAATCGGTGCATTCCTGCAGCCGATGACATTTTTATGTCAAGTGGTCCTCCGCACAGATTTTGCAAGGAAATTTCATGGGTTTATCCCTCCCTTTGTCATTTTTGGTAGCATTTTTCTGATTAGGGTTATTTTGATTATCCGACTGCTCTTCCGAAGAAGATGACTTTTTCTTGTTCTTCTTATTTTTCCCGCTATGTTTTTGTGAGGTTTGCACCGTATTTACCTCAGCGGTGGGAAGAGTAGTCGCTTGGTGAGGGGCGGTGGCAGCTGAAGATGGCTGGGAGGCTTGCCCCCGAGACTGCTTTGTGGCTACGCCAGAGATCATGCCAATGAGACCGTCGGCATGAGCTCTGGTTTTCTGAGTAGCCGGAGGATTTGGGTTACTAGAGGCATGGGGGAGTAGATCGTACATCGTGCCAGATTTTGAATAGATTAGATCTAAATGCTGGGCACGGTGAATACATTGATCTTCTGTAACCGCACCAGAAAGGCCAATGTCTTTAGCTATGTGGGGCAAGAGAGAACTGCATAACCAATTGGATAAGAGATGATCCGGGATTGGCGCTCTGACTAGCCTCCTCCTACGTCTCCATTCATGAATGTGGTCAGAGATGTGGGTGGCGGTGTCTTGGCGTAGCGAGGTTAACAGTTCCGTTCCGGTTTCAAATCTAATTGGTAGCTGGAAGTTCTTTAGAAACTTCGTTGCTAAAGCACCAAACGTATTGATGGTGGCGCATGGTAATTCAATGTACCACTTGGCAGCATTGCCTGTAAGCGTGCAGGGAAACAGTCGAAGCCAGATACTATCATCTACCATGGAATTGGATATATACCACAGGTGGAAGGTAGTGATGTGTGCAACCGAGTCTTCCCCTTGTTTCCCGTCGAACTTCGGGATATCAGAAGGAATCTTGTGCGGTACTGGAGGCCAAAGCGGGTTATGATTGATGGGATCATTAGTCAGTTTATGGATATCGGGGATGTCCAAAGCTGCCAAGAATGGCAATTGTGGATTTTCCCCCGAATCTAACCAAGGCAGTATGGGCTAACTATTTAGACCATAGGGTCCACCCATCAATGTGTTACCAGGAGGATAAGTAGGACTTTGATAAAGATTTCCGATAGGTGGCGGAGTAGGGACATACTATTGCTGTCCATAGGGCATATTGTATTGCGGGGCGAATGGTTGGTTGCCCCCAGTATAAAAGTGCCCTCCAATTCCAGATGGAGGTTGGGGTTGGTTAGTCCAAATGGATGCAATAGAGTTTCCCGGAGGCATGCTACTACTTGCATAGTTTGGCAACGACATAGACCCTATACCTATATTTGAACCACTTAACGGAAAAGTATTAACAATAGGTTGTCCTATTTGTCCTAAGGGTTGCAAAGGAAGTGAAATTTTCCCTACTACCTGCAAGCTGGTGACACTGCCCCCTGGCATAGAGGCCAAGGGGTTTGAACTCAACAGAGGGTTCCAACCGAAAGGGTTGCTAAAAGGTACCGAAGTAGTCATACTCGCAGGAGGAGCTACCGTGGGTCCCAACGTGGTCACGGTAGGAGTAGATTTCGAAGGGTTCGGTAAGCTACTGACAGTTGTGATGACCGTAGGGTTGGGAGTAGGTATATGTTGACTACTGGGGTTACCTAGTGATGGCATAGAACTTACCACCGGCAGGAGGATGGTGGCGAACCTGGGATGGTTTCCATTGGCATCAACCCTGTGGATGCCAGTGGTGACATTGATGTTTGTGCGGCTGAAGACATATCTTGGCGTGGTGGAATCTGAACTATCACAGGCCCTAATGGATCAGTGAGTGGAGGATTGTAATTAGGTACAACCCCTTCAGTGAAAGGGTCCTCCAGAAATTCCGGCTGATAGGGGGCTATGTGAAAGTCAAGATTAGTCAGTGGAGACTGCTCTTCCGTAGAATGCACGGGTTCACCAAGGTTCAGTTCTTCCTCTATGGTTAGAGGAGGTAGACCTTGCTGTCATCGAGACAGACGACGTGGGTCGGGGGACACTGGTACCCAATAGCTTCCATTGATTTCCATGATCATGCTATGATTAATATGATGGTTTTGAGGTAGATATATGCCTTGGTTTTTGGACCTTCCGATGCGAGGAAACCTTGCCAAGGGAGGGGTTGCCCAAGGGACTACGTAATAAAGAAGGGGATGCCCGTGAAACTTGGAAGGTGTGTGACTGCATGAAAGGGGGTGACCGGATTGCTCGAGGGGATATGTAGCAGAGAAGGGAAGGCTGAGGATTACATTGATCTTGGTCATTATGATTTATATATGGTATCAAAATCACATTGGGGGTGTGCCCTAAAACAATGAGCCGGTAACTCTTCACTAAGAGAACAAGTAGCGCGAGGATTGTAGCGTTAAAAATTGGATGCAAGTTTGAATTTGGAAGTGGATTCTGGCCTTCTTGGGAAGGAGGTGAATCCTGGTATTACATTGAGGGTGGAGGTGTGAGCCTATGGATTCCCTTGTTGTGGATGCAAACATCGTATCCTTTTATTTGCTGGTTGTGAAAATGTGCATATATATGTGTGTGTGTGTGTGTGTTTTATTATGAATACTGTATCAAGATGGATTTATAAAGCTCCATAGACACAATGATTATTTGTTGGTTGAAGCAAATGTGCATGAGTATATGTGATTGTTATTGTAAATATTGTAATTAGTTGTGTTATAAAGCTCTGGTAAACAATATGATTGTCACATTTTTAGCCGGATGCCATTGTAAACACTGCAACAAGCTATGTTATAAATATCCATGGGAAATATGTTTTGTTTTTAGTGGTTTGTTGGTCATAGGTGTCATAGAACACCGAGGACAGTGTTCCCCCAAGGGGGAGGGTTCTATAACAACCCCTGGTTGAATTTCCATGTAAAAAAAATATAAGACCAGGGTCATGTGACACATATTCCAAGCCGAATCTTGGGAAAAACATCCTAGTGGGTGTTAATTTGGTTTATTATGGCTAAAGTGATTTGTATGAGCTCTTAATGAAAATGTGCTCGAGGGTTTATAAATTGCAAGTGTTAAATTGAGTTTTTGTGGGATTTTATGTAATTTTTTATACTCATAAAACATGAATTAAAACTCTGAAAATGTAGAAAACAACAGACAAATGCACCATAAAAATAACCACAACACAACAAATGATGAAGGATTTCACCCCTCCTAGGCTATGCCTCCTTGGTCCAACTTCCAATGGCTTGGCCCTCTTTCGTTATGCTCAAAATGGTGATTACACACATTTACATTGCTCAAATGGTTTCAAAACTTGTTCCATTAGCTCCAGAACTGTCAAAAATTCCCGTCTAGCATCTTTTTGCTCTAAAATTGGTAAAAAACTAAAGAAGTTACGAGCCTCCCTAGCTTTTCTGCTAATTGCACCACAAATTCCCTGAAATTCGGACCCATCCTACAAATTTGCTCTAATTTCGTCTAATCGAGTAGCAAATTTCCAGAATTTCGGGCGAAATTGTTAGATCCTTAAAACACATAATAACGCCTAAAATCAGATTTTAAAACCACAATGGTCAGCGGTCAATTAAATTTTTTTCTTTGAAAAATTCGTGCCATACCACCGCACCCTTGGTCTCACGCCATAGGTCATATGGTGTAATATGGGGCTAAGCCCTGACCCCTTCCCCCAAAACTCCACCACATACATTTCATATAGTGTTTGTTTTCTAAGGTTAGACAAGGATTGTGGTAGGTCACCCGGTTAAGACTTGACATTGTTTGGAATGTGGTCACAGTTTCAAATCCATGGAGGTGCAGTTTGGCATACATAACCATATTTTTGTGGCCCCCGTGTTGCCACGTGGTGGCCTCTGTTTGGGCCACGTGGCAGCATGTGGTTGACCACCAACCAACCAATCAAATTAAACCACGACTGAACCAATCAGGGCCTGCCACTTGTTAGGAAGTGGTAGACCAAAAAATTGAATTTCGACCAACTAGAAGAGGCCACATGGCAGCTTGCCACTAGCCTAAATTTTTTCCTAATTAGCTGCCCTTTTTGAAAAAAAATTCATGTTTGGGAAAATGAATAGAATGCATTTCCAGGAGCATACAATGTTAATTTTCCGTGAAATGAGTTGCGACGGATTCATGATGACTAGATCTACGCGATCGTCGGGTTCCATAACATTTCGATAACTTTCATTTTTGAGCATATTTGAGCACTTGATCACTCCTTGCACTGGAAGCTTTTGGACCCCAAAATATCACTTTCAGTTGTTCAATAGATGAGGGTACAATTCCATCATCTTTCCAATCTCGATCCATTTGGCTTTGCTTGGATTTGTTCCTTTGAGCCCCACATGAAGGTACTCCACATTCCCTCATTTTGAAGACCTTATTTTTCTATCAAGAATGGTGTCTTGCTATAGTTCATCAAGGTATTCAGGAGAAAAATCATCAATATAATAAATCTGAACATTTTCTCCTTGATCTTCAATCAAAGGTGGTTCATACAACCTTAAGTTCTCAACATTAACAAAAACATAAATTTCCATGTATGAAGGCAAATCCAACCTGAAGACGTTATCACAAATCTTTTCTAAAATTATGAATGGACCATATCGAATTGGTTTCCGTTTTTTACCTTTTCCTTGAAGCCTTTATTTGCTAATTTGAAGCCAAACTTCATCACCGACTTGGAATTTGTGATCTACACGATGGTTGTCATGCCTTGTTATGTACTTGACTTGGATCTTTTCTAGCTGTTCTTGAACTGCTTGATACACCAATTGGATTTTTTCAATGAACCTTTAAGCTTTGTCTATGTCACTATGACCATAAATAGCAACATCATTTCCAAAAATGAAATCCAAAATATGCCTCAAATGGCGATGTTTGAGTTGAAGAGTGATTGGCCCGATTGTAAGCATGCTGAATATAGTGCAAGTTTTCATCCCGCAACTTAAGATTCTTGTTGCAATAACCACGAAGAAGATGTATCACCATCCTGTTCACCACCTCTGTTTGACCATTTGTTTTTGGATGAAATGATGTACTCTTTTTCAATTTGGTGTCCATTAATCCCCACAAGCTTCACAAAAAATTCCTAACAAAGCAAGAATCTTAATCACTAATAATGGATGTGGGCAATCCAAAATTCACCCATACATTATGAAAGAATAATTGAGCAGTTTGTTCAACTATAATTTTCTTTTTACATGGAATCAAAATACAAATTTTTCTAAACCTATCCAAAACTAAAAAAAGATAATCATGGTTCCTATTTAATGTAGGAAGACCTCCAACAAAGTCCATAGAAACACTCTCCCATGGACGAGAAGGTACTGGAAGTGGTGTGTACATCCCTAAATTTCTATTGCTAGGCTTACTAGCAACACATAATGAATAACCACTAATAAAATGTGACACACTTTCAAGCATACAAGGCCAGTAACAATACCTCTGAGATGTGCCACCATCTTACTTACACCGAAATGACCAACAATAAGAGAATTATGTGCTTCTCTTATAATGTTGACTCTTTCTCCCTGTGGAATACAAGGCTTACCAAGATGGTGTTAATGTCTGTTTTTGCACTTCCACCAGTGATCAAATAAACTCTTTTCATTGGCATGTTAGGGTCCTAGTTAGAAATTTTTGTCATTCCATCAGGTCATCATGCAAAAATTTGGTCACTAGGTGCAAATTTAGGTATGATCTCACTCATTTAATTTTTTTTGTAACTTGCTGGCTCATTTCATCACTTTGCTGAGTGTACATCAGTCATGAGTTGTCATCATCATTTCGGTATTTTCATCATGAAGTTCATTCAGTCAGAGTCTCCATTAGGTTTTAGGGTTTTCAAAGTCCATCAAATCACCATTTGCATGCATAAAAATCCGACAAGTAAGAGTGACAATAAACACATTTTATTATGAAAGTTTAATTTGTAAATTTAATTTCAATTCAATATGTAATTTTATGTTTCTTAATATGTAATAATTTCTCATGGTTCCAAGGTAGCTGCACACTCAAGGTTCCATCAGCCATGTAAGTCAAAGTTCCAAAAGTCACAATGTTCCAAATCCACCAAAAGATCAAATTCAAAGGATCAAGATCAAAAAAGGAAAGGTGAATTGTAATGTTTAAGTTGAGTCTAAAAAGGAAAATGTGGGTCCCATGCCTATTTTTGAAATTTCATCAAGTATAAAGGGCCATAAAAGAACAAGGAGACACTCATTTTCATCCTCATGCATTGAAATCTCAGCTTCCCCAAGTCAAAAATCAAATTTTCAGCAATAAAGTTGAATTTCCTTGAAGGTGCCGTGCTCCTGCTTCAGGCGCCGTGCTTTTGACTGAGAGGTGTTGCACTCCTGCTTCAGGCGCTGCGCTTTTGCCCGGGAGGCGTTGCACTCCTGCTTCATGCACTGCACTTTTTCCAGCTTTCACCTACATCCTCAAAATCTTCTTTGCAAGTGGTCGAAGCATCAATTCAGGGTTTTCTCAATCAAATGAAAGTAAGTTACACCTCTCAAAGCCCTCCTTTCACTTCATAATTTCAAATTTATGGTGTAAACCCTCCTCACTCATCATTTCAAGTTTTGAGCAAAGAAACCCTAGCTTTCACTCTTGCAAGCCAGCATTGTTTTTCCTTGACCCTATTTTCCCTTTCCACACTTCATAAAACACTCTTCCTACCCCTAGGCTGCATTTTCCTAGGCAGCCACACTATATCCTTGTAATCAAAATTTCTACCCTATCTCCCTAAGTTTTTCTATCCCCCACCACTTTCCTAAGCTCCCTAAATCCCTTCCCCACTTCCCTAAATTTTCCTACACTTATCCCAAATTCCTAACCTTACTTCCTACTCCCTTTCCCTTCCCCTTTCCCCCAATGTTTCAAAAAAAAAAATACACTATGGAGGAGGAAATAGAGGAAAGGAGATAGCACAAAGGAGGAAGGATTTTTAGGTTTGAGCCATACAACACTAGATAATTTTTGGCCTCACCTATGAAAGTCAATTTCTTCAAACATGTGGGATGTTTTGATTTCTGTGAGATGGTACAAAGAGTACAACATCGCCTTGCTTTGAACAAAGTTTTCATCTCTAACCTCCAAGAAAACCAAGTGACCATTGCATGGGTGACCTTCACCATCTCCATAGATATTATTGCTACAACCACAGGGATACCCAATGTGGGTGAAAAATGGTTTAAGGTCATAGATGTAGTTTCCCAACATTATGAACCATTTCTCAAGGCACGGTACAAAATTGACAAAAGGAAAGTCTTTCCTTTTAGTCACCTACTTGATAGATTTGATCCCATGATGAAGATCACCATGAAATATTTCACTTGTGAGGGCATATTCTCCAGACTATACACCTATCACATCAGGTTTCTCATGCATTTCACTAGGGTAAAATTTCTCAACATACCTCACTATTTGTACATGAGTATTGATAAGATGTCCTACATAGTGTAGAACAGAGAGTATGAACATCAAATGAACAACCTCTTACATCACTCTCTAATCAAAATAATTGTCCTTCATCATCTCAATCAGCTGAACATTGCATGGGAGACCTTCATTGAGAATGATGCCTTCATTAGTCCACCACTTCAGCCTGCTAGACCAATTCCACCACTAGAATCAGTGTCTCAAAGGCAAATAGGGTCCTCTAGCAGGGCTGCAGTGATGAAGACCAAAAAGGACAAAGAGGTCAAAATATATCAGAGAGGGCCTAGGAAAGTGTTTTCTCCACATATTGTGAAAGGGAACTTTCCTTCTTCATCAACAAATCAGGTACATCAGGATGAGCAATATGATGATGCAGTTGTTCATAAGGAGGAAGATCTTCATTAGGAAGAAAGAGAGTTTGAATTGGTGGAATTGGACGTCCAAAATGATCATGAAGCCTCAAACCTGATCATCAAAGAGAAATATGCAAAAATCAAAGAGTTGTAGGGCAACTTGGATAGAGCAAGATATGTCATCTCCTTCCTTGAGCAAGAGAACAAACCACTGTGTGATAAGCAAGCGCTCTTGGAATTGGAGTTGTTGAAGGCTAAGAGGAAAAATACAAAAGTTAAAGTAATGATGGTTGATGATGACTTTGACCTTGCTGATGATTCTGACCATCATAATGCTCAAGCCACCAGGAAAAGACCAAGAACAAGAGGTCTTAAGAGAGCATTGGAGTAAGAAAGGCTTGAAGCAGAAAAACTCTCATTTGAAGAAAGGATTGCAAAGGAAATTGAAGATGACAAAGAGGTGTGGCTTGACAGAGTTAATATTTAGCTTGAGAAGCTCCTCCATAAGCCAAAAAAAGAAAATGATATTCTTAGACACATTTCCAATAGATACATCACTAGAAACAATATCTGCGACATTAAGCTCAAGTAGTTGAAGGAAAAATACAAGCGAAAGGAGGAGGATAAAATTCAGATTCTTGATGATGCCTCCCTAATTGCATGAGACACTCCATAAGCACTCCATCTAAATTTTTTTATCAATTTTGGACAAGTTTTCAAGTTTTTGGGCATTTTTCCAAATTTTGACAAACTTTCAGCACAATTCACTTGTCAAAAACGCAGTGCCTAGGGCGTTGTGCTTTTTCTAGGAGCCTACAAATGACAAATGGTAACCACAATTGGATTCAGAAGGCCCTCTAATTCAAATTATTACTATTGGAACATTAAATTTGGACATTCTGATAGGGAGAAATGGCCAAAAACATCCAAAAAATCACCTTTCTGTCTCATTTTTCAGGTTGGGACTGCGCTTTTGACCAGTCTTGGGAGATTTCAGTTTTGAGGGCCTTAACTTCATCATTTTTAGAGATTAAGGAAATTTTTGGAAACTATACATGATCATCTTTCCAATGAGCTATCTTGGACTCAATTTGTATTTTAGAAAGTCCTCCAAAAGTGACCTTGAAGTTGGCGCTGTGCTTTTGTCAAGGGCGCTGCGCTTTTGCCAGTTGCATGATAATTTCAGAATTTTCCAGATTTCTCAGTGTGGTCATGAAATTTATGAATTTTACTGATGAAATTAATCCATGTAAATGTAATTAAGTCACTTTTAGTTACTAGAGGTAGATACATTGGATAAAAATGTATTTTTGGGACAAATGAATCAGTTTCACCAAAGTTAGGGATGAGTTTGTTGACCTCCCTAGTATTTGGGCTTCCAGTTGAGAATTTTGGGGGTTAGCTCCACAAGTTAGGGATTCGACCCCTGAGGGTGGGAGAATTTTTTTTTTGGTGTATATATTTCACCTCCTTTCTCATTGCAAGGGTTGGAAGTTGTGGGATTGATCACTGAACACTATTGTAATCAAATTTTTGGCAAGTAATAACAGATTGAGTTGTAGCTATTTTGATGGAATTATTGTGGTAATGTGATTTGAAATTGTTTCTTCTTATGTTTTTTCAAATGTGTGAATGTATTGTGATTTCATATTCATTCCATTTATTAATGTAATTGTTTCCTAAGTCAGAAAGAACAGTTTGTTTCATCTTATTCTTAGTAGAAAAGAATTCATATTTCTCATGCTCTTTTCTCAAACCCTAGTATTCTAGACCACTCCATCAAGATATCCTTTTGTGTTTAACTGCTTACCTACCTTGCTCCATCAGATCCCTGCAATTCTGATCCTTGTTTTCCCTTACCTAGTTTCTTTCCTGACCTATTCACCATCCAACACCTCAAAATTCATTCAATAAAACCCCTGTGCTACTATACATAACCTAATATCTCATTGATCCAGTCATATTGGATAAGATCCATTGGAGAGAGCCCTCTCCTTCTTAGTAGGGCTAGCTACTTGGAAAAATATTGGTTTGTGGTTACCTTTGCTGGTCTCTTCTCAGCCTCAGAGATCCGGTGGAGTGATAACATCTTGGCGACCATACTGGGGAATGAAGTGACAGATCTTCCCTGGGAAAGAATGATAAGGACCAGATCTGATTGTTGATGGTGAAAAAAATTCAAATACAAAGAAGGTTGTGCATCATTCACTCGGCGACTCCAGTGTCGAAGAATCCAAAGGTTCAAACTTTTCATGGAAACTCCACTTTTCAAGAACCGGTAGTTTGAAGATATTCTTGGTGACCTCACTGTTGTCAAAATGGATTCATTTTCTCAACTATGAATCGAGCTCATAATCTTGGTTTTCCAAACCAAATTCCTTGTAAAGATTGGCAAAAAATATTGTCAAAGTTTAAGGGTCAGGACGGTGAAGATGCTAGTTCTCATTTGATCAAATTTTGTTTTCATATTCACAGACTAAATATTGATTTTCCTGATTATTTTCTGATGAATATGCTTATGGCTACCTTGGAGGAAAAAGCGAGATCATGGTATGAGAGTCTACCATCTGCTAGTTTATATTATCTCAAGGATTTTCATTCAATTTTCTTTCAACGTTATCAAAGCTCTAATTCTTCCTTTATTGATGATTGATAGTTGTTGTGAGATATCTGATAATTTCATTGAGTTTCTTGAAAATTTGTATGGGGATGAAGAGTGTCTAGATGTTGAGATCATATAAGCCCTATATGATTTTTACTCCCAACAAGAATTAGTAGCTTCCTCCTTGGATGAAAAAGACAAGGACCAAGAAAGAGAAACGCCTATTCCCGATGTTGAAAATGAAAATCATCAAGCCAATGTTAACTGCTATAAAACTCAAGTTTCTCCTCTGTTTGAAGATGAGATAGATCATCTCCTGAAAAATCATGTTATAGCCCAAGCTAATGTAGGTTTGCAGTGTTCACACAATCAATAATGTGTTAGTGAAACTTCTTCCATTTTTGAAATTGAAAATCTGAGTTTAAATAATGACAATCACGAGACATATGAAACTATACATGAATTTTTTGTGAGTAAACCAATTTGTGATTATGTTTTCCTATAAGGATATCAACTAACAGAGACCGTTGTATTTCATGAAGAGGTTAGGGCTATCATGTTTGACAATATTGAAGAATTTTTTCTATTCAAGGATGATTTAGACTATGAATGGGAGGAGAATGAGTTCGAGAGAGACAATATTCCAGAGATATAATCTGAGTATCCCATGCTTGAGGAATTTACAGCCAACACTCAGATAACAGAGAGTAATACTTCCCTATGCCTTCCTATGGATCAACAACCAAGTATTATTTCAGATCAAAATGAAGGGAGCACTTGTATTTTGGCTGTTGAATCTCAAGACAAGGTAACATTTCAGATTTTTGAAGATCCTTATACTTATTTTCTACAGCCAACATGGGAGATGAATTTTCTTGTATTTCTGGATAATGAGCACTTTTTCAGTGGACACTTGGAGTTGCCTATCTTTAGTTTTTTTTGCCTGCTCGAGGAAATTGCAAGCATGATTCAAGTAAGTAGCCATCTGCTGTATTGGTTACCCTGGAAGGATCACTTCACATGATTGTACATATGTATTCAACAGGCAGGTGGTTTTCATCAGGATTTGAAACCCTCAAGTCTCAGTGATATGCTTCCATCAATTAGTTTAGTAAATTTTTATTTAAGTCAGTCAAATTCAAGTCAGTTTTGAGTCAATTTTTAGTCAAGTTTCAGTCAGTTTGAGTTTGTTTCAAATCAGTTTATGATTTCAGTTTTTAGTTTGTTTTTTAGATTTTGAATCCATGGCCAATGGATAGGCACTTGGTCTATGGTGTTCTTGGCACTTCCAAGGAGATACCATACCCAACTGAAGCCAATGTTAGTGTCAGTTTTTGCATCCTTCCACCAGTGATCAAATAAAATATTTTCATGTCATGTTAGGGTCCCATTTTGAATTTTTTTTCATTCCATTAGGTCATCATGCAAAAAATTGGTCAATGGGTGTAGATTTAGGTATTATCCCACTCCTTTCAAAAATTTTGTAACTTGGTGGCTCATTTCAACACTTTGCTGAGTGTACATAAGTCATGAGTTGTCATCACAATTTCAGTATTTTCATCATGAATTTCATTCAATCAAAGTCTCCATTAGGTATTAGGGTTTTCAAGGTCCATCAAATCACCATTTGCATGCATAAAAATCCAACAAGTAAGAGAGTGACAATAAACACATTTTATTATGAAAGTTTGATTTGTAAATTTAAGTTCAATTCAATATGTAATTTTATGTTTCTTAATATGTAATAATTTCTCATGGTTCCAAGGTAGCTGCATACTCAAGGTTCCATCAGCCAAGTAAGTCAAAGTTCCAAAATTCATAGTGTTCCAAATCCACTAAAAGATCAAATTCAAAGGATCAAGATTAAAAAACGAAAGGTGAATTGCAATATTTAAGTTTAGTTTGAAAAGGAAAATGTGGGTCCCATGCCTATTTTTGAAATTTCATCAAGTATAAAGGGCCATCAAAGACCAAGGAGACACTCATTTGCATCCTCATGCTTTGAGCTCTCAACTTCCCCAAATCAAAAATCAAATTTTTAGCAAGAAATTCTAATTTCCTTGAAGGCACTGCGCTTTTGACCGAGAGGCGCTATGCTCCTACTTTAGGCGCTGCACTTTTTCCTGGGAGGCGCTGCACTCTTGCTTCATGCGCTGCGCTTTTTCCAACTTTCACATACAACCTCCAAATCTTCTTTGCAAGTGGTCGAAGCATCAAATCATGGTTTTCTCAATCAAATGCAAGTAAGTTACACCTCTAAAAGTGCTCCTTTCACTTAATAATTTCAAATTTATGGTGTAAACCCTCCTCACTCATCATTTCAAGTTTTGAGCAAAGAAACCCTAGCTTTCACTCTTGCAAGCCAAAATTGTTTTCCCTAGACCCTATTTTCCCTTTCCACACTTCATAAAACACTGTCCCTACCCCTACATCACCTTATCTCTCATTTCAAATTCCCATTTCTTAAAACCCTACCCCTAGGCTGCATTTTCCTAGGCAACAACAATATATCCCTGTAATCAAAATTCCTACCCTATCTCCCTAAGTGTTTATATCCCCCACTACTTTCCTAAGATCCCTAAATTCCTTCCCCACTTCCTTAAATTTTCCTACACTTATCCCAAATCCCTAACCTTACTTCCTACTCCCTTTCCATTCCCCTTTCCCCTAGTGTTTCAAAACAAAACATACACTATGGAGGAGGAAAGAGAGGAAAGGATACAACACAAAGGAGGGATGATTTGAAGTTTGAGCCATCCAACACTAGAGAATTTTTGGCCTTACCCATGATAGTCAATTTCTTCAAACATGTGGGATGTTTTGACTTCTGTCAGATGGTCCAAAGAGTAAAACATCACTCTGCTTTGACTAGAGTTTTCATCTCTAACCTCCATGACAACCAAGTGACCATTGCAGGGGTGACCTTCACCATATCCACAGATATTATTGCTGCAGCCATAGGGATACCCAATGTGGGTGAAAAATGGTTTAAGGCCACATATGTATATGCCCAACATTATGAACCATTTCTCAAGGCATGGTACAAAAATGACAAAACGAAAGTCTTTCCTTTTAGTCACCTACTTGATAGATTTTCTCCCATGATGAAGAACATCATGAAATATGTCACTTGTGAGAGAAAATTATCCAAACTATACACCTATCACATCAGGTTGCTCATGCATTTCACTAGGGTGAAATTGCTCAACATCCCTCACTATTTGTACAGGAGTATTGATAATATGTCCTACATAGTGCAGAACAAAGAGTATGAACATCAGATGAACAACCTATTACATCACTCTCTAATCAAAATAATTGTGCTTCATCATCTTAGTCAGCTGAACATTTAATGGGAGACCTTCATTGAGAATTATGTCTTCATTACTCCACCACCTCAGCCTGCTAGACCAATTCCACCACTAGCACCAGTGTCTCAAAGACAAATAGGGTCATCTAGCAAACCTGTAGTGAAGAAGACCAAAAAGGACAAAGAGGTCCAAACTTATCAGAGAGGGCCTAGGCAAGTGTTTTCTCCATAGATTGTGAAAGGGACCTTGCCTTCTTCATCAGCAAAGTGGGTACATCAGGATGAACAACATGATGATGCAGTTGTTCATGAGGAGGAAGATCTTCATTAGGAAGAAAGAGAGTTTGAATTGGTGGACTTGGATGTATAAAATGATCATGAAGCCTCAAATCTGATCATCAAAGAGAAAGATGCCAAAATCAAAGAGCTGTAGGAAAACTTGGACAGAGCAAGATATGTCATCTCTTGTTTGAGCAAGATAACAAACAACTGAGTGACAAGCAAGTGCTCTTGGAATTGGAGCTGTTGAAGGCTAAGAGGAAAAATACCAAAGGTAAAGCAGTGATGGTTGATGTTGAATTTGAGCTTGCTGATGAGTCTGACCATGATAATGCTTAAGCCACTAGGAAAATACCAAGAACAAGATGTCTTAAGAGAGCATTGGAGCAGAAAAACTCACATTTGAAGAAAGAATTGCAAAGGAAATTGAATATGACAGAGAGGTGTGGCTTGATAGAGTTAAAATTAATCTTGAGAAGCTCCTACATAAGGTAAACAAAGAAAATGAGATGAACAGACTCATGTCCAATAGATACATCACTAGAAACAAGATCTGCAACATTGAGCTCAAGAAGTTGAAGGACAAATACAAGCAAACCCTAATTAAACAAATTGAGGAGGATAAAATTGATATTATTGCTGATGCCTCCCTAATTTCTTGATACACTTCATCAGCACTCCATCTAACAATTTTGATCAATTTTGGACAATTTTTCAAGTTTTTTGGCATTTTGCAAATTTTGACAAACTTTCACCACAATCCACTTGTCAAAAACACAACGCTTAGGGCGCTGTGATTTTTCTAGGAGCCTCCAAATGACAAATGGTCACCACCATTGGATTTAAAAGGCCCTCTACATCAAAATTTGACTATTGGCACATCAAATTTTGACATTTTGATAGGGAGAAAAGGCCAAAAACATACAAACAATCACCTTTCTGCCTCATTTTTCAGGTTGGTGCTGTGCTTTTGACCAGTCTTGGGAGATTTAAGTTTTAAGGGACTTAACTTCATCATTTTCAGAACTTAATGGTGTTTTTAGAAACTTGAAAGGAGCAGATTTCCAATGAGCTATCTTGGGCTAAATTTGGACTTTAGCAAGTCCTCCAAAAGTGACCTTGAATTTGGCGATGCGCTTTTGTCAAGGGCGTTGCGCTTTTGCCAATGGTGCTGTGCTTTTTCCAGTTGCCTGATATTTTTAGAATTTTCCAGATTTCTCAGTTTTGTCATGGAATTGATTTACTGGTGTAATTAATTCATATAAATGTAATTAAGTCACTTTTAGTTACTAGAGGTAGATACATTGGATATAAATGTATTTTTGGGACAAATGAATTAGTTTCACGAAAGTTAGGGATGAGTTTGTTGACCTCCCTAGTTTTTGGGTTTCCAATTAAGAATTTTGGGGATCATCTCCACAAGTCAGAGATTCAACCCTTGAGGGTGGGAGAAGTTTGTTTTGGTCTATATCTTTCACCTCCTTTCTCATTACAAGGGTTAGATGTTGTTGGATTGATCACTGAACACTATTGTAATCATAATTTTTTCAAGTAATAATAGACTGAGTTGCAGCTATTTTTATAGAATTCTTGTGGTAATGTGATTTGACATTTTTTATTCTTATGTTTTTTCAAATGTGTGAATGTATTGTGATTTCATATTCATTCCATTTTTGAATGTAATTGTTTCCTAAGTCAGAAAGACATAATTCATTAAGCTTATGCTCTGTTTTGGAGGAATAGTTACAGTTTGTTTCATCTTCTTCTTTGTAGAAAATAATTCATATTTCTTATGCTCTTTTCTCAAACCCTAGAAGTCTAGACCACTCCATCAAGATATCCTTTTGTGTTGAACCACTTACCTACCTTTCTCCATCGGATCCATGCAATTTTGATCCTTGTTTTCCCTGACCTAGTTTCTTCCCTGACCTATTCACCATCCAACACCTCAAAATTCAATCAATCAAACCCCTGTGCTACTATACCTAGCCTAATATATCATTGATCCAGTAATATTGGCTGAGATCCATTGGAGAGAGCTCTCTTTTGCCTAGTAGGGCTAGCTACTTGGCAAAGTATTGGTCTATGGTTACCTTTTTTTGTCTCTTCTCAGCCTCACAGATCCAGTGGGGTGATAACAGATGGTACAAAAAGTTATCATGCATGTGATAATCCAATTCCTCTACTTGGTTCCCTTGACTAAAAGTTGGATATACATCTTGAAAATAACTATCTATAGCATATTGTTCAACGTAGCTCTCATGCAAAACAAAATTATTCTTAAGAATAGCAGCAACACTAACAATAGGCCTAGAAAGCATGCCAACAACTTTGTTATAGATACCTTTATTATACCTTATCGCCAAGTGGAATTTTTGAAGAAAATCCATCCATTGAAAGTGTTTAATTGCTGCAACTTTGTTTGTGATTACAATTATTACAGTGGTTGATGATCAATGTGAATGATTGTTTCCTTACCCATCAAGTAGTGTTTCCACTTTTTCACACTTTTCACCAATGCATATAACTCCTTTTCATATGTAGGATAATGAATCACTGCACCATTAAAAGTTTTTGAATGAAAACATGTAGGCTTACCATGTTTCATGAGGACCACACACATGGCGTAGTCACTAGCACCAGTCTGAATCTCAAATGACTGTCTCAAGTATGGAAGTGCAAGTATTAGGGCTGAATTACTATTTTGATTCAATGCATCAAATTCCTTTTTTTTTTACCTCCACACTGGAAGACTTGTTTCACACTTTTCAATGCATGCAATGAAGTTGCGATGGAAGAGAAGTTAGCAATAAAATTCCTCCAATATTGGGCTGCTACCAAAAAGCTTCTTACCTCCCTAACTATTTTTTGCTTTGGCTAATTCAAAATGATATCAACCTTGGAGGGATCTATTTTCAATTTTCCTCCTCCAACAATATGACCCAAATACACTAAAGAAGTTTCTCCAAACTCACACTTTGACATCTTTAAAAACAACAGTTCTTTCTTCAAGACATCAAGTAAATTTTTGACATGAATGACATGTTCTTCACGAGATTCACTGAAAATCAAGATGTCATCTAAGTAGACTATCACAAAATCGTCTAGAAATGGCCTCAATACTTCATCCACCACACACATAAACGTAGTCGAAGCATTTCAAAGACCAAAAGGCATAACTAGCCATTCAAACAAACCTTGTTTTGTTTTGAATGTTGTCTAACATATGTCACCTTCAACATTTCTAATTTGATGATAGCCACTCCTTAAGTCAAACTTAGTAAAATAATTCACATATTTCAATTGATCAAGTAAATCATCGATTCTAGGAAGTAGGTAACTGTTCTTTACCATAATTTTGTTCAATGCACGGAAGTCCACACACATGTGCCATGTTCCATCCTTCTTTGGCACCAAAAACATAGGTGACCCACATGGTGAAGTAATTTGTCTGATGATCCCTTTGTCAAACAAATCTTGATTTTTCTTTTTAATTTCTACACTTTCCATCACAGACATCCTGTACATGCCAATGTTAGGAAGAGGACAATCTTGATACAATTGTATTTCATGTTGGATTCCCATTTTGTGAGGCAATCCTTTTGGCTCCTGAAACATCTCATCATATTGGTTAAGAACCTCAACCAAATAAGATTTTGATCTTGAGTCACAGCCTTGAAAAGATTCATTCTCAACATGATTCTTTTGTTTGACCATTAAAAGCACAAAATTCTTGCTAGAGTTAACGAGTCTCTTCATTTATCCGACATTTACAAGTGAAAGATTTAGTTTTTGTCAATGTGCTCTAACCATGTACTCAATACCATCTTTGAACAATTGATACTTGTTTTTATGGCGATGAAAAATATATTTCCTATCATACAAATATGGGCTTCCCAAAACAATTCCGGATATATCAAGTGGAAATACATCAAGTTCAACTTCATCAAGAAAGTTTGCTGTAATTACAATTTTGAGTATGTATTTCCTCGTAACTTGTAAGTTTTCATTCTTGCATATCCAACCTAAAGGATAAGGTCTTGGATGAGGAATGGTCTCTAAATTTAACTTCTTGAATAAGTCTTCGAAATTCAAATTTTCTTGTGAACTACTATTAAAAATTGTATCAATTTTGGTGTGGTTTGAAATAACCCGAATATGGAAAATTTCAATTCTAACTTTCTCATCTTGAGTATCATTAGGACAAATTGAAGGGATAGTGCCAACTATGTACTTACCTTTCATTCCCATTGCTGTGATATTTGTTTCATCTCCCGAATTAGAGCCTAAATCATGTTGTGTAGTTGCAGCTATCTTTTGCTTCCCTTTGTTGTTAAAATTCTTTGGTTTCATCTCAGGATGAAGCTTCCAATAATGAGCTTCATCATGACCCTCTTTGGAACAATGTTTGCATGTTAGTTTTTCTTATTCCTTCTTGATAGACACATTCTTCTTTCCTTTCCCTTTGAACTTAATTTTACCTTTGTCTCCACTTGTGAATGGCTTCACGACTACCCTCTTGTGAAATGTTTTTCCCTCTTGCTTCAAGATGTGTTTCCTAGACACAAACCTCATCTAAACTTGTAGGATTAAACATAAGGATAGTATGACTTAAATAACTGTGTAAACCCCCAATATATTTCAGCAAAGTGTCTTATTAATTCAATTCTACACCTAATATCAAAGACCTTCTTCTAAATTCTAGAGTGTAACTTTGCACACTTTTACCCTTTAGTTGTCTAAAATTCTTCCAATCCATAATGGCCTTTTGCATATAAGCTAATGGATAAAACTGTCTTCTAAATGTAGCAATAAAATATATCCAAGAGGTTGAGACCTTACCTTGATTTTTCATATCCTTTTGTGTTTTGGCTTCCCACCAAATCAAAGCAGCACTTTCCAACCTTAATGAAGCCAACTGAATATTTGTTTCATCATATTTGATGTTCTGAATCCTGCAATAAACTTCAAGTTAATGAACCCAATTATCAAATCTTTCAACATTCAATTCACCATTATACATAGGAAGTTCGAATTTGATATCAAATTTTAATAAGGGAGTTTTACCATGAACCCTTGGGGTATGTGGATGTGTTTGAGTAGCAATGGTTGTGGAAGAGGAAGAAGATAGAGGTGAAGATGATGGTGGAGAAGAGTGTGGTTTGTCACCATTTCCTTTTGAAGGCTTATAATCATATCCTCCTTTTACTCAAGAAGAACCCTCTCTTTTTGAAGGCTTGGAACTTTCACCCTGCAATCTTGAATTTCTCTCTTCATAGAAAACCGTCACCATTTCAGTCATGTCAAAGAAAGATTTTTTGAAAGTATTTTCTTCATCTAACATATTATCAACTCCTCCTTCACGTGACATGCTTGTTGAAGCTTAAACTGCAATTTGAGGAAGAATTTGTGGTGGAGATTTTGGCAAAATTTATCTCATTGTCCTTGAACTAACTTGAGGACTTGCAACCACAAGATTTCCTTCTCCTCTCTTGAGCTTCAACCTTGTAAGCTTCAGAAACACTTGCAAACAATTAATCCTCACATTAGCAAAGAAAACCTAAGATATTATACCAAAATTGATCTGTATGAGATCTTAATGAAAATGTGTTTGAGGGTTTATAAATTTCAAGTGTTAATATTGAGTTTTTTTGAGCTTTTATGTTAATTTTTATACACATAAAGCATGAATTAAAACTCTGAAAATGCAGAAAACAACAAAAAAATGCACCATAGAAATAACCACACATAACAAATGATGAAGGAGTTCACCCCTCTTGGACTACATCTCCTTGGTCCACCTTCCAATGGCTTGGCCCTCTTTAATTATGCTCAAATTGGTGATTACATACAGTTACAGTGTTCAAATGGCTTCAAAACTTGTTCCATCAACTCTAGAACGATAAAAAATGCCTTTCTAGCCTCTTTCTGCTCCAAAATTGGTCAAAACCTGAAGAATTTATGAGCCTCCCTAGCTTTTCTGCTAATCGCACCACAAATTCCCCAAAATCTGGACCCGTCCTAAAATTTCGCCCTGATTTCGGCTAACCGAGCAACAAATTTCCAGAATTCCGGGTGAAATTGTCGGATCATTAAAATGCATAATAACGCCTAAAATCTGATTTTAAAACCATAGTGGTCAACGGTCAATTATTTGTTTTTAATTAAAAAATTCGCTCCATACCACCACGTCCTTGGTCTTGCACCATTGGTCATATAATGTAATATGGGGGGGGGGGGCGCTAAGCCTTGACCCCTTCCCCCAAACCTCCGCCACATACATTTCATATAGCATTTGTTTCCTAAGGTTAAACAAGGATTGTGGTAGACTGCCCGGTTAAGAGTCGACGCTGTTTGGAATGTAGTCACAATTTCAAATCCGTGGAGGTGCAGTTGGTATACATAACCATATTTTGGTGGCCCCTGTGTTGCCACGTGGTGGCCTCCTGTTGGGCCACGTGGAAGCATGTGGTTGGCCACCAACCAACCAACCAAATTCAACCACGACTGAACCAATCAAGGTCTGCCACTTGTTAGGCAGTGGTAGGCCAAAAATTTGAATTTCAACCTACTAGAAGAGTCCATGTGGTAGCTTGCCAATGACCCAAATTTTCTCCTAATTAGCTGTCCTTTTTGAAAAGAATTTGCATGTTTGGGAAAACAAACAAAACACGTTTTTGGGAGCATATAATGTCGGTTTTCCATGAAATGAGTTGTGCCGGATTCAGAATGAAGAGATCTATGCGATCATTTAGGTTCCATGCCATTCCAACAACTTTCATTTTTGAGAATAATTTTGAGCATCTGATCATAAAGGAAACTGGAAAAGGCATTGGTAAATGAAAAGAAGCATTAATTGGCATTTTATTTATGAAAATACTGGAAAAATAAGAGAAAAGTAAGGTGAAAGGTCAGAAGTTGCATGTGAGGAGGAAAATGAAGGAAAATAGTGGAAATTGAAGAATATAGAGGCCTTAATAATAAAAATGCTTCCGAGGATCAGTTCATGGCTTTTGTTAGTTTATATTTTTGTCAGTTTTAACTTCGAGCTCTCTCTCTATTCTCTCACTCTCTCATGCTCTTGCGCACTTAGAGAAATCTCAGAGCATTGATGGAGAATGCTTGGAGCACTCTAGTGTTCATTGGGTTTGGAGAAAGAAGGCACAAGAAACTAGGAGAGCGCAAGGGAATATGTGGATAAATGACTACAAATGAATTGATTTGCAGGTCTCAAGTTGCATGTATGGTTTCCTTGCTATTTTTTGCATGCATGGTACATGCATGTGGTTTCTTAGTTATGAGATGTCATTGACAAGGAGGATTTCCTGGATTGATAATGGTTTTGCTTAGCCTTGATTTTTTAGGGATAACGATGGTGCTGTCATTTTTCCATTTTTTTTTATGATTGGTGCTCATGTTCCATATGGTTGTGGGCTGAGTTACTAGTTCTTGGAAGCCTTGGATGGAAAAATGCTCTGGAAGCCCTGTGACAGCTTGGGTTGAGTTACTAGTCCTGAAATCCTTGGTTGGAAAAACACTCTGGAGCCCTTGGTGGGTTGACTTAGTAGTCCTAGAATCCTTGGTTGGACAAATTCTTTGGATCCCTGCGAAAACTGTGGGTTGAGTTACTAGTCCTAGAGACAGGTTGGAACAAACGCTTTGGAGCCCTGAAAAACTTGGTTAGAGACCGATCTAGTGATGGTTAGTGATGTCCGACAATGGGGTGGAATCAGTCGTTGAGGTTTGAGGTGTCTTGGACTCTAGAAACGTTGGTTTGGTTTTTTTTTTGGTTATTCCATGAGATCCCACATTCATGCTTGGAATATGGCATGGGGGTGATTGGTTGAAAGAGAGACTTGGTTCATCCCAATCTATGGTTGGGTGGTACGTGGAATTCCCTGAATTGGTTGGATTTTTCATATGTTAATAAGATATATTTTTCTCTTGTATTTTGTGAGTAATTGTACTTTTTATTATGTGGCTTTAATGGCTGTTCTATCATTTTTATTATTATGGTTATCTGCTGGTTATAGGCATGGTTTTATGACAGATTCTAGTTATGGCTCTTATCATGTTTTGATTGGTAAATGAATGGATATCATGAATGCATGAATTAATAGATGATATTGCAAATATTATGAGAGGGAATTAGACCTTCTTGGTGATTCTCATATAAGTTTCATACTCCTATGATTAGATATGCATTCATGACATGTAGATTACATGTTTACCATATGTTTCACAAAATGTTTGTCATGGTTAGGCTTGGTTAGGTCAAGTATTTGATTAATTTTTGTGTTAGAGGCTTTGTCTTTGTGCCATTAATTATTTTGTAAAGTATCATCATGTTCTGGGCAGTGATCTGGAGTCTAGCCCTGAAAAGGTGGCATAGATTTTGCGGTTACAGGCACATAACTAGGAAAATGAGACTTTAGTTTCTCCCTTATAGGCTTATGCATGCGACTGGAGGCCTACAGTCACATGGATAAAACTGCAAGGGAGCAATTATAGTCTCATTTTCCTAGTTTTGTGCCTCAAATTGCGAAATCTATGCCACCTTTTTAGGGCTAGACTCCAGATCACTACCTAGTCGCATGGATGCTGGCTTGTGCATGAGACTGGGAGTTCAGGTCAGTGAAAAAGGAAGTTAACTAAGTTTTTGGGCATATGGAAGGGTGGTTTATCCCTTGGTTGTCCAGTATCACCTGAGGGAAGTTAGTTACGTTTTTTTTCTTTCTTTCGATTCCACTTCCTTAAGGTGATTTAGGTGGTTGAATCATATCATAGGAACTCTTCATCACATATTTACCCTAGTGGACTGGTGACCTTGGGTAAGTGTCGGAGGAGGGTGTTACAATTACAAAAATGGAATTTTTGGGGTTCAGAGAGATCCCACATTTCCTGCATCTATAAAAAATTTGTGTTAAGTTGTGTATATGATCATCCCTTGTTTTGGAGTAGACTGTCACATTATACAAATTCATGACCATAGGTTAATGAGCCCTTTGAATGTTATATCCATCACTCTTTAAAAGGCGATCTGTGCATTCATGAGTTTGAAAGGCATATTTCTATATTCCTATGTTTCTCAATTTTTTCTGAATGCAGTTTTAAGCTGATCAGGGCGAGGCACCAACACCTGATTGTACCATGAAAAGCCATTGAGAAAATATATAATTTTAGAGTCTACAAAAGAATAGAGGATTTTCCCCATTGGTGGGACATGATAATTATATTTTATCTATGCTATATTTAATTTTCTAAAGTTCACACATGTTCAAGTGTTTCCATTTTTCTTCCTAACTAGAACCAAGTTCACAACCCACTTAGTGTTCTTGACATGGAAGATGTATTTGTAGCGGGAAGTTTGTTTAATTCCTTTTTCACTATCAGCTCTAGGGACGGATGCATTTTCTTTTGAATTGGTTTAACACCTTCCTTCATAGGTATGACATGATATATGTACTTTGTATCAAATGATTTAGTTCATCATAGGTCCAAGTAGAAACATCATTGTACTCTTTAAATAGTTGGATGAATGTTGATCTCTTAGTAGGAGTACAATTGATTCCTAAGTTAATGTTCTTTGGACACTTTGTAGTTCCCAAGTTTATGACATCATATTGCATAGTTGAGCTATCAATCTTATAACTATTTTCATGAATTTATCCTATAGGTCGTAAAACTTTTCAAGTCCAAATACTAACTTTGGGATCATATTTGTGGATATTTTCACTGTACCAGAGGATTATTTTTGCATTTCTTGGTCATGTACTTCTTCATCAATAATTGAATCCTTCAAGGTCCCTTCCACACGAAGGAAGTTTAGAATATGGGCACCATCATCAAATACTTCCCAATTTGTAATATTGTCTGGAATTGTAGGCTTGTAGATCAATTCCACATAAAAATAATGAGTGAAATTTTTTCAGAAGGAATTAACTCAGAGGCAATATTGGCCAATTATAAATCAACATCATTCTTTTGAAAGTGAGACGTAGAACAAATATTGATTGCAAAAAAAATGTTTCATCAAGTTCCATACCTCATGCTGAGATCCTTTCAAATGACTAAAAATACAATGAATTAGATTACGTACCTATTTAACCATTATCATAGAGTCACCAGATACCTTTAAGAACTTCACGCCAAGATACATTGCTTTTTTGAGTCCCTGAATCAAGGCCTCATATTCTGCAATGCTTTTTTTTCTCTCCATCTCCAATATACAAATAATAAGAGTTTTATTACCTTTTAGATCTATGAGAATGCATCCAGCACTTGCACGCTCCTTAGACTTAGAGCCATTGAAAATTAGAGACCAGCATTCAAATTTTTATATTACATCTAGTATATTTGAATCTGGTGTAAGATAGTTGGCATTTTAAAATTGTGAGCAATTCACTAAATTTCACTGTCTATATGAATCTGCATAAGGGGATGGATCTTCTTGGAAAATTCCAAAATAACTATCAAAACAAAAATTTCCTTGAATAGAATTATTAAACAATATAGGTTTGTTCATAGATTCCAAATCAGTCACCACACACTTCATATATCTTTCACGATCTACCTTAATTTTTATTTTCTTGTCCCCTATAAGGTAACCAAATATGGGACAAATTGGTGAAAAAATAACCATTCAATTTTGAGGACCAGTCCCAACTGAGAAACATACCATAATGATTGAGGGCGTTCACTACAAAAATGCCAGTGGTCTAGAGAAATTTAGGATTACAGGCTAGTATGATAAGGACATTCAGAAGAATTGCTAGCACACTAACATTGGAGGTTCCTATAATATAATTATTAAACAATATAGGTTTGTTCGGAGATTCCAAATCAATCACCACACACTTCATATATCTTTCATGATCTACCTTAAATTTTTTTTTCTTGTCCCCTATAAGGTAACCAAATATGGGACAAATCGGTGACAAAATAACCATTCAATTTTGATGACCAGTCCCAGCTGAGAAACATACTGTAATGATTGAGGGTGTTCACTACAAAAATGTTAACGGTCTAGAAAAATTTAGGATTAGAGGCTAGTATGATAAGGACATTTGGAAGAATTCCTATCACAGTAACATTGGATTGGTTGAGTTGAATAATGTGGGTGGTGCACTTATGAGCCTAGATGTGTAACTTTTGTGCAACTACTAAGGGAATTACATTCGCTGAGGCTCTTGAACCAACCATTTAACTATGAACATTTTTATTACAAATTTAAAAGGTTAACTACGAAGGAGGCATTTTGGAGGAGGACCTATGTCTTATCAAAATAATGTTACTGATTATCAATTTATTATCAAAAGAGCTGTTGGTAAGAGAGACACTCTTAGATATATTTATTAGATCATGAATATTAATGGTGTTTTTAATTAACTTTAGGAGTTTGGGTTGGTTCAAAGCGAGAATATCATACAATGATATATTAGCCTTCAAATTCTAAATATCATTTATTAAATTGTAGCTAGAATTTGTGATGCCTAAAGGGATGCTTGTATATCTAGTTGGAAGGGAGAACTTAGGGGATGGTGTATTTATAGCCAAGGGTGATTTAGCTTTATCTGCTGTGTTTGGAATTTTTATTTACATGTTATATTCCTTTACCTCAGTCTCCTCACTCGAGGAGGGTGGACCATATCACAATCCATTTATGGATGAAGGGTGTTCCATTAGTTATTACTCATCTTGTTCTTAAGCTCCTGAGTCATTTCCCTTAGGATTTATTGCCTCGAGCTTAGCTAGTATCAAAATATTCCAAAGAGTCAAATAACTTTGTTATATCTGAAAGGTCAGGGAATGAGGATTCCTTCGAGTCAATATGACCAGAATTATTTCCTTATTTTTTAGGAGATGTTGTAGGTTTATCATCATTTACCATTATTTTCCCATGAACACTAACATGATCCTTTTCAACCTTAATAAATCCTTGAAAAATTTCCTGCAAAGTGGCCTTTTTATCTCTTTTGACAAACATAGCCATGGATGATGACAAGTCATAAGTGTAAAATTCAATGGCCACTTCATTAATAGGCTAGGATGATTGAGGAATATTATTTGTGAGGAGCTGAAACCTCTGATTACTTTATGCTTAGTACCCATTTTAATTTGAGGTAACTCATGAAGGAGACTAGCTAGAGTCTTATCTTCTCCAAACATTCCAAGGAAGAGAGACTCGAAATTCTTCCAATTCAAAATTGTCCTAGGAGTTAGAGAAAGTACCAAACTCCATCTTCATGTTATAAATTTATGAGACACATAACCAACATAAATATCTTAATATGGTTATCTGGGCATCACCTTTACTGAGATAAAACTTCGAGAGGAATTTCTTCGTATGTTAAGGCAACAGGTGATCAAGTCTAGGGGCTGCAATGATGCCTTGAGATAGCTAGGGTCTATTGGACATAATTAGGTTTATCATATTTTTCCTATGACGCACTATATGATGAGGTCGAGACTACTTGGACAAAGAATTAGGTTTAGTCAAATCAACATACGGTGAGTGCGGAGTATGGGGCGGTGATGGTAGCTATCTAGAATTTCCAACCAACAAGTTATCCATATGTTCTTCTAAAAATCCTTCGATAATCAATCGGGGATAACATAGAAATATTTAGAAGTATATCTCTCTAGGGATTTATATCTAATAGAAAACTTTGGTACTACCCGTTTATTTTTCCAGACATATTCTATGGGCTCTATCCCTTTTTCATGTGCTATAATGCAGGTGACTCATTGACGAATTTAGAGTAATTAAACAAGTTGAGTATTTATAAGTTTGGGAGTATAACTAAGGGGATTATTTAATGAGATTTGAGTCATATTTCTAACTCGAGGAAGGGAGATGGTAAGATAAATTAGAGAAGAGGATGAACTCAACAATGAATTTGTAACAATTACTTTCTCGACCATTCATCTCTTGCATTCTACAATTTTGAAAGATTGCAGGCTCAACCTTATTGAGAGAAA
The DNA here is from genome assembly GCA_034641835.2 of Pinus albicaulis. Lineage (NCBI taxonomy): Eukaryota > Viridiplantae > Streptophyta > Pinopsida > Pinales > Pinaceae > Pinus > Pinus albicaulis. The sequence goes on along the minus strand of CM076579.1, from coordinate 1,153,113,243 downwards.
AAGAAGAACACTTCCAATGTAATGTCCCTGGCCTCCATTTGGGCAACACTACTCACCCAAAACGAAAATTCACTAACTAAATGATCCAATAATTTAGTTGAAGCACATAATCATGTACATTCCATAATTAAACCCCAACATTGAGTTCATTAATGGTGAATTGCATATAATTACAAATGATAAAATTAGGGGTTGTTCAAACAATAACTCAGGATCACGTGAAGCAACTACAATGGTTAGTATGAAAATTCTCAGAAAGTGTACCAAAAATACTTCACTTAAGTCATCGGTGAAAAGTGACCTAACAAAAAAATGTGGCTCTTTACGTTTCATATCTACAATGACAAAATAAAAAAAAGCCTACAACAAAAATATCTTGTGCAATCCAAAACATATAACAAAAAAAAAATGAACAATGTAGTACCCAATGGAGGACTTAAAATGAATAATAATATTATTAAAACACTTGGTGATGAATATTTATAACATGGGTCTATAGATCCCTCTCTGTGGGATGGGTCCTTTTGATGTCCTTGTGCTTCAACGATCTGTTCCTCTCTCTCAATATGAAGAAAACCCAAAAGAAAGATGGAACTCAAGTGGGAGCTCAAATGTGATAAGACGATAATGGTGATGATAATAATGATCATTGTGAAGAATTAATGGAAAACCCTTGTATTTATAACAAAATATTGAGCTAAATTAGGAATTAAAAAATAGTAAATTTTATCGACCAAATCAAAATCTAGTCGTTAGGCATAATTTATTATATTTGTTGGAGAGGGAAAATATATTCAAAATTATCAAATATATTTATTTAAAAAGTGGTTGAAGTAATTAACAAATAAAAATGATTTATTAATCACTTTGTGAGAATTAAGAAAAATGTGAATTTGAAATAATTATTAAATAATGGTTTAACAATTATTCCAAAAATAAGAATAAGGAATAATAAATAAATAGTGATTTATTTAATTATTCCAAGGTGATTAAGTCAAAGGTGTCAAGAAATAATTTTTAAATATTGATTTAATAATTATTTCTACAGAAAATTAGATAAATAGTGATTTATTCAATTATTCTCATGGGGTTTTTGAATTTTAATAAGGAATAATCTAATAAAAACGATTTTCTAAATTATTTTGTATAGTGAAAGTGAATTTACCATTGTAAAATTAATCCTACAAGGTGCATTTTGATCTACCTAGTATGAAATGGCTAGGTGATCATTTTTTCGGTGATAACAACAATTACCACCAAAATTATTTAATTATCATGCACAATGGAAATTACACAATAATCGACTATTTTAAACACATAACACTGAAATCATAACATGACACATTCATTAATTGACTATGGAACTAGACTAGGGTTTGCAGTAAATATATATTGTTATCACCTAAAAAATGATCACGCAACCATTTTCCACAAGAATGATTGAAATACACTATGTAGTATGGGTTTTACACATAAAAACTCACTTTCACCTTAAGAAATAATTTAGAGAACTATTTTTCCTAAATTATTTCTCTTTACAGTCTTGAAAATAACCCATAAATTAATTTAATAAATTCATATTATTTTCATATTTATCCATCTAGTGAAAATAATTAAAAATATTTTCGCTCATCCATAGGAGTAATCAAATAAATCATTATTTATTTATTATTCATTAATCATTTAACTTCTCTTCCTTGAAATAATTACTAAATCATTATTTACTAATTATTTCTAACCACTTTTGGCTATATCACCAATGAATAATTAAATAGATCATTAGTTATTTATTATTCTTTAATTATTTAAATTCTCTCTCATGAGATAATCATTAAATAATATTTTATAATTTCTCTAATTCACTTTGTCTATATCTCCCTAAAGTAATTAATAAATCATTTTTTATTTTTTATTTTAACCATTTTTCTTGATTAACTCAATAAATCATTATTTTTGAGTTAGTCCACTAAGAAATATTTTTGACCATTTCAAGAATATTTTCCTCAAATATAATAAAATATTCCTAATGGCTAGATCTTGATTTGGTCTAATAATATTTAATTATTTATCTAGATCTATATATATCTTAGCATTTTATTATAAATAAGAGAGGTTTTCCCCCACTCTCCACACATGACCAATTCATCATCATCACTATTGTCCTAAATCATTTGAGCTCTCATTTTGAGTTCATCCATTCACTCTCCTTTTTCTCACGTTAACCAGTGAGAGAGAGACCAACTACTGAAGCGAAGGGAATAAAATAACCCATCCCATGGAGGGGGATTATCTAGACCCGAGTCTACATTCTTCTCCATCAGGTGTATTCTTCCTTTTAATATAATAAAAAAATAATTTAATTTCCATTGGGTAACATTGTGTGGTTTTCTCTTTGCATTTTCAGTTTCCGTGTTCAAGTTTTTGTAGGTTTTTCTATAATCATTTTTTGCAGATTTGAAGTTTTAAGTTGAAGACTACAAAGTTTACTTCTTTTTCGAGTTGTTAGTACTATTCATCACCAATAACTAATGTGATGATTTTTGGTACACCTTAAAGAAATGTTCATACTAACATATACAATTATAACATATGACAACCATGAATATAAAAATATACACCATAGAATGAACAGTGAATTAACATGGAACCACCAAGTAGGGTTTTAAGTAAAAATTCCCATAATATAAAACTTGACATGAAGATATGGCACAAATAATACACAAAAATTGAAATTTTTTAACCACAGAACTTGTAAATCTAGGATTTCAAATACAGTTCATAAATACGCAACATTTTTCAAAATACTTATTTGTATAAATTTTCCAAATGATTATGGGCTCTCCACATTACACCCTACCATAGACCGCGTGGTCGGTCACTTTTAAGCACATGTCACCCTCGAGCTGGGGCTATAACTCCACTTGGAAAGAGAGGAACAACAATAATTCGATAACCAGGGCCAAGGTACCAACCCCTACAACCATTTCACTAACCTCTGCACTTTGCTTCCCCCATACTTGCACCCATCAAAAAAAGCACCTTACGACCAATCATGAACTTCTCAACAACAAGGTTATGTTTTCCCCATACATGTGCTCACCAACCAAGGTGTCTTACTACCAACTAGGAATCCATTCATCCATCATGCAATTCTAGACTGAGACAATGCAATCTATTATCATGATTATCATCATCACATAATTGATAAAATTGATACCCTACCCCTTTATTGGGATTATATATATACTTTTCCTTTGCATGTCTACTTGTTTTTGTGTGGCACATATTGGGGCCATTGATCAGGTGTTAAGTATTTAGCTCAAAAATCAAAGTTTTCAGAATTGCTCGAAACCAGGACGACAACGTAGAGCTCGTCACCAGGATTCCAACGCAACTCATTCATCAAAATACGAGTTCGTATGAGTAAGTTATGGCCTGTTGTCCGTTTTCTCAAATAACTAAAAAAATTGCATAATTGTGACAGGTTGCTGACATCGCAGTCCAGTCAGCAAAAAGAAATATTTTGGAATATTCTTTAGGTTTTTTCCAATGAGGCTGTGACAAGAGGCACTTTCTAATTCTCCAGTTTGGTCTATGTGGAGGTAAATTTTCTAATGATTCTAAGGTGGAATTGTATTTTATTTATTTATTTAATTATGATTATATATATATATATATATATATATATATTATATGATAATAAATATATTAAATTTTAAATTAAATCAAGTTTGAAACTCCATGTATAAACCAAGTGCGATGGATTATTAAATTCCAAAGTCCGATGTACATTAAACCAAGATCCATATTTGATATATGAAATGGTCCGTTTAAATATAAGCCAAGGTTCGATATAATATATGCATTTCAATTTTAATGCAAGGTCCTCATAAATATCAATTGCACGGTCCATTTTAACATATATGCAAAAGGATTGTTTGGGAACAGAGTCGGGGTTTGAACCCCAGACCTCCGCCCCACCAGGCATGCACCCTACCAATGGGCCACAAGAAAATGTTAGTGAACCTTGAAAACCAAGAAATATTTAAACCCTTATGCATGGGACTGGCGGAGTGCGGAGGGGCCAACCTGCGAGCCAGCCCCTCCATCATGTGACCTTCACAATACGACCAAGCGCGAGGGCCTAGCGCTAATTGCACTTAGTGCTAAGATTATATTAATGAAAACACTTTAACATTAAGTTAAGCACAGCTAAATTAGCGGAATAGTTGGTGGATGTGCCTTTTTAGGCGGATTTCAAAATTTAGCCATGCTAACTGGCGAAACTTCCAGTTTTAGTGGAGGAAAACCAGGGAAATGTGTTTTTGCCATAATGGAGGCAATATTCAACCAAATTTGGAAAATGAATAGTCAATTTTATATTATTTTGGCATTCAAGAGACAATGGTGTAGGTTTCAGAGGCTGAAAATGACTTATACATGTGATTTTCCTATAGGGAAGTTCAAGGGAGCCTAGGGCCACCAAGGAAGGAGGTCAAGTCTGGATCAGCCAGAGTCAATTTTCAGTAATTGGAAAATCATTTTTAGATGTTTTGTATGTTCTGAAGACAATATAATAGGTTTCAGGAGAAACTGAATATCGTACAAAATACTTTTTCCAAATTTGAGATAATACAAGAGGCCCAAGCTATGGAGTTGGACCAAGGAGATGTAGCCCAGGAGGAGTGAAATCCTCCATCAAAAACTTGTGTTAATGGCTTTGTTTATGGTTTGCTATAAATTTTTATGCTTCGATTCAGTTCTTACTTATTTTTTTTATTTGTCTTTAATTTCAACATAAAACACAAGGCAATTTCCTGTTTTTACACTCACTTGAACCAAGGAAACTAAAGCACCATAAGCAAATAAGAATCAAATAAATAATAATTCTAAACTTGTAATTAGCACAAAAAAACTAACATATAAGGTTTATATCAAGTGGTATTAGAGCATCAGGTTTCTTAAGGTTATTTTCTTGATTTGCTAGAGTTTGTGCAAAATATTTTTAAAAATTGCAATTTTGTGATGCTTACAAGGTTAAGATTGCAGAGAGGAGAAGGGAACTATTGGTTTCTAGTCCTGAGATTAGGAAAAAAAGAAAGAGGGCTGAGAAAGAATCATATTCACCCAATATTCCACTCAAAGTTGCACCTGAAGCACCTCAAGTTCCATCTCCATTAGTTGAGATTGAAGTGGTACAAATTGCACAAGAAGCTGAAGTGATTGAAGAGGTACAAGCTACAGATGTTGAGCTTGAATACAAAGCAATTATTTCAGGCCATGAAGAGACTCATGAAAATTATGAAGAAGAGGATGTTAAGAGAGACTTAAAAGAGATGCAAATAATGGTTAAAATCATGTATGAAGCTTTCATGGCAGAAAGAGTTGGATAAGGTTCAAAGCTTCCACATGGAGATGGATCTTCAAACAATAAGAAGGATGAAGAGAAGAGTTCAAAGGGAAGTTGTTATGAATCTAATTCATAACTAAAGTAATAAATATAGTTATTAATAGAATAAAATAGAATAAATGTAATTACTAACTAATCAATTAGGATTATGTTAAATAGTCATTAGGTTTATGAAAAGGCATGTCTAAAAGACATGCCCATTCGTGAAAAGGTACCTGCATGGGTATAAAAGCGAGACCTCATTGTAATCATTCAATCATGTCATATATCATATCAATAAAATATTATTATTATAAATTTCTCTTGAGTATTTTTATAATTAAAGCTATTTTTCCATCAAAGTCAACAAGCATACAAGTCTTCCTGCCACAGTAACCAAATCTACGAATTCCGCAGCTACAGTGGTATCGGAGCATTTGGTTACTGTGGCAGGAAGACTTGTATGCTTGTTGACTTTGATAGCAAAATAGCTTTAATTATAAAAATACTCAAGAGGTATTTATAATAATAATATTTTATTGATATGATATATGACATGATTGAATGATTACAATGAGGTCCCGCTTTTATACCCATGCAGGTACCTTTTCAAGAATGGGCATGTCTTTTAGACATGCCTTTTCATAAACCTAATGACTATTTAACATAATCCTAATTGATTAGTTAGTAATTACATTTATTCTATTTTATTCTATTAATAACTATATTTATTACTTTAGTTATGAATTAGATTCATAACAGAAGTGGAGGAAATATACCTCCATCTCCACCATCTTCATCATCCTCATTTGCATCATCTTCCACTTCCACCACAAAAACCACCCACACTCACACTCACTCAAAAGCCACAAGAGGAAAAACCCCATTACTCAAATTGGACATAGAGTTTGAATTACCCATGTAAAATGGCGAGGTAAATGCAAAGGGGCTTCAAAATTGGATATAGAAATTGGAGGTGTATTGCAGAATTCAAAACCTTCATGAAGACAACATAAAGATCTAGTTGGCTTCATTGAGGCTAGAAAGAGCAACACTAGTCTCGTGGGAAGCAAAGACTCAAGAGGTAATGTGAATTAAAATACAGTTTTATCCTTTAGCTTACATGCAAAAAGCTATTATGAGTTGGAAAAATTTTAGGCAGCTCAAGGGTCAAACAGTTCAAGATTATACTTAGGAGTTTATAAAGAGAGCTTTGTTGTTAGGAGTAAATTTGAATTCCCAAGACACACTCTTAAAATATATTGGAGGTTTACATTCATATTTGAAGCATACTATTCTTATGTTTAACCCAAGAAATTTAGACAAAGTTTGCGTACAAGACACACACTTAGAGGTAAGGGGAAAACAAGGCATAGAGGAGAAAGAGGAAAGTGAGGGTAAAGGGAAAGGAAAATTTTATGGAAGAGGAAAAATAAATAGTGCTGTAAAAAAAGGGAAGGAAAAAATCACATGCAAAAACTATTCAAAGACTGGCCATGCCATGAAGACCACTGTTGGCAACTTCATCCATAATTGAAACCAAATAGACTGAAAGCCAAAGAGAAGGGTAAAACTGTTGCTATAGCTAAACAAGACTTAGGGTCAGATTCAGGAGATGAAGCAAAAATTACAGCCATGGGTTTGAAAGGTAAACATGTTGCAAGCACTAGTTCTTCAAATTGTTCAAATGATACTCATGATGAAGAAACAAGAATAGAACTTTTCCATATTAGAGTTGTCTCTAAACATACCAAGATTGATACACTTTTTGATAGTGGGTCACAAGCTAACTTGATTTTCAAAGATTTGGTTAAGAAAATAGGCCTTGAAACTATTAGACATATAAGACCATATCCTTTGGGTTAGATATGCATGAATGAAAACTTGCAAGTTACAAGGAAGTGCTTACTATGATTCCCCATTAACTCAAAATTTCTTGATGAAGTTGAGCTTGATGTGGTTCCGCTTGAAATATCTGGTATTGTATTGGGAAGTCCTTATCTGTATGATAGTAAAGTTGTATTTCATCGCCATGAGAACAAGTAACACTTGTTTAAGGATGGTATTGAGTACATAAGAACAAGACAGGTTTGTCTCTTATGCATGCAAGTGAAATGAAGAAGATAATGAATGCAAGTCAGAACTTGACATTATTGATGATCAAATAAAGATATGTATTGAATCACACTTTTCATAAGCATGCTTATGCTTGTAATGAGTTGTTTCAGGATGTTAATAGGTTTCCTTTGAAAGAAGGTGAAAAACATTTGCAGTAGTGTTGAGTAGTGTTGGAAACAAGATGGTGGTGCAAGAGGGTGCAAAGGTCAAAGAGAAAGTGACAAAGCAGCTTGGAAAATAAGGCATGGCTTTCATAAACGCTTATTTCTGGTTTCAAAAGGTACATGGCATTGGCGAAGAAACTTGGTCAAGAGTCAATGCAAGTACAAAGCGAGATAAGCTAAAAATTTCCATGGTGATAGTGTGCAAGGTGAGAAAGTTTCTAAGTTTTCTTTGATTATTGACCAAGGTAGGAACAAGATGGTTTCTGCAAAAATAGATTTTTGTTATGCAAATTCATAAATATTGCAACACGAGGGTGTCAAAGAAAACAAGAGAAGGTCGCAAGAATCGAGGAAAAATTTGACTTTTTATGAAAAGCTTCAAATGATGAAATTGGGAAAATTTCAATGGATAAAGACTGGAAGGGTGAGGGAATAATCCCCTCATCCACATAATCAGTAAACAAGAGAGCTTTCGGGGTCCAAAAGGCTTCTAGTGGGGAGGAATGATCAAGTGCTCAGCATTTAGATCAAAAATCAAATTTTCAGAATTGCTCGAAACTAGGAAGACAATATAGAGCTCGTCACCAGGATTTCAATGCAACTCGTTTAATCAAAATCCGATTTCGTATGAGTAAGTTATGGCCTGCTGTCCGTTTTCTCAAACATCTAAAAAAATTGCAGAATTGTGATAGGTTGCTGACATGGAAGCCCAGTTAGCAAAAATGAATCTTCTGGAATATTTTTCAAGTTTATGCCAATGAGGTTGTGACAAGTGGCACTTTATAATTCACCGGTTTGGTCTATGTGGGGTAAATTTTCTAATGATTCTAATGTGGAATTGTATTTTTTATTATTATATTTAATTATGATAATATATATATATATATATATATATATATGTTTTTAGACATATTATATATTATATAATATAATACATATTATATGATGTTAATTATATTAAATTTTAAATTAAATCAAGTTTGAAACTCCACGAATAAACAAAAGTGCGATGGATTAGTGCGATGGATTATTATAAAGCCAAAGTCTGATATTCATTAAACCAAGATCCGTATTAGATATATGTAATGGTCTGTTTAAATATAAGCCAAGGTTCGATATAATATACACATTTCAAGTTTAATGGAAGGTCCACGTAAATATCAATTGCAAGGTCCCTTTTAACATATATGCAAAATAATTATTTGGGAGTGAGGTTTGAACCCCATACTTCCACCCCACCAGGCCCGCACCCTACCAATGGGCCATGGGCAGAAATTATTAAACCTTGCAGACCAGTAAATATTTAAACCCTTATGCGTGGGACTGGCGGAGTGCGGAGGGGCCAGCCCACGGGCCAACCCATCCATCATGTGACCTTCACAATGCGACCAAGCGCAAGGGCCTAACGCTAATTGCGCTTAGCGCTAAGATTATATTAATGACAACAGTTTAACATTAAGTTAAGCACATTTAAATTAGCATAATAGTTGGCGAAGGCGTCTTTTTAGGCGGATTTCTAAATGTAGCCATGCTAACTGGCGGAACTTCCATTTTAGTGGAGGAAAACTAGGGAAATTTGTTTTTTCCATAATGGAGGCAATATTCGACCAAATTTTGAAAATGAATAGTCAATTTTAGATGATTTTGGAATTATAGAGACAATGGTACAAGTTTTAGAGGCTGAAAATGACTTAATGTGATTTTTCCTACAGGGAAGTTCAAGGGAGCCTAGGGCCACCAGGGAAGGAGGTCAAGTTTGGACCAGCTAGAGTCATTTTTCAGTAATTGGACAATAATTTTTAGATGATTTGTATGTTCTGAAGACAATAGAATAGGTTTCAAGATCAATTGAATATTGTACACAACAATTTTTCAAAATTTGAGCTAATACAAGAGGCCCAAGCTATGGAGATGGACCAAGGAGATGTAGCCCAGGAGGGGTGAACATCTTAATCAAAAACTTGTGTTGACAGATCTATTAATGGTTTTCAACACATGTTTATGCTGATGTTCAGTTCTTACTTATGTTTTTTATTTTTCTCTAATTTCAACATAAAACACAAGGCAATTTATTGTTTTGACACTCACTTGCACCAAGGAAACTAAAGCACCATAAGCAAACAAGAAGCAAATAAATAATAATTCTGAACTTGTAATTAGCACAATAAAAATAAAATATCAGGTTCAGATCAACCATGCAGGTCCCCAAGTGTCTTCAACACCTAGAACTGCCACAAATATTGTTTTTCTCATGTCCATGGAGTGGATTCCCCTCATACTCTTATCGTGGAGTGGGATTTGTAGCCAGTCTATTTTATTAGCATTAAAATATTTACAGTTACATTGTATTACAATTTACCCCCCTTGCCAACTTAACACCGACACTTATGCCCAGGTACACTGGCCTTACAACATAAATATAATGTATTATAAACACCTGGGAACCTAGACCACATATCATAAATACATAGGCATGTATGCTCGCAATATTCATTCGACTCACGATCCTAAAAACAAGGTACATGTAATCACATCATACATGAGTGGGGGTATTACATTCCTCCCCCCTTATTTTATGCACTATTCTCTGTACTTATAAAGCCCATAAGTTGAACCTACTACGATAATTTCATGTCTTCATGTGTTGTTTCATCCGGGGGGGACTTTCTATGCATTTAGTGCCATCTACACATCAACTGAATCAAAAGAGCCTTTCGCATGTTACTGAGCATATATCCTTTGTATCATCAATCCTCATTACACCTAGCAGACATCAACAATTAACATTAGTATCCACATTAGTTCATTATCACATACATAAGTATATATACATCAGCATCAACTTATAAATTTTCTCGCATATATAAGGTAATCCACAATAAATTTCAACATTGTTTCAGAGGCTATCTATAGATTTCCTTGAGCAAGCCCAAATGCCTTCATTCCAACACCTCCTATGGTACACTTCTATTCAGATTAATAAAATGGATTAACTCAGTTTTATGACTCAATTTGTGTTCTAAAAGTATGATTTTATTTGCTGTTTATTTTTATGTCTTTGAGTGCCTGTTATTACTGTAAATTATATTTAGGGATATTGCATAAAATATCTATGTATATTTGTTTTACGTTCTCGCCTTTCTATATTTTTGTGTTTTAAGAATTATTTTGCAGGTAATTTCTGTACAGGGTTAAAACCTACAATAATAATGGTTTATGTGAGGCTATCTCTGGAGAAGGAACCCATTGTAAATGTGTGAGTGAGAGAGAAATTTAAAATGTTTTTGATTAGGAATAATTCAAATAGATTGTTAATATTAAGGCATATAATAACATAATCTAAATTATTATGGCTTAGGAATTTATTGAGATGACCTGCATGCTTAATTGAAATATTTCTTCATTTTTTTTAAAGAAAAGAAAAACAAATGTTGTGAAGCCATTCTTATTAATTTATCGAGTTAATAATGGAAATCCTCCCATGTTATAATAGAATAAGTATCAACACATAAGATTTGAAAACAAGGTTAATCCAACATGACCATAAGCCTGTACTTAATTATAAGTAGTAATTAATATTCCAACAACATCAATTACCATGGTTAAAAAATAGATTTATAGGGTTTAATTTACCATAAAATCACGGTTAATACTAGTGGATATGCAATTAAATCTATTACAGTAAACTTGGATCAATTGGTTAAATATTGTACAAAATTTAAGGTGTTTCAATTCATTTAGCCATGTCCATTGATAGTGGTTCATAGCTATAAATTATATTCAAGGAACAAAATCATGTTCTATTACTTTATATTTTCTAAAGTAAAACCATTCACATTACCATAAAAATATTCATACAAATGATTATCACTTCCTCCTAGTCTTCCACTTGGGAAACTAGACTAGTAACATAAGTTCACAGTTTATGAATACTGATTTTATATGCTATCTGAAAAAATATCAAAAATAAGATAAAAATAGTAAATAAATTAAAGCAGAAACTAATAAACATGATAATGATATTACCACTATAAAAACTCTGCTGAAGGTGACTGGCTCACTTGAACTTCATTTGGCTAGAGAGTCCACCAAAACTGGTGGCCGTGGCTCAATATTATCTTATGAGGAGGAAAAGCCAAGATTCATCAAATTCTTGGCTAGATCTGTTACCTGATTATTAATCCTATCAAAATTTTCCATTAATTCAGGATGTAGATAACCATATTATTTTAGGAATTATCTATGTCGATGAAAAATATGCCTATGACTGTCTTGATATGAAAATATAAAACGATGGCTTGCATATAAGAGGAGGTTTTGGCTTTGGTAGAGTTTCCCATGTCTGGTATCCAGTCTCTGGTCTCCCAATCAACCTATCTATTGGGAATATAATGTTAATAATGTCTAACTCTATCTTTGACATATGAACTTCCCCTTTGGACAACTACAAGGATGATATTCCTGTATCTCTCTGTTGCTGCTTGAGCCACTTCCTGGGCATGCTTTTGATGGGTAGAGGAAGGGATATGGTTAGTGACAACGGATTTTACCTAACGTTCTATCCTTCCACCTTGCTAGAGGACAAGAGAGAAGATGCTTGACCATAGAGTTAGTTGTTAACTAAGATGGGTGGTTGAGTGTAAAATTTTTGAGTGTAAGGGAGGGAGAAAATAATCCAAAAGGTAGGGGTAGGAAAACCAAATATTAATCATTGGAATACTCAGAGACCAAGAAATATGGAAAACAAAACACAGAGAGAGGAGATAGAGTCATCCTAGAAACAAAAGAAGAAGGAAGAGGGGGTAGGGACTAATGGGGTAAATAAATAAAGGGAGAGAGGTCACTGAGGGAGAAATAATAGACTAACCAAAATCGATAGCTTGAGAGAAGGGATGTATAACTAGAAAAAAACTAACCCAAACCTTGAATGAGAGTTACAATAAGGAAATTCAGAATCAAAATACAATTCCATATTGAGATGACTAAAATACCGAACTTGATATGCCTAAGACTAATTTGTATAGTGCCAGAGGTGGTGTTTCCCCTATGGATGATTTTTCAACTAATGATCATTATGAGCAAAAAATGCATCAAAGCATCCACAGGAACTTAGACGTTGACTTCCTTTTTGAATTTCTGGTTGCGTTCCAAGAATAGCAACCTAAAAAAAGCTCCTAGAAACCTGAAAATGACAGACATTCTTCACATTATAGATGGAAATGAGGATGTCTAAATCTATTGTCATACACTTGTATCATGGTATTAAAGCCTTCTCCCTTAAATTTCCATTATTTCCTATGAAATTCCCCTACAAGACGAAGGATGGATATATTTTCCTTCACTTGAGTTCAAGACGATCAATTTCAATTGCACTGAAACCTCCCACTAGCTAGCCATCATGCTTCCCTAGGTTCATTGTATGTCCATCCATGCAGGATTCTATTTGGAGGCCAGTATAACACCCTCATTTATGTTAGTGGCTCTCATAACAAGTTTAGGAGGGTTCTCCCCTTTGAAAGCACCCACAATGGGGAAAATCATGCTCTATAATTCTTCAAACATATCAATTTTAATTTATTTTTTATGGATCAACAATTTTGTACATAACAATATGATACTTTATTTACTGATTATTTGTATGAAAATTATAGGATGGCTTTGAATCTAACACCTTGGAACCTTGGTATTTCTTCCTAATGTAGGTAGAGGTTAGGATTTGATAGTCATTGTAGCTCAACATATTAGCTTTAGAGGGTAAAAAATCTCTATTTGTCACTTATATTTGGTGGAGTGAAATCCATATCTACTAGTAATAGTTAATTTTTTATGCTCTCCATATGATAAGGATTGGGTTAACACTAAACAATGGTACTTAAAATAATGCGTTTTTATGCATAACAATTTTAATAAGTGAATTTGACTTGTATACACATTAATAGCTTTAGAAGGTAACTAATAACTTAAATACAAAATCAAACATTAAGAAAGGATATAACATATTAGAAAAAAATAAATAACGCAAACATACATACATACATGGATACATACATCCATGCATACATGCATACATACATGCATACATATATACATACATGCATACATACATACATACATACATTAAAACATACATACATACATACATATTTACATACATATGAGTTTGTTATCATATTTCAATATTAAACAAGGAATTAATCTCCTACATTTATCAATAATATAAATGAGAACAATAAGAATTATAGAATTTGTACACAATTTAATTCACAACTTAACATCATCATTATAGTTCACCATTATATTTACTTGTAGGTTGAAATTATCATATCAAGTTATTACAAAAACCTTTGTGTTAACCTTGATAACCTTGACAAAGTATTCCTTGCAATGATAACCTTGAAGAAGTCTTCCTCACATGCTTTTCCAAACATCTTTGACTCACAGGTGAACCACCCTACCTACTCTCCTTCCTCGCATACCAATGAACTATAATGGGGCTGTAGAAGGAGAATGAATAAATAGAAATGTATAGAAGATCCAAATCGATGTCAAGAGCCCCCCCTATGAAAATAGTCTTTACTTTCCAAACTCTCAACGAGCTCGCACTAATAAGAAAAGTAGTAATTTTAGCATTATGACAACTATCCAACATTAGGGTGTATAAGTTTTTTCCCCTTACAATAAACTTCCTTTAGCAATATTTTTTTTGATGCTACTTGCCTTCCCAAGAAATATTTGGAATTTCCTAAATTATAATTACCTTATTATTCATCTTTCCATGTGCTAAGTTTTTACCCATGTGCACATGCAATTCTTTTTTCTAATTTTATTAAAATTCCTATTTTTCCTCACCCATGGCATATTTCCTATAATTTCTTTTAGTTTTCCCCTTGATATATTTCAATTTTCCTAATTTTTTTCTTAATAACTTATTTAACTTTCAATTAACTAACTAAGTGTCACCAAATGTCCCTAACTTCCCCATATTTTTCTCTCAATTCAAATTTTAGTTGAGATTCCTTTCTTATTTTTCCTCCACTATAAAAAGTTCTCATACATTTAATATTATCCAATAAACAATATATATATATATATATATATATATACATCCTCCATATTAGGTGTTTAACTTATGATTTGATTTCTTTGATACTAGACAATACACATTCTTTTAATCATAAGGAGGTGTTCAAATTAATTTTTATTGTATGTTTATTTTAAGTCTTTAGTTTTTTTTTAATGTAACTATGCTTTTGATTTCTTTGGTTAAGTTTACTTACGAACCCATTATAGTCTTTTCACAAATTTTTATTTAAAATTTAGATTACTAAGATAATGCTTACTTTTTTCATATATATATATCATATATTTAATTTTTTTAAAAAGATTCAAAGTTTTGAACACTCTTGCTACCCATGTGATAAGAATTTCTAATGTTCATCACCTAGAAAATGAGAAATCTCATTTTTTGAAAGTTTTTAAGAATAATGGCTATAGCAAACATCAAGGTATTATAGTTTTTCAAAGAACCAATAGTGAGCCTACGATTAAAAAATCTCTCAATGATCTGGTTTCCAATGTTCATCTTCCTTTCATCCACGAGGCCACCGATAATATTGCTCATATTATTAAAAAGAATAAATTCTTAGCTTCCTTCAAGCCCCTTAATACCATCATAAGTTCCCTTAGTTCTGTTAAGGACCCTGTTGACCCTAACGACATGAAATTGGTTTATTCAATCCCTTGCTCCTGTGAGATTCCTTACATTGGGGAAACGTGCCGACCATTAATCAAAGGATTCAAGAGCATGCAACAAACATTAAACACATGTGTTCCCGCTCCTCATCTATAGCTAAGCATGCAGAGAAAACGAAGCACAATGTCTGCATTGAGGATTCTAGTGCCATCACTAGGATTTATCACTTTCATCATTGAAAGTTACGAGAGGCCATTGAAATTGAAAAATAGTCAAAGATTCTTAATAGAAATGATGGTTAAAAATTAAGTAAGAGTTAGATTCCCGCTCTTTCTTCTTGATGTTTTTTTTTAACATATTTATTTATTTGTTTAACTTTATGTATATCCTTTTTTTTAAACTACGTTTTTTTTTTGTGTTTTTAGCTTATCTTTATAGTGCTCTATTCTAATAATTATAAAATTTTATTTGGTTTTTGACTATATGTTTAAGATATTAAGATATGCATAATAAGAATATGAAAATTATTGAATCTTTTTAATATTTATTTATTACATAATTCTCATTCCTTTGTTAAGATATTAAGATATGCATAATAAGGGTATGAAAATTATTGAATCCTTTTTAATATTTATTTATTACATAATGCTCATTCCTTTGTTAGGTTATATAACTTCAATATTTCTATGTTCTTTTCATATATATATATATATATATATTTAAATATTGATCTTTTATAATATTATATGAATTGGAATTTAGAGCTCAATATTCATATATATATATATATATATATATATATATATATATATATTATAATTAACTATTTATTTTTAATATAATTATTAGATAATATTTTGATCATACTCTTTTCTAATGCTTATTTTATAAATAAAAATTTATATTTTATTAATCTTATTTTCCAACGTTCATATCTAGAACTTGATGCATTTCAACTATTTATATTTAACGATGAACATGTTTTTTCATCTTTGTTCTAAGTATGAACCACATTAGATGGTTTGAAACACCAACCTACAACTATTGATGCGATTATTCCAAAAGGCATTCAGGATACATTATGGATCACAAAAGTCTAAAATCAATAAAGGTTTATCAAACTAATTTTTAATTCCAATTACCATTTTATTCCCATAAGACAAAGGGCTCCAAGCTAATTGGGCCCTTCAAGAATTACCCTGTGTAATTAAAATGTTGTTATAAGAGATTCCCTTTAAAGTACCTATGATTAATTGAGGGGAACATCAATGGAAAAATGGAGGCAATAGTTAACTCCCAACTTACCCTTGAGAGACTAATGGATACCAATGATCAATTCATTCTCCTTAATGCACACCAATTAGTTTTACCTCAAGAGTAATCGAGTTTTTAGTATAACCTTCATGCATCATGCAACTTCAAAGTAAAATTATCTTGCACTTTTCAACCCAAGCCATAGCTGGAGTGCTAGCAGGTGGAATCGGGGACATTGTTCCACCCCTCAATGACAAGTCCAAAATCCTTTGTACAATCCCATTACCATATGTGAGTTGTTCGGAAAACATGAACCATATGCTTGCATTCATTGTTCAATTCATCAATATTTTATACACATATTTATCAAGAACATTATTATTCAAAACAATATTATTGGTAATTCAAACCAGTACCTTTTAATCAATTTTGTGTGTGCATGCACCATCGTAGTTCCCTGCCACACTCGGGAAATAATTAGCAATGTCTAAGCATAAAATTATTGATCATCATTTAATTTATTCTAAAAATTTATTTTAATAGAATAATACATATTATCATCTATTAACATAATCACCAAATAACATCTATTTTTCTCATCAATATTGCCAATATTAATTATCAGTATCACATAGTGCAAATAATAAGATTATCAATATCTGATATCCTCAAACAATAATACATATGTCAAAATGTTTGTTATGAAATTCAAATATGTCAAAATGTTTGTTATGAAATTCAAATTAAAATTAGGTACTAAAATAACAATGTTATTCTAAACAAATTTTCTTCTATGTAAATATGCTACACTATTCAATTATTTAAATATTTCTTTTGTTTTCTTCTACTTTAGAAATGACAGTGTGGAATATGATATATAACATGTAATTGAATTTAAATTTACATATATTATAAGTTGTAATTATTGTTCTATAATATCATTTTAGTTATTATAGATGTATTAAAGTTAGAAATCAAATAATGTGTATGTTTAATTATTTGTTATTTTCTTATAGGTTAGTTATGAACTTTGAATTTGTCACAATTACATGTTCATTTACTCAAAATATCACTTATGATTATAATACTTTTTCTTAAATAATAATGATATTGAGGGCACATGATACATGTGGTGTATGCATTTATTAAAATTATATATGGTATCAAAGCTTAGTTTAAAACAATGGAACTTTTGAAATATTATGCTACAATGTCTTTTCTGTAATTATATTTGTAAGATGTGACTTATTTGAATTTGAATTGTTTTATTGTCATAAGTAGTATGGAAAATAAATGAAGAAAAAGAAGGGGTTGATTTGTTAAGATAAAAAGTACGACATCTATATTGTAGCTTATAATCACAAACTCTCCTCCCATAGAGGAGGGAGTATATTCTGGAATAGAAGTACATTATAGCACCTTGATTTATTTTGACTTTTGTGATAAACATTATGATAAATGTATTAGTTTTTGAAGACATTAGACACTGATGATCCAATTATTTTCCATTATGGGATGATGACACTTGGTATACATATTATTAATGAAAAGGATAAATCTCATTTGATGATTATGTTATTAGATAATGATATTCATACGATTCTAAAGTAAACTATCATATATAAATTAAATACTAATTATTTAATTTATGCCCAAATATTGCTAGTAGTTTCTTGAGTGTTTCAGGGAATTACAATGGCACATATATGAAATATTGATAAAATGACCCTAGCAGAGGGTTCATACTTTACAGATGTCTCAGATATGAGTAATGGGGATCTATGAAGGATTTAAGAATTTTATGGAGGGATGGAACAACATCCTTGATTTCACTTGGTAGCACTTTGGTCATATATTGGGTTGAAAAGTGTGATGAAATTTTACCTTGAAGTGGCATGATGTTGTAGGGATTAGGCCGTATATTTGGTCTCTCATGAGGTACAACTAAGAGGTGCACATTAAGGTGAAGGTGTAAATCCTTAGTAGCTATTAGTATCTCAATAATGGAAACTCTAAAGTTAACCATTGTCTCTGTTGCATCGATGTTCCCATCAACTAATCACAAGCACTTGAAGGGAAAACACTTGTGAAGCCCTTAGAATTACATGAGGTATTTTTTGAAGGGACAAATTTTATTCTAACATTTTTTATCATGGAATAAAAAGATAATTGGACTTAAAAATTTAAATTGATAAATATTCTAAAAAAATTAAGTGTATATGCAAAAGTAAACATTACTTTGCTAATCTAAAATTTAAATGAAAAATTGCTAAAAAGGAGAATATAAGAGAAAAATAATTCAATTTTTTCATAAGTAAACTTAACAAAAGAAAATAAAAAGAATATTTATTTAAAAAATTAAAGAAATAAAATAAATATATATTAAATATTAAGTTAAATACCTATTTATGATTTAAAGAAAATGTACTTTGTAGAAATTAAGAATTTAAATCATAAGATAAAAACCTATTATGGAGGATGTGTATGAAAATAAATTGTTGGGTCTCCAATTCATCATTGTTTTTCTCCATTCAAAACATCTTTTCTTTACCATTTTCCCGCATGTTGTCACCCATTAATTACCTTTCTTACCGAGTTTTCCGATGAATGTGTCATAAAGAGCCTAAGAATGGTACGTAGTTAATTATTGTCATTTCATTTTATTTTAATGATTAAAGAGGATAATGTTTGATGTTACTAATTATGGTTTTGTCTAGTTAGTACTTGTAACTCCTATGCAGGTCTGGTAACTAGCCTCCGAGGTTGACATATCTACGCCACCCTAAGGGAAATTCTCAAACATGGGTTTTGTCTCTAGCATCAATAACATGGTTTTATGTTATTCACATTGCACCCAGGTAAATTCTAGGAGGCTTTAGGTGATGATTAATAGTTTGGATAACTAGTGCTAGGTAGAATTGAATTATCAACTTTGGGAGCGATTTATGGGCAAATGGAGTAGAATTTGGAAAATATAAAACATGGGTTTTGTTTAGGACATACCAAATTAGGCCACTTGCCAAAATTTTGTTCGAAAAGTGCATGGATGGGGAGATCTCTATGGTTGTTTCAAAGGGTAATTTTTGGTTACATCCATTAAACAACTACAACCCAAACTGAGCAATCGGTTAGATAAATGCACTAGATCAAGCTATTTTTATACAGTTCCATGCCAAATAAACCCTATGCTATCATATATTCAGCTAAGAATTTATTAAATCCAATCATTTATAGATAAATCATGATTTGGTAGGCCATATTTAGGAAAATTGGTTTCAATTCAAAACCTGACCCTTCTTGTATAAATGTGAGTAAAAACCATGTTTAAGGGTTGTTGAAGGAGAGGCTCTTTCATTTTTTTAAGTCTATGGGATGATCAAATGTGGTGACCACTCATATCAAGCTCTGTTGTATTATTTATGATATAAATATTATGGAGTTCACAATATTAATGTTGATGCTTAGGTTTTCTTAGTCATTTTGTTAAGTTCATTGTGATTTAGTTTTTTAGAGAGGTAACATTGTTGGATGGCTTTGGCCCACCAACCCAACATGTTGTGCTCCTATATTTTATTGTTCTAATGCTTATATTTGTGTGCGTATATATGATATTTCAAAGATATTACTCCGTTTCGAGTGGATATTATACACATTTATTATATCAAAGGTTAGTGATTGATATATGCATGCTATTATTATTTATATTACTTTTTGTTGGTTCAAATCACTGAATGTCATATCTGGGTGTGTTCCATTTGAGATTGGGGTGTGTTTGACCTTTGGTTTATATTAGATCTAGACTGTGTCTATGCTAATAATGTTTTTTAACCTAGAACAATAAAATGAATAAATTTGTTATCTGAAAACATATGCCTTGTATGATTAATTGTAGATCTAGGAATGGGGTTTATTATTGCAGGGTTTCTTTGATTAATGCGAGACCATGTTGCCTTTAGCACACAAAGAAATTCATGTAGCCCGAAACATCTCATTTATGATCACCACTCATGGTTTAGAAATATTTATTGATAATATAAGGCGTTGTTTCAAGAAAATATGTGCACTCTAACGTATTTATATTTGTTATCTAACATATTTCAAACTATTCTATTTCTATATATCTCGATAAATGCATCGATTACGTATGCAAAGACTGCATATAACTGTGAGAAGTTTATTTGAATTGCAACTTTGCATGTGTTGATTACACAAGAATGGTTAAAGGGTTGAGTGTAGTTTGCACACAAGATCATATTTTCTATTTGTTGTAGCTTGATATTTAATTGCAAGAATGTGTATAATATGTATCACCGTTGAGTGAAGCTTTGGATACGACTCTAAAAAATTATCAATTCCTCGTTTCTTCCTTGTAAGAAAAAAAATCTATGTGTGTTGTTATGTGAATGCTAATATGTGGATTTGACTTGTGTTTTAAAGATTTGGAGTAGGGTGTGTTATATGATATACACATTTAAATTTGTCATTTTGTAAAAAAATCACTAATGAGTCCTTAACAAGGACACAACCTCATGGGAAAATTAGGATTAGTCACCCTTGCCTTTTAAAATCATGTGACAATAACATTGCCTAGTTTATTAAGAGTTGCTTGTTAAGACATATGTTTCCTTTCTTGTAGTGTTATTTAAAAATCCATAGTGAGTTCTTGAGTCGTTTTTCCACCTAAGACATGAGGGAATGGAATGTAAGTCAGTCTAGGAGGGTTTAACAGTAGGAACTAAATGGTCCCTTAGGATTTCCTGCTTGTTTTTAGTGAAAAATGCCACTGAAGACATTTCGATCGTTGTAGTCCAAGAGATGACTCTTAAATGGAAACTAAGGTGATGCAAGTTTTGATGTTTTTCTATGTGAAAATTTCTTAGGAAGTTAGATAGATCCTTAACGTAGTAGGTCTTTGTGATTTCAATCCCCGCACAACTATGTAGTGTCTCTAAGTCTATGACCCCGAATTGACAAACAAATGTTTAGTAATTTTTTTACCAATTATTCCACCTAATATAAATTATTCTAATTATTTAATAGAGTGTTACATTTATGAGAACTCTTGATAGTGGAGGAAAAATAGGGAACAAATCTTAAATAAAATTTGAATTGAGAGAAAAGTATGGGGAAATTAGGGACACACGATGACACCTATTTAGTTAATTGTAAGTGAAATCAACTAAAAATGTATAATTTAGTAAAAGTGAAAGAGATCAAGGGGACATCTAAGAGAAATTAGAGGAAGTATGTCATGGGTGAGGAAAAATAACCATTTTAGTAAAATAACAAAAAAGAAATTTCATGAGAATATGTGTAAAACCTAGACACATGGGATGATGAAGAATAAGAGAACTAGAATTTAGGAATATCCTAATATTGCATGAAAGGATATGTGACATCAATAATACTTACTATAAAAGCACGTCTAATCTAAAGTAAAAACATCTTGTGCAATATCATGCTGGACGATTGTCCTAATGATAGTATGGTTACTATTGTTAGGAGGAAAATTACAAATGAGTGTCTCGAAATCTTACTCTTTATGGATGGTGATGAAATTACTTAAAAATAAAAGTAAAAAATAAAAAAGATCTCCACAGCCCTATAATATTCAGATCAATGGAAAACATTAGAGAAAACCAGCAAAAAGCTTATGAAGATGAAAATATATCCCAAAAACTACAAAAGATAACCCAATGGAAAGAATTTCAATTTTATTAATCAAAGATATCAGATGTGGAGAAAAAATAAAATGACTTGGGACTTCAATTTCCTCCTCCGTGGGGGGGTTCGTTTGTGTCCCTATGCTTCAAATAACCACTTCTCTCTCTTTTGGTTGCAAGTAGGCAAAAGAAGACAAAAGGTAGAACTTAAAGTGGAGAGATCACATGTGGCAAGGTTAGAATGATGATGATGATGATAGTGATCATGTGTGTAAGATGAAGAAAAACCTCTCTATTTATAATAAAATGCTAGGACAGATCTAGATCTGGTCAAATAATGAAATATTATTAGACCATATCAAGATAACTATTGTGAGCATTTTATTATATTTAGGAGAGGAAAATATTAATGAAATGGTTAATAATATTTATTTACTTAACTAATAAAAAAATTATGATTAATTGAAAAGGTCAAGTAATTGAGTGAAGGTCAAGTATTATGAATACAAATGATGGATGAAAAATTAACAGTTGTTGGATCCCCGCCCTTTCCTCTTAAATGTATTCATTTTTATTTGTTCCCCCCTCCTTTCATGTCTTTGGTTTGTTCCCTTCTTTTTGTTTGTTTTCAATTTGCTTTATCTCGATGTTGATTGTTTTGTATTTTTTAAGTTCTTATAATTCCTTATTAATTTACTTAATATTATTCATGCATGCTATATAATAAAGATATAACGATACCAAAATTTCCTTTTTTTTTTGTTCTTATTGCTAATGTTATTATATATATATATATACTTACTCTTTCCCCTATTATTTTTAATATTAGAATCTTTTGTTCTAGTCTCATTTGTTATAGGTTGTGCTCTTTCTTTACCAATTTTTTCTATATTTTTTATTTTTATTTTTTTTATTCTTTATTTTGTACCTTTTAATATTTAATGTAATATATATATATATATATATATATATATTGTCTGTGAATTGTAAATAATTTTATTACTTCAATAAATATTACATGTAATTGTCATCCATGCTCAATTTGATCTAGGAACATAATACAATAATAAAAGAGTCAAGGCAGTCATAATACATCCATACATATGGGCACAACATGACTAATAAGAGAGTTGATATCCTCACAACAAACATAAACCAAGTTACAAAATTCTAGGAGAGCATAAAAAAATGTGAAATTTTTTTAACCCTCAAACAAACTTGCCAAGACCCAAAAGAAGCTGTGGACGAGATGATGTAATAGATTGTCCATAATTCAACAAAATCATATCCAAAGACAAGAACATGTCTGCAAATGCAGTACGGGGAAATGAAACATCGACCACATTACACCAACCACATGCACTTATCCCCCTAGATGTAGCTATGGATGAGAGATGACACATGTACAAGTAACTCTCTGCCCAGTAAATCTTCATACCTATCCCTATTCAGACCATTACGGATTTTTACATTTCTCTCTCTCTCTCTCTCTCTCTCTCTATATATATATATATATATTTCCATTTGACCAACTTCTTTGACGAAATCACCTTTAAAACATATTAAATTCACTTTTTAGGAGTTTTCATTGGAGTATTTTTAGAAATTAACGGTGGATTTGGGTGGATTTCTTGCTTGATTGAGCCATAAACCCATTTTTCCAATCCCTATCCCATTTTCCTTCAAACACACATCCTATCTCTATTGTAGCTGTAATCTAAATGGGGTTTTTGTGACCCATTCGAGCGGAAGTGAAAGATTAGTGTCTCCTCTAGTCAAGAGGCTAACTTTTGGGATGCTTAACCCATTTGAGTAAGCGACCAACTAGACGGTCAGTTAGCAGATTGATACGACCAGTCGATCTTAGATATACGATCAGAAAATCGATACACTCAGTTCAGGATAGTTACGGTCAGTTAATCCTACCTATCACTCCTCAGTAATAGGCGACCCTGAGCCCTCTCCATTGAAATTTCTCATCTCTAGCATAGGACTATATATGATGGGGAACCACTTCCTTCTCCCGTATGTTCATCATAGAATACTTCCAGATACCAATATACCCAATGCGAGATAGCTGCCAAAACATCATGCCAAAAAACATGATATGTGCCCCGTCCACACCTTCATAACTCCAAATACTAGGATTAATTACAGTTTCTCCAGTGATGTTCCATCCACTCCATGAATCCAAGTATGTATGCTATAGTGGCCGCTGCAGTTTCATTACCATATGATTTCTTGTTTTCTGCCGCCATGATCTATGCATCTGTCCAATTTTGAATACTAGTTGTTATCTTATGAAGTTTAAGGCCAAACAAAGATATATATGGTTGTCCTTGCCATTGATTGGAAGGAGAGAATGGCGCTTCGTGCCGATGTGGAAAAATGAATGATAGTATATATATATATACCGCCAACATACTCGGGGTATCCCTGATGTGAAGTCCCTATTATACCTCACATCATTTGGAGTAGGAGCCCCATCTGGAGTATTGGCCCAACCACCATAACCCAAGGTGTTCCTTGGTTTTAATGGGTAACATAAGAGAGTATGCACATAACCTTTAAAATCAGTAAGTAAGTTGACACTGTGAAACACCAATTGCAATGTGTAAAATGAGGAGGGGAGACAAGAGCAAGTAAATATTCGTTAATTATCTAAAAAAATATTTCACATAGACACAATGATCATTAAAGCAAATAAAACACACATTCAACAAGATGAGCACCAAATCCAGTGAAGTAGTTCAATTTATTTAGCACATATGAACATAACATATGCCACAAACATGTAAAGAATAGTCTTACAACATTCATGATGCATGAATGAAAGTGTGCTGGCTCAATTAGACTCTTATTATTAAGTGAAAGATCCAAGTACACAGTTACAATAATGAGACACTAGCTCTAGTGGTGGAACATAAAGTCACTTCTTGCTTCTCCAAGGAATGATCTCGAGTCCTATGCCAAGATAGAGAAGGCAAAGCTAGCTCTCCAAGGTCTAAGATTCCAAAATCCCTTTGCTTGAGTTATGAGGTTTATTTTTTAACAAGAGGAATGGAATTTCATTTCCCCTATGACTCTTAAGTTACCCTCATGACTCTTGGACTCCTAAATGACCCTTTAACTTCTATTGACTCTTTGGCCCACATGTGAATTTTCATATTACACATGTGTTGGGCATGGCCCAACTTGGTTAAATTTTGAGTCAAAGGCTCCACATTTTGAGGAAGTGGAGTGAACAGTCCAACGAAGATAAATCTACCATGCAAAGGTTTGAGGATTCATGGTGGGTGTTGAGCCTCAAAATTGTGCTTTCTTTCATCCTACTTTACCTCATTTTCCTTTGTCCATTGCTATCCTAGACCCAATTGATCAATGAATTTAGTTAAAATTACTTTTAGAATGATTAACATGACTGACTTGCTAAAGTTTTGTGATTTTTTCCATTGTAATGCATTTTGACCGGAACTAGCTGCAGAATGCAGACATTCCGTAGCTAACCGGCGATTCTGCAGCTGTCTTCACGTTTGGGTATGTTCCAGGTGGCCTCTCAAGAAAAACCGCATATGGGCATATTCCACGTCATGACTACATGGTTCGTTGCTCACCATGAAGGAAGAAACGAATTCTGGGTATGGTTTTGATACGTGGGAACACATTTAAGAAGGCAGACTTCTAGTAGGACTGTCTTAGTCCAGATGTCCTTTTCCTTTTTACGCAGCCACTTCAAGAGTTCTAATGTTATTTCGATAAGGAAAGACAACGATCCTGAAATTGTTGCAAGTCTTGTTATGTGCATTTGTTATATAAACACTTGGGAAACCGAGAGCTAGGCTAGATTTTGTTCTAGATTTTGCTTAGATTCTGTGCTACATTTCTGAAGACGCAGAGTGCTCTGTTCAAGTTATTTCACCTTTAATGAAGCAGACAATGTTGTTTTGAAAGCGTTGATTTGATTTGGAGTTAGATTCCGTCAGGTGGTAGAGGGCCCCTGCCTCTTGCATGAATTTATTTGCGTAATTTAGATAAGTATTCTAGCTACCTTTACGTTTTTGAAGTTGAATTCGTAGTTGCTTTCATTAGCTACTGTAGTTATACTCATTCTAAAAACTCTTCCAAAATATTATAATGATGAATTGGAAATGGCTATAGTATTGTAGGATTTAATTGTAATCTCTTTTATTCACCATCACAGTTATACTTATGCTAAGCACTCTTCCAAAAGAAGAAACTCTTCCAAAAAATCTTTATACTGTCTTAAGCATGATTGTGATCTTGAACGTTTTAGTTGTGTGTTTTCACTAAGTACCATAGTTGTTCTTGCTCTTAAACGCTTGTCCAAAATATCATAATGATGAGTGGGAGATGGCTATGATATCTTAGTTTTTCATTGCTTTCAATCTTTATGTCTGCATTTGCACTCAATTACACAGTCAGGATTGTTCTAAAAACTCTTCCAAAAGAAGGAAATCTTCCAAAATACCAATCATGATGGACAAACAGACTGTATAATTCCATAGAATAATGCATGATAGCTTAGTTAGGATACTCCGGAGTTTAATTGCACTTAACTCATGCTCAGTTGTTCTGTTTTAAGTTTGATAATGACTTGTAGCTCAGCACTGTTTTAGATTAGTGACATCTTAAGTTCATTCTTAGCTTAACTCATTGCATTTGCACTCCATATTCAGTTTTCATTCACTGCATATTAGACTACTTCAGTTGTTAAACTTAACAAAATAGCCTTCATTATTTACAAACATCTTCTTGTTCTAAAATCTATAATCGCTTCATAACCATAGGAACAGAAGACAATATCATTTTAAGGCCTGAAGTACTTCTGCAACTCCCTTATCATCTCATAAACAAACATTTCCTCAAAAGACTATTTCAAAAATCCATAACCTTTGAGTGAAGTGTAGTGTCATTAAACTAAGTTTCAGAATAGAGTTAGGAACTAGCTTTAGAGTAGAAGATCTTATGATGGTATAAATGTTTTATTCCAAATTTGCTTCAACAAATCTCTAATCAAGGATGAAATTTTGCATCATTATAAGTTAGTTGTTCAAACTGTTTAGTTAGGAGGATTTGCATATTTAGTTGATCATTTCTCAAGTTGAGTTTATGTTTTGAATCATTTCCTTAGAAGTCATTATCAAGCTTTATTTCTGCTTAGTCATAGTTTAGATTTGATTCTGCTTCAGTGTTTGCAATTGCATTTGTCATTTGTCATTAACCAATTAGGCTTCACTACTGTTTTTAATCACCGGCTCCTTTCCATTAGCTTTCTTATCATCTTTCTTGACAACAAAACCACAAAAAGACCAAAAACATCACAAAACACTACACACAACGCATTAAGAAACAAACACCTAGGTACATACGGTACACTTCACTTCAGCAGTTTACCAACCCTGGTTGACAATTAAATGAGCTCAATTTAGGAGACTAGATTGAGACCAAACATTTTGGCGCCGTTGCCGGGGAAGTGAAAACTAGGTAACCTTTGTTTCTTAGCATCCAAAAACAATTTTATACGTAGGGAGAGAGATTCAAGGGGAAGATTTATAAGCAGTAGAAGCAGAAGTTTGATTTCTAGAACACTACTTGTTTCATCTAGATCCAGAGCTAGTACACCTTCAACTCAAACCCATCTTCCATCCTTTACTGATCCTGGACTTCTAGAAGACCTGAAATCAGATATCCCATTAGAGAAACCTTCCACTTCATCCACTGAACTTGCCATAGAAGAAGATCTAAAGACTCCTGGTAGGGACATAAATCTTTCCACTTCCACAGGAGAGTCAACCATGGCAGAAGAAGGAGGAGGAGGAGTTTTTAATGGAGAAAACACACTATTTGGAGGTAGAGGTAGAGGTAGAGGAGAAGGAGGTAGAGTTGCAAATGGAGGAAGAGGTAGAATAGGAAGCTCTTTTGGGTTCCCTATACTTGATGAAGAAACCAATACAACCATGAAAAACATTTCACCCTCTGTCCTTCCAAACTTCTATGGACTTAAAACTGAAGATCCTGAAACTTTCTTGTTCGAATTTGAAGTGCTGTGTAGAACTTATGACTACTTACAAGATGCTCAAAAACTGAAATTATTTCCTTCAACTTTGAAGGGAGCAGCATTGAAGTGGTTTATGAGTCTAATCAATAGTTCTATTAGAACATGGGAAGACATGAAACAAGCATTTCTAGAGAGATATTTGGATTATTGTATGCCGGTTAATCATAAGGAAGAAGTGTTCAAGATGTTACAAAAATAAGATGAAAATTTGGAAGATTTATTGGAGAGATTTAATTACAACATCAAAAGGGCAAAAATGGAAAACCTAGATCAAGACACCTTAAAAGCTCTTTTGTTGAAAACAATTAGGGATGAATGCTTGGATATCCTTAACATGATGGGAAAAGGGGATATATCACAACTCACATTACCTGAAATATCGGAGTTATGTATTAACCTTTCAAGAGGGAAATCTAAAACTGTCAAAGGTCCAAGAGATCCTGCTCTTGCAAGGGCAAGTAAGTCTGCTTCTGGGACAGTAAGTAGATCAGAAATAGGACATATGCTTGATGATTTTAAATCTGACATCTTAGGGAGTCTTAGTGAACAAATAGACACCCTTAAGATACAAAACAAACAAAAAGCTGAATCTGATGCCTTGGCAATCTTTTGTCCCAAATGTAGAAAGAAACATGCCTTGAGAGAGTGTCCTTTGGATGTAAAATTTGTAGAAACCTGTGTCATTTGTTCTGAGAAACATGAGACCAAGAATTGTCCTTCTCTTCCTGGTCTCAAGGCTGTCTTTCAGGAGGAAACTCCTACAGATTCCACAGAGTCTCTCAATTTTGTATCTAGAAGACCTTGGCAAGGACCTCAGACACAAGGATTCCATGATCAAATGTATAATCAACCTCCACCTTGGAATTCTTGGCAGCAACCTTGGCCCCAATTTCAAAATCAATCTCAAGCTTGGGCACAAGGATCACAAGGTCCCTATGGAAGATACTCTCCATATTATCAGTATCCACCCTCCTATCCACCATATCCACAATTTTATCCTCAAAATCCTCAACAAAATTTTCCTCAAAATCTTCAACAAAATTTTCAACAAAATTCTCAACAACATCATCGGAACCAACCTCATCAAAATCAACCACTTCCATTACCATTCCCTCAAAAATCCAATCAATTACCAGCTCAGCCCATACCAAACCCCAATAATAAGAACCCCCAGAATACATACATGATAGAAGGACAACAATTTCCAACTTATTTAATTACTCCTCTAGACCTTAGTGATGTTCAAATTAGGTCTGGAAGGATACTTGAGAAGAGGAAACCTTCTGTGATCATACAAGAACAAGATAATTCTGAGGAAGACTCTCTACGGGTTAATAAAAGTCTTGAGGAAGACACATCCTTTCAAGACCCACACATTGAAAAACTAAAACAAAAAGATCCAATAAATCCAACTCCTGTGTTAGAGCAACCATCCACATCTACTTCTATACCTCCCTTTCCGGAAAGATTAAAAATTGATAGAGGTGTAGAAAAACAAATCATGGTGCCTAATTATGATTTCTTAGATGAGCTGAGAAATGTTTGCATTAAAATTCCATTATTACAAGCCATCAAAGAAATCCCAATTTTAGCCAAAACAATAAAGGAGTTGAGTATGAAGACAACAAGAAAAATAATAAGAGAAACAAAGAAAATTCAACTGGTAGGACAAATAGCAGACATTATGATGGGAAAGATTGCTATTCCAAAGTATCTTGACCCAGGAAATCCAGTTGTCAAAATTCACATCAATGGAATTGAAATTCAAAACACACTCATTGATTTAAGAGCAGCAATAAATATCATGAGTAGACAAATCATGGACAAACTGAAACTTCCTAATCTTCTCTTTACACCCACACTATTACAATTAGCAGATAGATCTGTGATCAAACCATATGGGGTAATAGAAGACATTCCAGTGTCCCTAGATTCTTGGGAGTACCCTGTGGATTTCATGATCCTAACTCCTAAGAATAATCTAGGAGGCCACCTTGTTATATTAGGAAGACCTTGGTTGGCTACAGCTGATGCTTTTATTAGTTGTAGATCCGGTGATATGTACATCTCTGATGGTAGTTCAACTAAGAAGTTCACTTTATATCCTCCAGCTAGGACAATTACAAATCTAGATGACACTCAATGGATAGAGGATGAGGAAGATTTACAACCTCTCTTCACAATTTCCGAAATTAGTGAAGATAATCAAATTCTGAATACTCTAGAAAACTTTGAATCCTCTCCAGAACACAAACATGAATCATTTCAAGAGGGATCCAATATTGAGTTTTTGTCATCTAAGCAGATGTCTCTTCATTCTATGGACAAATTTGGCAGCTCTACAAGTGAAATTTTTCCAGGCAAAACCTTGAACATAAACAAAAACCTAGAAAAATCTCAACAAGAAGAGTTAGTCAAAGTATTACAGAGACATTCTTCTGTATATGCATGGGAATACACTGACATGAAAGGGATAAGTCCCAAGACTTGTACTCATCACATCTATATAGAGGCAAATTGCAAACCAATCAGACAACCTCAAAGACGGATGAATCCAAATCTTAGGGAAATTGTCAAGGAAGAATTACAAAAATTGTTAAATGTTAACTTCATCTATCCTATTTCAGATAGTCGGTGGGTTTCTCCTTTGGTGATTGTGCCTAAGAAAAATGGAAAATGGAGGGTGTGTGTTGACTACCGAGAACTGAATAAAGCTACTCTTAAAGACCATTTTCCCTTACCTTTCATAGATCAAGTATTAGATACATTAGCTGGCAAAAAGTACTTCTCATTCCTAGATGGGTTTAGTGGTTACAATCAAATCCAAGTAGCACTTTAAGACCAAGACAAAACCACATTCACCTGTCCTTGGGGTACCTATGCTTACCGAGTATTGCCATTTGGATTATGCAATGCACTTGCAACATTCCAAAGGGCAGTATTAGGAATTTTTTCGGATCTAATACATGACTGTGTAGAGGTGTACATGGATGATTTCACAGTTTATGGGAATACATTTGAAGAGGCTTTAGAAAACTTGGAAAAAGTCTTAAAAAGATGTCAAAAAGCAAACCTTTCACTTAGTCATGAAAAATGTTTTATGATGTTTACTGAAGGTATTGTTTTAGGGCACCACATTTCAGGGGATGGGATTAGAGTTGATGAGGCAAAATTTGAAGTCATTTCTAACCTATCCATTCCAAGTTGTCAAAGAGATGTTAGAAGTTTTCTAGGATTTACAGGGTATTATCGGAGATTTATAGAAAACTTCACCAAAATAGCATCTCCTCTCTTCAAATTACTCACCAAAGATTGTGAATTTAAGTGGACTTCTGATTGCCATTTAGCTTTTGAAACCCTGAAAACCAAAATTTCTGAAGCACCTATATTAAGGGGACCTAACTGGAAGTTACCTTTTCATATCTCGACAGATGCTTCCGATACAGCTCTAGGAGCAGTATTGGGACAAAAAGACTTGATTCCCTATGCCATCTATTATATCAGTAAAAATTTGACTCCTGCAGAGTTAAACTATACTGTAACTGAAAAAGAGTTTTTAGCCGTTGTTCATGCCATAAAAAAATTTAGACACTATATAACAGGCTATGAAACTTTTATTCACACTGATCATTCTGCAATTAGATACCTAATGAACAAATCAATCACTAATGGCAGAGTTATAAGATGGTTATTACTCTTACAAGAATTCAACATTACCATTCTAGATAGGCCTGGAAAACAAAACACAGTAGCTGATTTCCTATCTAGACTCCAAAATATCAAAGATGACACTCTGGTTGAAGATAAATTTCCTGATGAATATATTTTTGCAATCTCTACTCAAACTCCATGGTTTGCTGATATTGCTAATTATTTAGTTTCAGGAAAATTTCCTTCAATTATGAATGCAAAGGATAAAAGAAAAATCATTAATGATAGTGCAAAATATTCATGGGTCGCTAATGAGTTGTACAAGACAGGTCCAGATTTGATCATTATAAGGTGTGTTTGTGAAGATGAGATGCCTGAGATTCTCAAGGCATGTAATGATGAACCTTGTGGCGGACACTTTGCAGATAAGAGGACAACCTATAAGATCCTTAATTTAGGATATTATTGGCCATCTTTGTTTAAATATGCTAAAGAGTATGTCAAAAGGTGTGACAGTTGCCAAAGGGTAGGGAAACCTTCTCCTTAAGGTGAGATGCCATTACAACCTCAAGTACACATTGAACCTTTTGAAAAATGGGCTTTGGATTTTGTAGGACCTATTAGTCCTCCATCAAGACAAAAGAAATATATATTAGTTTGCACTGATTATGTTACTAAATGGGTAGAAGCTAAACCATTACTTGTTGCTAATGAAGCATCTGTAGTGACTTTTCTTTTTGAGGATATTTTTACTCGTTTTGGTGTCCCAAGGGAAATTGTTACAGATCAAGGAGCTCAATTTACATCAAGGCTAGTGGAGCAAATGATGGAGAGGTACAAAATCAGACATAGAAAATCTACTCCTTATCATCCACAAGCAAATGGTCAAGTGGAATCTACTAATAAGGTCATTTAAGGAATCCTAACAAAGACTGTTCATTTACATAGAAGAGATTGGGTAGATAGGCTTCCTGAAGCCTTCTGGGCCTATAGAACTACATGGAGAAAAACAATAGGCCATACTCCTTATGAGCTTGTTTATGGAAAGCAAGTTTTGTTTCCCATAGAGTTCCAAATTCAAACCTTCAAAATGGCAGTTCAGCTAGGACTTGATTTAACGGAGGCACAAAAGCATAGACTGGAGCAAATTAATGAATTGGATGAGATAAGACAAGATGCAGTTCAGAAAACAAGTCTAGTCCAACAGCAAAGGGCTATATGGCATGACAAGTACATCAAAGAGAAGAAATTCAAAGAGGGTGACTGGCTCTCTTGTTTGATTCAAAATTCAAGGATTTTCAAGGTAAATTTCAGACACATTGGCTTGGGCCATATGAAATTGTTGAAATTTTTGATAATGGGGTAGTAAAAATCAGAACTATAGATGAAGAAGAGGTCACTTTTATTGTGAATGGTCATATATTGAAACTATATCACAAACCACTCTCAAGAGAAGAATTTGTCAAGAAGTTCCAAGAATGCAGTGATGTGAAGTTAATGAAGAAGAATTTTTCTTCTTCATCAACTTGATTAAATTTTCTGAAGTATTTCTCTTTTGAAAAATAAAAATAAAAATAAAAATAAAAATAAAGGTATAAACATGAAAACCAATCATTGATTGGCATGTTTATATAGAAAATATAGGGTGAAAATAAGAGTCTCTCTGACACTCTAACTTTTCCCATTTTTTTGTTTTTACAAGCAGCTGTCACAAAATCATAAGTTCAGATCCATGGTGCTTATGATCCATCTCATTTCATTTCACTCCATTCACTCATCCATCCATACTCCATTTCATTCATTCATACTCTACTTCATTCCATATTTCATTCATCCCATTCCATACTCCATCCATCTCATTTTCATGTCAAAATTTAAAGTTTGATGTCTTGCTGTAAATGAATAAAACATGTCATGGATTGCAGGGCAGTTCTTATGTTCTTCCACTCCATTTCATAACTGAATCCATTTCATCTCATCATCCACTTCATACATATCATAACACATCATCCATCTTCATTCATATCATATAACATTTCATCTATATTCCAAAAACACTCCATTCCATGATCAAAATGCTCTACAGGTACATTCTGCAGCTTAACAGACATTCTGCAGCTGATCAGCCTTTCCGCAGCTAGCCAAACATTCCGCAGCTACAAATCCTGAAGGCATTAGTCAGCAGACATTAGAATTGCAACAAAATGATCCAATGTATCCATGAATAAAAAGAATCAAGAAGGATTATGAAGACTCTTCCAAAGGAGAACAAAGAAGACAAAGACTACAAAAAAATCAAATGAAAAGCAGAGGTAACAAGTTTAGATTATAATGGCATTTCATAAATTTTAGCATAGTTTTAGTTATGAATTGTTCGAAAAGGTTGTTTTAATTATTTTTATTGATCAAGACCAATAAACCCTCCACAAACTTTGGATTAAAATCTCTCATTTCAAATTCCATATCCGACATCATTTAAGCGGTTAAAATGGCCGAGGTGTTTGAATTCTTCACGTCACTTAACCAAATCATTCAATGATGATTCTCTTTTCCGTTGTAAAAATATCCGCCGTCTTTTCAATCATTAATTCGTTTCCTCCACCTCACTCCATTACTTCATTCCGTAACTACTTCCATCACTCCATTCTGTAGCCGGCACTTCATTCCGCAAACAGAGATATTCTTATCACCGTGAGCAGAGCAAAAGGGTATATCAGTTTGAATATCAAAGCACTATCACCGTGGGAAGAGATTGAGCATTATCACTATAAACACAGAGGTATAGCAGTGAAGAATTTGAAGTCATTTGTCACCGGGAGACAGAGGTATAACAGTGAAGAATTTGAAGCCATTTGTTACCAAGAGATAGAGATATAACAGTGTGGGAATTTGAAGCTATTTGCCATCGAGAGATAGAGGTATAGCAGTGTGGGAATTTGAAGCCATTTTTCATTGTCAACCAGAGGCATATCAGCTCGAAGTTTGAAGTTGTTTTCATTATCAACCAGAGGCATATCAGCTCGAATTTTGAAGCTGTTGTCACTGTCAATCAGAGGTATGTCATTCCGAAGTTTGAAGCCATTGTCATTAAGAACTTGAAGCCATTTCAATTCGAAGGTGAAAGTTATTATTTCTGTGGGTAGAAGAGTGTTAATCTAAACATTGAAGAAGCAATTATGGGTTTCATTGTAAGAACTGAACCAGTGGGTTCAAAATACCTAGAAGGCTACCCTCAATGTAAAGAAATGTTGCAACAGATAGGATGGCTACAATTTTTGGAGAAATTTAATGGCTTCCACAAAGAAGTCACTAAAACATTTGCAAGATCATTTCAAGGAACTGAAGTTGAAGTGGGAGATGTCAAATTCACTATCACTGAAGTTTTCATTGCAGAAGCTACAGGGTTGCTTAGAAATGGAGAGAGATGGTTCAAAAACAAAGAATTCCACAATGAATCCTGGAAGCAAATTCTAAAATCACCAGGTATGGATGTCACTGTGTTTAAGAAAGGAATTCCAAGTTCTGGATTGAAAAATAAATGGAGAAACATACTACTTCTTCTGCAAAAATTTATTACATGTGAAGGTAGATATGGCACATTTTATGTCTACCACATTAGACTGATAATGCATTTTCTGGGGGAAGACTTAAACCTACCTTATTTCTTGCTTCAAAGTTTGAAAAAGATGGCTTCCTGTGTTCAAAGAAGGGTTCAATTTTTAGAGACAACTCTATATCATCATGGTTTCGTTAAAATTTTGATTGAACATCATTTAGCCAAAACAAATGATACATGGGACAATTTCTTGATAAAAAATCATTTTGAAGAGCCAAAAGAACCCTCACCGGAACCACAACCTACAAGGAGAAGTAGAAAATGGAGAGCCTCAAAGTTGAAATCGACAAAACAGTCCAAGAAAGTAGTGAGAAAATCATCTCAGAGAAGTTGAATCAAATCAAGAGACAAATTAAGAAAGAAAAGGTAATCAGGAAATCTGCCATGGAGAAAGGAGAGGGATCTTCTCAGCCTAGAAGAAGCCATAGATTAAAGGGAAAACTAAGGAAAACTCAAATCAAACAAACAGGGGTGATTAATATAGAAGATGAGGAAACATCCATTGAAGAAGATGTTGAAGAGGATTTTAATGAAGGAACCCCTGAAATTGACCCTGCTCAACAAGAAATTTATGACTATGTGGAAAATTTGGAAAGGAGAGCTTCAGAAAGTAAGGAGAGAACCCCTAGTCCTCCACTGTCTGAAATAGATGTATTAAGAAGGGATAGGTATGAGTTGGAAATACTTAATAGACACATCAAAAATGAGAATGAAATTCTCAAGGATCAAGTCAAGCTCAAAACTGATATGAACTCAACCTTATCCCTACATATAGACAAAGTGGAAAAGACCAATGAAAAGTTGAACAAAAGGAACAAGAAGCTAATCAGGGCACTTACCAACCTAAGGTTAAAAATTGCTATCAGAAAACCCAGAAGATCTTTAGCTTCCAGACAAAGGAGAAGGAGAGGATTAGATGTTCTTGCAAAAGCCTCTGAGTTCATAGGATAATTTGCATGAGGACATGCAAGGAGACAGCAGTGGGGGTATGTTGAGCCTCAAAATTGTGCTTTCTTTCATCTCACTTTACCTCATTTTCCTTTGTCCATTGCTATCCTAGACCCAATTGATCAATGAATTTAGTTAAAATTAATTTTAGAATGATTAACATGACTGACTTGCTAAAGTTTTGTGATTTTTGCCATTGTAATGCATTTTGACCGGAACTAGCTGCAGAATGGAGACATTCCGTAGCTAACCGGCGATTCTGCAGCTGTCTTCACGTTTGGGTATGTTCCAGGTGGCCTCTCAAGAAAAACCGCATATGGGCATATTCCACGTCATGACTACATGGTTCGTTGCTCACCATGAAGGAAGAAACGAATTCTGGGTATCGTTTTGATACGTGGGAACACATTTAAGAAGGCAGACTTCTAGTAGGACTTTCTTAGTCCAGATGTCCTTTTCCTTTTTACGCAGCCACTTCAAGAGTTCTAATGTTATTTCGATAAGGAAAGAAAATGATCCTGAAATTGTTGCAAGTCTTGTTATGTGAATTTGTTATATAAACACTTGGGAAACCGAGAGCTAGGCTAGATTTTGTTCTAGATTTTGCTTAGATTCTGTGCTACATTTCTGAAGACGTAGAGTGCTCTGTTCAAGTTATTTCACCTTTAATGAAGCAGACAGTGTTGTTTTGAAAGCGTTGATTTGATTTGGAGTTAGATTCCGTCAGGTGGTAGAGGGCCCCTGCCTCTTGCACGGATTTATTTGCGTAATTTAGATAAGTATTCTAGTTGCCTTTACGTTTTTGAAGTTGAATTTGTAGTTGTTTTCATTAGCTACTATAGTTATACTCATTCTAAAAACTCTTCCAAAAGAAGAAGCTCTTCCAAAAGATTATAATGATGAATGGGAAATGGCTATAGTATTGTAGGATTTAATTGTAATCTCTTTCATTCACCATCACAGTTATACTTATGCTAAGCACTCTTCCAAAAAATCTTTATACTGTCTTAAGCATGATTGTGATCTTGAACTTTTTAGTTGTGTGTTTTCACTAAGTACCATAGTTGTTCTTGCTCTTAAACGCTTGTCCAAAATATCATAATGATGAGTGGGAGATGGCTATGATATCTTAGTTTTTCATTGCTTTCAGTCTTTATGTTTGCATTTGCACTCAATTACATAGTCAGGATTATTCTAAAAACTCTTCCAAAAGAAGGAACTCTTCCAAAATACCAATCATGATGGACAAACAGACTGTATAATTCCATAGAATAATGCATGATAGATTAGTTAGGATACTCCGGAGTTTAATTGCACTTAACTCATGCTCAGTTGTTCTGTTTTAAGTTTGATAATGACTTGTAGCTCAACACTATTTTAGATTAGTGACATCTTAAGTTCATTCTTAGCTTAACTCATTGCATTTGCACTCCATATTCAGTTGTCATTCACTGCATATTAGACTACTTCAGTTGTTAAACTTAACAAAACAGCCTTCATTATTTACAAACATCTTCTTGTTCTAAAATCTATAATCGCTTCATAACCACAGGAACAGAATGTTGAGAATGCAGCAAGATGATGGAGCTTAGTGAAATGAAGTCGCCTTCACTAAGTGGGCCCGCAGGCAAATTCTGGCGCAAAGTCTATTTTTAGACTATGTCTATTTTTAGACATACGGAGCATAATTTGGGAATTCTACTTGGAGATTCTTGGAGTATGTGACATGTCGGTAAAAATAGATGAGACCCTATTTTTAGGACCCAGACTATTTTTAGACTGATCTCCTAAAAATATGGAAGTCAAATATTATTTTCCCTTAATAATATTTTGACTATAAACAGCAGTTTACTCTCTTGGCGCACTTCGGTTTGAGTCATGGAGGTGGCTCATGCAACTGACACAAGGAATCACGTGGTTCCTAGGGTTTGATGGCATCTTGCATGGTTGGCTTCAGTTAGACTTCAGTGGCAGAAGTTTTGGAGGAGTTAACGGGACAAATAGTGGAGTTGTGTTCTATTTGTTTTAGTTGAACTAGTTGAGATTAGTTAACTAGCTAATCAACTAGATATGAGTGGAGTAAATTAAATAATATTTAATTTACTAAATATTAACTCATTAGTCAACTCAAGAACACTTCAGTTCACTACAGTGCATGATCAGTTCAGTGAAGACCGGTGAAAGAGATAGATGAAAGGGTAGAGTTAGCTATCAGTTGTAACTATACTGTTGCTATTTGCAACACATAGATAGGTGGAGTAAGCTATGAGTATTGCAAAGTTTAGGGTGGTGGTTTATCTATATAAGGAGGCCATCACCTAGCATTAAAATACGCAATCAAGGTTGGCTATCAAGTGGCTAAGGATTGGAGCAAGTGATTTGCTAGATCTAGCTTGATAGTGTGTAGCAGGGGAGGTAGTGCATGAGAGCTTGTGAAGAGTTTTTGTACTATGATTGTTACATGATTTCTCCATTATAATATACACAATAGCTGGGGGGTTTTCAGCTATAGGCTTTCCCCATACATATTGAGTTAATGTGTGATTGATTTGATGTGCGATTGCTTCTATATTATTTCCGCATGTGACAATTAATTGTAGAAGAAGGTTATGTGTTATGCATGCAATTCGAAATTGATGTATGATCGGGTTAATCTTCATTGAATAAGTGATTTATTCAGCTAATTTCTACATGGTATCGGAGCGAGATTAATTTTCGAAGTCTATTACGGTGATTGCAAACTTATTTCCTCGGACAGAGTCTGCATGCGGGCCAGGTAGCCTCCGGAATATTCATCCTTCTTTGTAAGGTGAAAGATCTGGTGAATGCCCTTTGCAGTCAATCTCTGATTTGGAAATAATTTTTTTTCAAGTATAGATCGGAAGCGATAGAGCTTTGAGTTTGGAATTCGAATTTTGCAGAAGGTTGTTCTTCTTGGTGCCGGTGTTGAAAGATGTCTTCTTTCAATGGTTTGCGACTCGAATATGCTCTTGAAGACAGTTCGAATTATGTTGCATGGAAGGATCGCATGGAAGCAGTGTTAGAAGATAATGGTCTGAAGGAGTTCGTGGATGCGGATGTCCCAAAGCCCACTGATGCGGCTTTGGTCGATGCATGGCAAAAGAAGATCGCGAAATGTCGAAGGATCCTGTTGGAGGGCGTCAAGGATCATATTGTATCCAGCCTTCATGGTAAGGCTACTCCATGTTTAATGTGGAAAGCTTTGACGGATCTATTCCAGAAGAAGAGCGACCAAAGGAAGCTGGTGCTCAAAGATAAGCTCAGGAACATCAAGATGGAGAAGGGCGACAACATCGCCGAATACCTCACGAAGTTCACTCAGTGCAGAGATGAGCTGGGAAGTGTGGGGGTGGCTGTCAAAGTTTCACTGATTGCATGCTTAGTTTCAAGTATGCGGGGATCGGTGTGGTTCTTGGACAGCGGTGCGTCATTTCATATGACGGGAGATCAGGAGTTGTTCTCAGATCTGGAGAACAAAGATTTGGGTGTGCACATCGAGATGGGCGATGATGGTAGATACAGTGCGACTGGTATCGGTACCGTATCCTTTCAGAGGGAGTCTGGTAAACCCTTTGTATTAAAGGATGTCATGCATGTACCTGGATTGAAGAAGAACCTGATTTCAGTAGCGATGTTGGAGGATAAGGGTTATGATGTGGTCTTCAGCGAAGGAAAAGCTTTCCTGCGCAGTAAGACTACTGGAGAGACCGGGAAGATAGGGGTTCGAACTCAGAACCTTTATCAGTTGCAGGTAGATGACTGCGCAGCTATGGCATGCAAGGCTGGAGATGTGGTGAGCCGGGATGATGAGGGCGAACTATGGCACAGGAGATTGGGCCATCTTCACCATGGAGCTTTGAAGATTCTGCAGCAGATTTCTACTGGACTTCCTAAGGGCACCCTTGCGCAGTCAGATCAATGCAAAGGGTGTACTTTAGGGAAGTATGTGAAAGCCACCTTTCACGAGAAGGATAGTCGCGCCACGACGATCCTTGAGAGAGTTCACACAGACGTGTGTGGTCCTTTCTCAGTTGCTTCGACAGAAAAGCACGGGTATTATGTGATCTTTGTTGATGATTTCTCTCGAAAGTGCTGGATCTTCTTCATGCAGAAGAAGAGCGATACATTCGCGAAGTTCTGTGAGTTTAAAGCACTGGTCGAGAAGGAGTCGGGGAAGAGGGTGATTGCTCTAAGGAGTGATA
This sequence comes from Pinus albicaulis, assembly GCA_034641835.2. Taxonomy (NCBI): domain Eukaryota; kingdom Viridiplantae; phylum Streptophyta; class Pinopsida; order Pinales; family Pinaceae; genus Pinus; species Pinus albicaulis. The sequence continues at coordinate 1,153,072,445 of CM076579.1, read as the reverse complement.
ACGGTGGTGAATTCATCTCGGCTGAATTCAAGGAGTTCTGCAGCGCAGAAGGGATTCGGAGAGAGCTCATCGCACCCCATAACCCACAGCAGAACGGGGTGGCTGAGCGGAAGAACAGAACGATCGTGGGTGCTGCACGGGCGATGTTGCATGATCGGGGCCTACCCCTTCACTTGTGGGCTGAGGCATGCAATACAGCAGTGTATGTGCAGAACCGTTGTCCTCACAAGGTTCTTGGCATGAGTACACCGGAGGAGGCTTATTCTGGCAAGAGGCCTGATATTTCCCATTTGCGGATTTTTGGTTCTCCTGTCCACATGCATGTGACGAAGGATGCGAGAAGGAAGCTGGATCCAACTGCTGAGGTTGGAATATTTGTGGGGTACACTGATACACCTCACAACTATCGGGTGTATTTTTTAGACAGTCGAAAGACTGTTGTGCGACGGGATATAAAATTTCAGGAGGAGAAAGCCATGCGGTGTTCGCTTGAGAGGGAGCTACACTTGCATGCAGATGAGGAGCTGTTAGTTCCTAAGGAGGAGCTTCCGGATGTGGATCAGCCACAAGAGGAGGTTCGGGAGGTGGAAGAAACCACCCAGGCAGCGCCAACCATCAGAGGGCGCATGCGCACTACAGAAGCTGAGCGACTGGCTCGGGATGCAGAGAAGGTTGTAGGACCACCTACGGCACAGCGCAGACAGAGACAGTCACCGGATCGGTACACTGGATACATGGCTCTTATGAGTCAATGTGTTGTGACAGAGCCATCCTCTTTTGAGGAAGCTGTGGAGGAACCCGCATGGGTTGATGCCATGATCGAAGAATATGATTCGATCATCAGGAACAGTGCATAGGAGATTGTCCCAAGACCGGTTGGGAAATCAGTTGTAGGTTCGCGATGGATCTACAAGGTGAAGCAGGCGGCTGACGGGAGTGTGGAGAAGTACAAGGCGAGATTTGTCGCCCGTGGCTTCTCACAGATCGAGGGGATTGACTATGAGGAGACTTTTGCACCTGTCGCAAGGTACTCTTCCATACGGACGATCCTTGCTCTCTCAGCGCGGATGGGGTGGCACATTCATCAGATGGATGTGAAGACTGCGTTCCTCAATGGAGTTATTGAGGAAGAGGTGTACATAGAGCAGCCTGAAGGTTTTGAGATCTTCAGCAGTGAGTCGCATGTGTGCCGACTCAAGAGAGCACTGTATGGGCTAAAGCAAGCACCTCGTGCTTGGTACACTCGGATAGACGGCTACTTCACCGGGCTTGGATTCTCCAAGAGTGAGGCGGATCCAAACCTGTACCAGATTGTGGTGGAGGGGAAGCTGTTGATCATCGTACTGTATGTAGATGATCTGATTTTGACTGGCGACGAGCAGTTGATACTTTCATGCAAGGAGGATCTTGCACGAGAGTTTGAGATGAAGGACCTGGGCATCCTTCATTATTTCCTGAGATTGGAGATTTGGCAGCGCAGTGGAGGACTGTTTGTTTCTCAGGGCAAGTATGCCCGGGAGATTCTGGAGAGGTTCAACATGCAAGGCTGCAAGCCTGTTGATACCCCTCTTCCTGGAGGTTGGAGGAAGGGAGATGCTACTTCGGAGGAGGGAGTGGATGCCACTGTCTATCGACAGTTGGTGGGGTCGTTGATGTATCTGGTCAATACTCGACCCGATATATGCTATGCAGTTAACCAGCTTTCGCAAGCTATGGTTAAGCCTACCAAGCTCTTTTGGAAGGCGGGCAAGCATGTATTGCGCTATATCAGAGGCACATCGGGATATGGTCTATGGTACGGACAGGAGGATGGAGTGAAGCTTTCTGGTTTCACTGATGCAGATTGGGCAGGGAGTCCAACGGACCGGAAGAGCACTTCTGGAGGAGTTTTCAGCATTGGGTCGACAGCAGTTTCCTGGTACAGCAGGAAGCAGAGATCCGTGGCACTCAGTTCAGCAGAGGCCGAGTACATGGCAGCAAGCTTGGCTGCATGTGAGGCTATTTGGATGAGGAAGATCCTCGCAGGTTTGTTCAGGTTGCATTTGGAGCCTACAGTGATTTACTGTGATAACCAGAGCTGCATCAAGCTCTCGGCTAATCCAGTTTTTCATGATAGGTCCAAACATATCGACATCAGGTACCATCACATCAGAGATTGTGTTCAGCGGAGGATCATGATGCTTTCATATGTTCCCACGGAGGATCAGGATGCCGACATCCTGACGAAGGCGCTCACCAGGAGCAAGTTCGAATTCCACAGAGGCGGGATAGGGATTGCAGATAATCCATATCTTGCTGAGAGGGAGTGTTGAGAATGCAGCAAGATGATGGAGCTTAGTGAAATGAAGTCGCCTTCACTAAGTGGGCCCGCAGGCAAATTCTGGCGCAAAGTCTATTTTTAGACTATGTCTATTTTTAGACATACGGAGCATAATTTGGGAATTCTACTTGGAGATTCTTGATGGATGTGACATGTCGGTAAAAATAGATGAGACCCTAATTTTTAGGACCCAGACTATTTTTAGACTGATCTCCTAAAAATATGGAAGTCAAATATTATTTACCCTTAATAATATTTTGACTATAAACGACAGTTTACTCTCTTGGCGCACTTCAGTTTGAGTCATGGAGGTGGCTCATGCAACTGACACAAGGAATCACGTGGTTCCTAGGGTTTGATGGCATCTTGCATGGTTGGCTTCGGTTAGACTTCAGTGGCAGGAGTTTTGGAGGAGTTAACGGGACAGATAGTGGAGTTGTGTTCTGTTTGTTTTAGTTGAACTAGTTGGGATTAGTTAACTAACTAATCAACTAGATATGAGTGGAGTAAATTAAATAATATTTAATTTACTAAATATTAACTCATTGGTCAACTCAAGAACACTTCAGTTCACTACAGTGCATGATCAGTTCAGTGAAGACCAGTGAAAGAGATAGATGAAAGGGTAGAGTTAGCTATCAGTTGTAACTATACTGTTGCTATTTGCAACACATAGATAGGTGGAGTAAGCTATGAGTATTGCAAAGTTTAGGCTGGTGGTTATTCTATATAAGGAGGCCATCACCTAGCATTAAAATACGAAATCAAGGTTGGCTATCAAGTGGCTAAGGATTGGAGCAAGTGATTTGCTAGATCTAGCTTGATAGTGTGTAGCATGGGAGGTAGTGCATGAGAGCTTGTGAAGAGTTTTTGTACTATGATTGTTACATGATTTCTCAATTATAATATACACAATAGCTGCGGGGTTACACTATTTTAGATTAGTGACATCTTAAGTTCATTCTTAGCTTAACTCATTGCATTTGCACTCCATATTCAGTTGTCATTCACTGCATATTAGACTACTTCAGTTGTTAAACTTAACAAAACAGCCTTCATTATTTACAAACATCTTCTTGTTCTAAAATCTATAATCGCTTCATAACCACAGGAACAGAAGACAATATCATTTTAAGGCCTGAAGTACTTCTGCAACTCCCTTATCATCTCATAAACAAACATTTCCTCAAAAGACTATTTCAAAAATCCATAACCTTTGAGTGAAGTGTAGTGTCATTAAACTAAGTTGCAGAATAGAGTTAGGAACTAGCTTTAGAGTAGAAGATCTTATGATGGTATAACTGTTTTATTCCAAATTTTCTTCAAAAAATCTCTAATCAAGGATGAAATGTTGCATCATTATAAGTTAGTTGTTCAAACTGTTTAGTTAGGAGGATTTTCATATTTAGTTGATCATTTCTCAAGTTGAGTTTATGTTTTGAATCATTTCCTTAGAAGTCATTATCAAGCTTTATTTCTGCTTAGTCATAGTTTAGTTTTGATTCTGCTTCAGTATTTGCAATTACATTTGTCATTTGTCATCAACCAATTAGGCTTCACTCTGTTTTTAATCACCAGCTCCTTTCCATTAGCTTTCTAGTCATCTTTCTTGTGAACATAAAACCACCAAAAGACAAAAAACATCACAAAACACTACACACAACGCATTAAGAAACAAACACCTAGGTACATACAGTACATTTCACTTCAGCAGTTTACCAACCCTGGTTGACAATTAAATGAGCTCAATTTAGGAGACTAGATTGAGACCAAATAGTGGGTTGGAGCCCCTTGTTTTGTAAAGGGATCGGGTTTATTTTTTAGTTTTTGTCCGCCCATGGTATGTGGACCATGGTTTTGTATGATGTAAAGCTATATAAAAAAATGTAATATTGATTTGAAGTAATTAATTGTGATAGTTGATGAGCACAAGCACTTAGATTATTTGTCTTTAGTCTATTTTGGGTCCTAAGGGAAGGCTCCACAATTGTGTGTGCGGAGGCCTTGGAGAGTATGAAAATTTGTGCGTAGACCACCTACAACTGTGTGCGCAGGTTGAAGAAGTGTATGTAATGAAGAAATTTATCATAATAAAATAAGAAGAGTTTTGAAGACATATTTGTGTTCATGTGTTGTATTTTCTTATTACACGTGTTGCGAAGTTATTTATATGCTTTCTATTGTGTTTTAATGATAAATGTGAAACTCACATAAGTATTGGCTAATGAATGAAGTATAAATTGTTAAAGTAGGTAAATGAATTTGTGCAATTACAAATAATAATAAGTAGAATTTAAGTAGTAGATCCACGTCCTATCGTCCCTCTAGATGCAGAAACCTAGTTTTGACATCCCCCAAAATTGACTCAGGTGAGACTGTGATCTGCGTAGTAGGTTGTTGCCAAAAGGGCCAGTAAAAAAGGGTTTTGTTGGTGTGTAGCTAAATTTGAACCTGGGTCGAGACCCCTCTGATCCAACAAATGGTTCTGTCGCTGGGACCGAGATCTGATTGAGGGATATGTGGATGTGGCATTCGAAAAATAAGGAAATACAGGATTGGATAGATCTAAAAGAACAAGAGTTCGTAGTTCAAGAAAACATAAATCCGCGACTATCGACTACATCTTGGTTGCAAAGTTATATTTTCATGAGATTTTCTTCGTGACACTTGATAATGAACTATATGAATGGTTATCAAGACTGAATGATAACAAGACTTGTTTTAAGAATGACGAGCCTACTGCGTGGAGCCTTGAATTGTTACAACGACTCAAGGAGACTGATAACAACATATCAAGAGATGTTTATTTTTGGATCGAAAGTATTTTGGGAGGATTTTTTACTAAGTTCACAATAGACACATCTGTGTTTTACTGTGAGGCTAAGCGAAGATTTTTCATGGGCCCGCGAGGAAAGTATCTAAATTCTTTGAAGTTGTGGATTAAAATGATTTTATGTGAAAAGGGCATACTACGAATACAGTCAGATTGATGTTTGGGCTTAATTTTGGAGGCGGATCTACACGAAGTGGAAAATGATATTGGGTATATCGCGAAAAGTACACTGAGACTAATTACAATCCGTTGTTGAGTGGATCTGAGAGTGAATAAGAAGGAAGTAACCCCACAACCCCTATAGGTGCATCACTGTGAGGAGTTGAGAATAATCAAGGCACCTATGAGATTCCCCATCCCGCAACACCCCTCACCTCCCATCCACCTCTCTACAATTTCCCTCCACCTCCACCTCCACCTCCACCACCCTAGGAAACATGGCCAATGATATCAAGCTACCTATTTTTAGAGGAATCAGATAAGAGGATCTTGAGCAATTATATTTTGTAGATGAAGCTGTATGGAAAGCAAGATAGATCATTGACGAATATATAAGGACAAGGTGCATATTGTCACCACGCTTCAGGAAAGAGCGCTGACATCGTATATAAACTATTCCATGATGAATCAGGGTGGTTCACTAGATGATATGAAGAAAGCACTGACTGTAAAATTTAATAAACCAAAACCATATTCACAATGTATTATTGAACTAAAAGAGATAAAATTTTTTGTAAGTGAGCCTGTTTTGGAATTGGATCAAAGATTCAAGAAATTAATGGGACAAGTAAATTTTACAATCCCTAAGGAGTAGCATAATGAGTGGTTTATAGCTACGCTATTTCCACATATTAGGCTACCTTTGACACAACATAATATATCAACATAGGCTAAAGCTCTTGAAATTGTGATGAAGATGGAAGCTTCGCCGGTGGGAGATACTCACACAAAAGTATAGCAGATTCAGATCCAACTAGCAATAATTAATTTGGAGCTACAAGATTTGAAGAAGGGTAAGGAAACCAACATCCCACTCAAAATATGCAGATGATCATCGTTGAGCCAAGGGAAGATAACCTATGCATTAACATAGTAACAAAAAGTGGCGCAATGACAAGAGATGATATAACTGAAGGTAGGAGGCCGATGGAAGACACATGGGTTAGGAAGACAACAGAAAGAGCCCCTAGGTTTAGTATTTAGGTGGAAAAATAAGTATTCCTAGAGTCAAAGCAAAGTCTCATGGATCTGGGAGCTTTGACATCTTGTGCACAACCACAACAAAAGTTGATACTGAAGAAGGAAATCGCTGAAGTAACTACTCAGCTGAAATAATTTTATCTACCTATATTAAGATATTTTTTGCAGACCTGTATGAATATGTTGAGAGATCTGAAGGTTTTTTAGGGACTCCAAGATCTGATAGACTCCTGCATCGGTAAATAAGAACCGCGAAGTGAGTTGCGCGCAGTCAACAATTTGAATCAACATAAGAAGAGAACAAGAAGGGATATGAGAATAACTACATAGATTGGAGAATATGATATGGATCAGGTAGTCCTAGATTTAGGATATGATGCAAATGTGTTACCTAAGAAAACTTGGAAGCACATGGGAAAGTCAAATTTGCAATGGTCGTCGATCTAGTTGAAATGGCCAACCAACACAAGAAATTCCCTATGGGAAGGCTATCTGGTGTTGTGGTAGATATTGAAGGAATGCGTGCTGTTGCAGATTTAGAAGTAATTGAGATTATAGATGATAGAAATCCATATCGGCACTGCTTGGATTGGAATGGGCTTTCGATACTGATGTGATAATCAATCTGAAAAGGAGATAGATGGTGTTTGAAAAAGGCGATCTGAGGGTCATTGTTCCTTTAGACCCTTAGAAGGAGCGCTCTATATAGAGCCTATCTGCGATGAGTACTACAATGCACAAATTGAAAATATCTACAAGATAAAATCTAAGGAGGAAGATTGGATCAACCCCACTGCAGATGGAAGGCTAAGCTAGGAACGTGATAGTTCCTGTATTTTAAACTCTAGAGAAGAAGTGGAAATTTGGTAGAATAGGTTGCATGAAGTCTCTACAAGAAAATGTAACAAAATTACAAGATTTCTTTGATGCATAACTTCAGAGGTATGTAATTTTCCTTATTATGATGGGATAGGAGATGTTAGTTTTTTTCTTGATGAATTTTCCAAAGAAGTTCCAGAAGAACAGAGGTTTCAAGAATTGGATGTATCCCTGAGATATAAACCTGTTAGATGGTTGGGTACTTATAAAGAAAATATTAGAGGCTGGGAAGAATATCACAAATTGATGAAGATAAGATTTGTCCAAGTAAATACTAGAATCGAAGTAAAATATGATGGAAAGGATGACCCCCGGGAGCATATGTCTTGCTAGACTTCGGTTTGGGGAGAATATCTAGAGCCAAAATGGGTACATATATTATTTCACACCTTGGACATGATACCTGTGAATTGTTATCTTGATACATAGCTGCGAAATGGAATGAAAAAATGGACAAATTTGGTTGAAGGGTTCCTCCCGACCTTTAGTTTTGAAGATGATTGTCCATGCATTTATGAAGCCCTTCAGGAAGTCATAGTAGAGATTTTTAGGAGGAAAGATCTGTGAGTGGTTATTTTTGTTTCAGGAGTATGACTTTGAAGTTATAGTCAAGCCGGGGAGATTGAACCTTGGACCTGATCAACTGTCAACGATAGAGACAAGTGAAGAACCCAGGAGCATTTAGGAGAACCTGCGTTATGCGTAGCTGTTTGCAATAAGGGTTTCAAATGATCACTTTGTGGATGTTATTTAGTTTTTGGCTACAACGATGGCGCCTGCAGAGTACACTATGTAGAAAAAGAAGGAGCTAATAGTCAAGGAAACTCATTTTTCATTGATTTCATGAAATTTGTATAAGATGGGACCAGATGAAATACTGCGCATTTATGTCTCTGAGCATGAAAGGAAACATATTTTTGTAGAATATCATGGAGGAGTTGCATTAATAAATTATGCAGGGATGGTCACTTCACAATATATTTTGAGAGCTGGGTTATGGTGGCCCAGAATACATAAGGATGCAAAGGAGTTTTTTAGAGCTTGTGATGCTTGCCAAAGAACAGGAAGACCCTCTAGAAGGGATGAAATGCCATTGATTCCAAAATTAACGTTGTAGGAATTTGATAAGTGGGATATTGACTTTGTCAGCCTTATTAACCCACCAAGAAAGAAGATTGGGGCAAGGTATATAATCACTGCAACAGATTATTTCACAAGGTGGGCCAAGGAAAACCTAGTAAAATATTGTAGCACAAGTACCACAACAAAGTTCATATTTGAGTATATTCTGTCCAGATTTGGATGTCCAAAGATCTTGATGAGTGACATCGGTTCACACTTCTTGCATAAAAATATTGAGGCGATGGCTGAAGAATTTCAAGTATACCATCAGAAAAGTACACCATATCATCCTTAGGAAAATGGGATAGTTGAAGCTTTCAATAAGATTCTGGAGAATGCACTCATAAAGGTATGAAATGTGAACATAAATGACTGGGATTTGAGAATTCCAGTGGTGTTATTGGCATACAGGACAACATGCAAGAAGTTGTCAGGACAAACACCTTTTAGGTTGGTCTATGGACAAGAAGCAGTTATGCCTATGGATTATATTGTTCCTAGTTTGAGAATTGCAACATTCACAGACATGGAAGACCACGACACGAGGAAAGGATGGAGCATTTGATTTCTCTTGAAGAGGATAGGTTTTTTGTAGACCATAAAAAAGAAGTGAAAAAATCAAGGGAGAGAGCTTGGCATGATAGGCACATCAAGAAGAAGACATTCAAGGAAGGTGACCTTGTACTTTTGTATGATATCAAGTTTGCAAAGTTCCCAAGAAATTTTCGAGCACATTGGTTAGGACCATATATCATCAGGCACATCTCTGAGGGAGGCACAATTCAGTTTGTGAAGTTAGATAATTAGTTAATTCCAGGATGAGTGAACGATAAAGGATTGAAGATATACAAGGATGACCTTGTCCCTGGAGCCTCGCACTAAATAATGACATGGGAATTCTTAGTGCCGCTTGTAGTTTCCAAAATGAGAACTTGACTATTAACTACTTTGTAGAAAGGGGATTTGCCGAAGAAGGAGCATTGCACGATTGTTAGGAGTATGGAGAAGTCTGGAAGAGCCAATCCAAAGGATGATTAATGCGCAAGGTTGAGGAGAATGTCGAAGTTTTAAGGAACTATGACGATGGAGGAATTGTTGCGACATAAGGGAGGTTCATCGAAGTTCACCAAAAATATGACTGTTCGAAGGAAAAATCTTATGTGGAAGGGAATTTTCCATTAAAAGGAGTGAGTGAAGCACATTTATTGAGTACAACTTGTCGAATCTAGCAACATATCTGCATTAAATGAGCCAAACATGAAGAGAATAATGGCGTTTGAACTTCAAATTTGTTATAAAAGAAAGGTCCTACTCCACATTTGGAAACTTTGTTTCCTGAGCATTTGAATTATGAATTTACGCCTAAGTGAGAACATAGTGATTTGTTTTATGTTTGTGAAGAGCTGGGAAGAACTTTCCAAAGAATTGGTAAGAAGGGGACTAGTAGGAACCATGAAAACCATAACACCAAGTGTTATAGGCCCAAGTTCGCCACGGAAGCAAACAATTGTAGAAGAAGTGAAACCGAAGAAAAAGTAGGTCAAGAGACTAGCTGCATCCCTTGGTGTTAGAAAATATCCTAGGAAGAAAATTACTAAGGAGCAATAGACTAAGCATCGGTTAGAAAAGCAGAAGAAACCAATGGACATTCAGGATAGTGAGGAAGAAACTGCGGCCCCATAACTAGAGATACGGGAAGGGATGGAGGAAGAATATGTAGAAGTTATCTCTAAGCTACCGCCATATATACTACCGTGGAAGTCAGGTGCTAAACCCATAAAATACTCAGATACTTCGAAGTTTGATGTATTTACACTGCTGCTCCCAGAACAATTACCTTTTGAAGGTGAGATATTGGGGAAGGTACCACAACTGAAGATGAAGGAATGAGATTTTAATGAAAAAAATAAAATATCCACAATTTGAGCCTAGTCCATACCAGAATTAGGTTCATTACCCAATGAACGATGTCACCAGATTGGATCCATACAGGTGGGCTGCAGGAATACAAAAATCCGGGTTGTTAAACATGCCGAATGTTCCACATTTTGGGCGAAGTATTATCAACAATATTTGTGTTCTCCAACTACTTTCTTTGGTGCATGATGGATACCTCTGGCTGGGAGAGATGATCCTAATTGACGAGATTCTTATAAGGAGAATAAATGCATTTTACTACAAGGGAAAGAAGCCCATAGAGGAGTTTGTAGGAAAGATTCATGACAAGGATGTCGCTGAGGAATGAATAAAAATTATGAATTGGTAAAGAAGTTGAGGGGCTATGACATTAGCTCCATCAATGATCCCGCAATGCACTTTGCTATGCACATCCTCATAGGAAATATCATGCACAAATTTCGCGTGAATGAAGTCCCAATAGCCATGGTTTCTTTGGTTGTAATGCAGTAAAGGGGTCCAGTACAACTAGGTTGGCTACCTATGCAAATAATTTTTAGATGAATACCATGAAGCACAAGAGGAAGGGAAGACATTCCATTATGCATGGTTACTACTGATTATTGCAATGATGGCTTGGAAGGAACTAGAAGAGTCACAGTGCCCTACTATGGACCCAGATCTATGCGAAGTTGCAAGGTACGCCTCGCTCCGGTTTACTAAGGAATCGAAACACAACATGGAGAACAATTTTTTTTTGGTGGTTATGGAAACAGATCTCCGCACAGAGGTGAGTCAACGTCCCAGGTTGTCACCTACATTGTTTGAATATTATTGAGGATTCATTGCGGCACTGAGACAGAACATACAAGAACCAGTGGAAAAGGTATCAAAATAGGAAAAGACGCAAAAAAAGAAACAATAAAAGACAGAAGAATAAACAGGGAAGGATGACGAAGCAAGTGGAGGCAAAAATCAGGGTGGTTAGGACCCTCCAAGTGACAGAGAACATGATGAGTCCCCATTTATTTTAATGATAAGGGTCCCTACAACATCTACGCTAACTGTGTGGAAGAAGCACAAGGCATATAAATCTAAGCATGCAGAGCCAATGACCCTCACCGAAGGAGATATCGATGAAATTGGTGATAAGGTGCCCCACATCACAGAGGAAATATGGAGAAATATTGAAGATCAATACAAAGAAGTATTGAAAGAGGTACAATAGGGAATGCAGGAGCTTAAGGTGCTGGCATAAGCAGGACCACATGAAAAACCACCAATTTAATTAGCACAACCGAGCTAGCCGACACATCCAGAACGCCTCTTGGAAACCTTTAATGTTTAGATTTTACAAGTATCCAGAGAAGCACTTCAGTTCAAAGTAGCCAAATATAGGGAACATGCCAAAGGTTGGGGAAGCATAAAAATGAGCCTCACTACGCTACCCACCTCAACACTACATGAATTCCATCAATAGATCATTGAATAAATGAAGGGGAACGAACAACGCATGTTGCAGTCCAATGACGAAGTCAGGTAGGAAAAAAAAAATATAATGAAGGAACTGGATTAGGAAATCAAGGAAGGGGATGAGGAGCAACAACAACACAAGAAGCTGGAGGATTCCATAGGCAATACTTGTAATGAAATTTTGGACATCAAGGTCCGCATAGAGGAAGCTCCAACAGGGAAGGTTGTGAAGCTCACCCTCGCAATCAAGGAGTCCAAGAAAAACATGGAGAAGATTAATTTTGAATACCATATGCAGATCACTACGTTGCAAATAAGGATGCATCCAACCACACCACTGAAGGTATGAGAGCAGAGGTAAGTATACCTTAATACCGCTTTGAAAGATATCTCCACCATAGTAAATGACTATGGAAAGTTGTTAGATGATACAATGGATATTTGGACCTCACCGCAGGTGGATTAAAACATAAAAAAGATTGAAAATGAAACGCGGGAAAAACATAAAGAATTGGATGAGATCTAGGTCAATGCGAGGACTTTAGCGCCTGTGCAGAGGCTCGCAAGGATCACTGAAGGAAAAAATCTGCAGTGCCACATTGAGGATCTGTGAAGGAAAGGGAATCTGATCACCGTGTGGACTCAACCATGGTAGGAAGAGGCCATCCAACTGTATCAGAAATTAGTCAGGGAGCTTAAAGAGATGCAACAACGACAAAAATATGTGCTTCAAAATATCGCCGGGCCGACAACTATGAAACTATTAGAATATGTGAACTAGGAAGAGAAGCACTTTGCAACAGTGATCTAGGCATTGAATACACCTACACTAGTATTGCAGACAAGGTTCGGGATGCACCAGATGAGTGAATTGGGATAAGTCACATGTGAGTGTTTTGGGGCCTATTGGGCATGACCCAACTTGGTCCAATTTTGAGTCAAAGAATCAACATTTTGAGGAAGCAGAGTGCATGGTATAGTGAAGATAAATATAATGCATGAAGGTTTGGAGCTTCAGGGCAGGTTGAAGCCCATATTTTTGTAAAGGGATCGGGTTTATTTGTTATTTTTTGTCTGCCCATGGTATGTGGACCATGGTTTTGTATGATGTAAAGCTATATAAACAAATGTAATATTGAATCGAAGTAAGTAGTTGTGATAGTTGATGAGAAAAAACACTTGTATTATTAGTCTTTAGTCTATTTTGGGTCTTAAGGGAAGGCTTTGCAGCTGTGTGCACAGAGTCCTTAAAGAGTATGCAACTTTGTGCGCAAACCACCTGCAACTGTGTGCATAGGTTGAAGAAGTGTATGTATTGAAGAGCTTTATCATAATAAAATAAGAAGAGTTTTGAAGAAATCTCTTTGTTCATGTGTTTTATTTTCTTATTACCTATGTTGCGAAGTTATTTATATGATTTATGTTGTGTTTTAATGATAAAGATGAAACACACATAAGTATTGGATGATGAATGAAGTATAAATGGTTAAATTAGGTAAATGCATTTGCATAGTTCCAAATAAGCATAAGTATAAGTTAAGCAGTAGAACCACATCCTATTGTCCCTCTAGATGCATAAACCTGGTTATGACATCCCCCAATATTTCCTCAAGTGAGACTACGATTTATGCAGCAGGTCGTTGCCAAAAGGGCCAGTAATAAATGGCTTTGATGGTGCGTAGCTAACTCTGAACTTGGGTGGAGACCCCTTTGAGCCAACAACATGTGACTCTTGGACTTCCACACATTTAAATTTTTCATTTTCTTTTTGATAATACATAATTACATTACACATAATGTGGTAAGACACATTTATACTTATGACATTGTGATGACACTTGTACAAGCCATGAATTGGCATTGATGACATGGAACTTCATGCTGATGTGGCAATGCCAAGTTGCTCTCCTTGATGTTGTGTATTTCATTCTTGATGATATATTTGATTTGGATTTCACCTTTACCCTCCAATGGGTATTGGATCAGTATTGGGACCTTTTTAGTCATCATGAAATGTCTTCATTTTGGCATGATCTAGGATCTCGTCATGTCTTCATGGTAGTTCTTATTTATGCTTCTTCTCTCCAAGTGCCTCTTTATTCCTTCTCCTTGAAATATTCCTTGAGCATCACATTCCCTTGTAGGGAAGGTACACCTTCCAATGAAGTTCACTCATAAAAAGGCAATATCAGTCTTAAAATCATCTATTTTACCAGCCCCTAATTTTCTCAAGGGAGAGGTTGGCTATGACAGGACTGTGTAAGGAATGAAAGAGGAAGGCTTGAAGGGAATTGTGTAGTTGATATAAAAAGTGGAAAAGGGAAGGCACCACTGTCACATAGAACTACAAAGTGCACTATGAGAAGGGGATCTTTAGGGTCCAACACAATGGGCAAGTGTAAGAAATAATGTGATGAGCTTGTTGACTAAAACTGCACAATGCACAAGGTTTAAGGAAGAGGAAGATAATGACTATATAGTTTTACTTCACAGTGACTGAGAGAATGCCTCACTGTGAAATGGAACTACATAATTCACATATGGAGGCAAGTATCGTACACACCAAACGAAGATAATATGACCAAGTTCTGACCTTGGGAAGTTGGCTGCCCAACTAACCCCAACATGGCTCACAAAATCTTGGTGTTCCATCTCATGGGATTAGTGTTGGGTGTGGAGCCTGATAATCTTCCTTATTTAGATGTATCTCCACTTTGGACCCTTTTTCCTAATGGGGTGGCAATGCCGCTCATCATTTGATCGCTGTCAGGGGGGGCTGGGGCGACCTTTTGGAGCCCCCCTAGGGGGTTTCAAGGGCAATGCCCCCGAAGCTAAAAAAATATGTAAAATTTCCTTGTAAAATATTGTAATTCCATATTCAATCTGGTCTGTTAATTAGGCAGATGATATGACGGTAGAAGTTATTTTTAATTTATGGTTTTTTTTCCCTAGAAGGCAACCCCTACATTGTATGAGGGAATTGTATTACGAATGTATATCGTGTGTATATTTCAAACGAGAAATAGAAAGGGGGACTGTGTGAGAGAGAAGAGGATATTACATCAGATCTGCTATAGGTTGTCTCTTCATTTTTCTGGATAATATAAAGGAAGGAGTGGCTATTTCTGTGGACGTAGCCCAAGTTGGGTGAACCACATATATCTGTGCCTCTCTTGTTTTATATGTTTTATGTGTTTGTGTTTCCACATATTTTATGTGTTCCATTTATTTGTAATATATAATTTTCTAGCAACTGGTATCAAAGTCAAATGTCTATTTGGCTGATAAACTTGCAAGAAAGAAGGTTTCCTAGTTTGAGTGAGAGCAATGGCGGAATATGGTAGGTTTAGGGTTAAGAAATTTAATGGCCAAAACTACCTGTTGTGGATGATGCAGATGGAAGATTATCTATATCAAAAACATCTGTACCTACCATTGAGCAGAAAAACAGCGGAGCCATCGAGTATGACAGATGCAGAATGTGAGATTCTTGATAGAAAGGCACATGGAACAATACGGCTATGCCTCGTGGCGTCGGTAGCCTTCAATATTTATAAGGAAACAAGAACAGAGGGTTTAATTATGGCATTGGCAAAACTATATGGTAAACCCTCGACCTCAAATAAGGTATTTCTTATGAAACATTTATTTAATATGAAGATGTCGGAAGGCGGATCTGTTTCTGACCATTTAAATGAATTTCATATGGTTTCCAGTTAGTTAAATTATGTAGGAGTAAACTTTGATGATGAAGTTAGGGCTATGTTATTTCTATGCTCATTTCCAGCAAGTTGGAATAGTTTAGTTATGGCCATTAGTAACTCTATCTCTGGATCTAGTACTTTAAAGTTTGATGATGTTGTTGGTGCTATCCTTAGCAAGGAAATGTGACGGAAAATCCTTGGTGAGACATCGGGTAATGATTTGAGTGTAGAGACTAGGGGAAGAAAAATGGAAAGAGGGAAGAGCTCAGCATATCACTGTAAATTAAGGAAAGGAAAATCCAAGTCTAGATTGAGGATAGTGTGCTCAAAATGTGGAAAGAAAGGACACCTAAAGAAAGACTATAAATCTTAGAAGGGAAAAGAAGGAGACACACAACAATAAAACAATCATGAAGCAAATGTGAAAGGTGATGTGTTACAAGATGCTTTGATTCTTTCTTTAGAAAATGTTATTGATTCCTGGGTGGTAGATTCACGAGCCTCATTCCATGCCACACTCGATAAGAAATATTTTCATGACTATGTTCAAGGATATTTTGGACAAGTTCGTCTAGGTGATGATAAACCCTGTAAATGTTGAGATTCAACAAGATGATGAGCTTAGTGAAAAGATTCGCCTTCACTAAGTGGGCCCACAGGCTATTTTTGGCGCAAAGTATATTTTTAGACTATGTCTATTTTTAGACATGTCAAACACATTCTATGAGTTGTAGGATGTTATTTGTGGATGGTTGGTCAAGTTGGAAAAATAGATGGACTTCTATTTTTAGACATATTGGGCAGAGTCTATTTTTATATTTCCAGTCTAAAAATAGATATGTCGAATATTATTAGCTCTTAATAATCTTTGGACTCTAAAAATTAACTTATTCTCTTGGAGCACTTCAGTTAAGTGCATAGATGTGGCACAACAACTGACAGAAGGAATTACACTATTCCTGAGGGTTTACTGGAGCTATTGCATGGAGGACTTTAGTTAGAACTCATGTGACTGAGTTTGGTGGAGTTGGAGAAGTAGTTGGTGGAGTTGTATTTAGTTTAACTTAGTTAGACTCAGTTGAGCTAGTTGTATCTAGTCTAACTGATTGATACACTAATGAGAGTGGTGTGAATTAATTAGTTAATTAATTCAATAAATAATAACTCATTAATCAACTGAAGAATACATCAGTTAACTACAGTGCATGTAGTTTCAGTGGAGACTAGTGGAGAGATAGGTGAAAGAGCAAGTGTGACTATTAGTTGTCACTATAGTGATGCATTGATTGCATCCAAAAATTAGTGGAGATGCAAATGAGGATTGTGTGAGAAATTCTGGATCAATTTGAGTTCATTCAGAGCCATTCTTCAGCAGGGATTACGCAGTAGAGGCAGGATAGCAGGTGGCAAAGATTGGTGCATGGATTTGCAAGATCGGGCCTGATTAATGTGTAGCGATTGTATTGTAATGAGAGCTTGATATGATCAGATTTGTATGAGGATTGTTACATGATCTCTATGACATATATTATATACAGATAGTTGGGGTTTTCAGCTTCAGGCTTTCCTGTTAAACAACTGTGTTCATATGTGAAAATTTTTATTGTTTCATGTGTGCATTGCAATCTTGAATTAATTTCCGCAAATGATCAATGGTGGAATAGATTTTGTATTTTGCATGAAGCTGAAATAGTGTGAGATCAGGAGAATATTGGACATATAACACATAAGTTATGTAATTTCTACATGGTATCAGAGCAGTTGATCATTGGAGGATATTGCAATTATTGAAGCGGTTGAGTTTTGTGCTGGTGGAATTCGAATTTTCTACAGTGTTTTCTTGGTGTCGAAGTTGAGCATTCATTGAAATGTATTTCAATGGATTGTGATTGGAGTATGCCCTTGATGGAAGCTCAAATTATATTTCATGGAAGGACAGGATGGAGGCAGTGCTGGATGATAATGGGTTGAAGGAGTTCATCGATAGCGATGTTCCTAAACCGGGTTCTAGCGATGCAGCCGCACTTGACGCATGGAAAAAGAAGGTAGCAAAATGTCGAAGGATTCTGTTGGAAGGTGTGAAGGATCACATAGTGTCCAAAATTCATGTTAAATCCACTCCATTATTAATTTGGAAGGCTTTGACAGACTTATTCCAAAGCAGAAGTGACCAGAGGAAGTTGGTGCTTAAAGACAAGCTCAGGAAAATAAAAATGGAGAAAGGCGACAATATCCAAAAATAACTCATGAAGTTTTTCCACTGAAAGGATGAGCTGGGAAGTGTGGGGGTTACTATTGATGAAGAAGACTTGGTAAGCTTAGCTCTCCTTGTGCTTATGAAGAGTTGGCATAGCTACAAAGACTCTGTCAATGGATGGGAGAAACTGTTAGGATGGGAGCGACTTTGGTCAGATCTTGTGCAGGAGGAGATAAGGCGGGGTACCAGGGATGGATCTTCATCGAAGAATGAAGATGAAGAAAATTGTGCTTTGGCTGCCAAAGCAAGGAAAGGGAAGGGGAAGAAAAATCCTTCTCAATCTGGTGCGAAAGGCAAGAAGCAGGATTTGTCCAAGGTGAAGTGTTTTCACTGTCACCAGCGTGGACATTTCCTCACTAACTGTCCATAAAAGAAGAAGAATAAGCAGGCTGCTGGATCTGTAGCTTGAGATTCCTTAGCCTTGCAGTTTGAGATGGATTTTTCTTTGATCGCATGCTTGGTTTCAAGTGTGATGGGATCGGTGTGGTTTCTTGACAGTGGTGCGTCTTTCCATATGACCGGAGACAAAAATTTGTTTAGTGATTTGGATGAAAAGGATCTTGGAGTGCACATCGAGATGGGAGATGATGGTAGATATAGTGCGATTGGTATCGAGACAATTTCCTTTGAGAGGGAGTCTGGTAATCCTTTCATCTTGAAGGATGTCATGCATGTTCCAGGATTGAAGAAGAATCTGATCTCTGTCGCGATGTTGGAAGACAAGGGTTATGATGTTGTTTTTAGCGAGGGAAAAGCCTTCCTGCATTATAAAACAACTAGTCAAACCAGGAGGATAAGGATTCAAGTTAAGAATATTTATCAGTTGTAGGTAGATGGCTGTGCAGTAATGGCAAGCAAAGTAGAAGGAGTGGTGAGTCGGGATGAGGGTGAATTGTGGCACAGGAGATTGGGCCATCTTCACCATGGCGCTTTGAAAATTTTGCAGCAGATTTCTATCAGGCTTCCGAAGGGTACACTTGCACAGTCAGATCAGTGCAAGGGATGTAATTTGGGAAAATTTGTGAAGACCAATTTTCATGAGTAGGATAGTCTCACCACGGCAATCCTTGAGAGAATTCACACAGATGTGTGTGGACCTTTCTCGGTTTCTTCAACAGTAAAGCACAAGTATTATGTGATATTTGTTGATGAATTTTCTCGTAAGTGCTGGATCTTCTTCATGCAGAAGAAGAGTGAGACATACTCAAAGTTCTGTGAGTTCAAGGCGCTGGTTGAGAAAGATTTGGGGAATCAGGTGAAATCTATAAGGAGTGATAATGGTGGTGAATACATCTCTGGCGAATTCAAAGACTTATGAAACAAAGAAGGAATTCGAAGAGAACTCATAGCACCTCATAACCCACAGTAGAATGGGGTAGCGGAGAGAAAGAACAGAACGATTGTGGGTTTTGCACAGGTGATGTTGCATGATCAGGGCCTTCCCATCCACTTGTGGGCTGAGGCATGAAACACTGTGGTTTATGTGCAAAACCGTTGTCCTCATAGAGTACTTGGCATGAGTACAACCGAAGAGGCGTTTTCTGGTAAGAAGCTTGATATTTATCATTTGAATATTTTTGGCTCACCTGTTTACATTCATGTGATGAAGGATGCCAGGAAGAATCTGGAGCCGACCACAGAGGTTGGGATATTTGTGGGGTACACAGAAACACCCCACAATTATCGTGTGTATTTTCCAGACAATTAGATGGCTGTTGTGCGACGAGATATCAAATTTCATGAGGAGAAAGCCATGAAGTTGTTGCTTGAGAGGGAGCTACACTTGCATGTAGAAGAGGAGCTACTTGTTCCTAAAGATGAGCCTCAAGATGTGGATCAGCCACAAGAGGAGGTTCAGGGAGTGGAAGAAACCACTCATGCAGTGCCAAAAATTAGAGGGCGGAAGCGCACTACAGAAGCTGAGTGACTGAATCTTGATGCCGCACAGAATGTAGGAGCTCCTACATCACAGCGCAGATAGAGACAGTCACCTGACCGATTTACTAGATACATGGCTCTGATGAGCAAGCGTATCGTGACAGAGCCATCCTCTTTTGAGGAAGCTGTGGAGGATCTCGCATCGGTAGATTCCATGGTGGAAGAGTATGATTCGATTTTCAGAAACAGTGCATGGGAGATTGTCCCAAGGCCGGAAGGGAAATCAGTGGTAGGTTCAAAATGGATCTACAAAGTGAAGCAAGCTGCTGATGGGAGGATTGAGAAGTATAAGGCAAGATTTGTTGCCCGGGTCTTCTCACAGATCAAGGGGATCGACTATGAAGAAACCTTTGCACCTATCGCAAGGTATTCTTCCATACAGACTATCCTTTCTCTCTCAGCATAGATGGGTTGGCCAATTCATCAGATGGATGTGAAGACTGCATTCCTCAACAGAGTCATTGAGGAGGAGGTGTACATTGAGCAGCTTGAAGGATTCAAAATCTTCAGCAGTGAGTATCATGTGTGCAGGCTCAAAAGAGTGCTGTATGGGCTGAAACAAGCACCTCATGCTTGGTACACATGGATAGACAATTATTTCACCGAACTTGGTTTCGCCAAGAGTGAGGTGGATCCTAACCTATACCAAATTGTGGTGGAGGGTAAGATTTTGATCATTGTGCTTTATGTAGATGATTTAATACTAACAGGTGATGAATTTTTAATACACTCATGCAAGGCAGATCTTGCA
This sequence comes from Pinus albicaulis, assembly GCA_034641835.2. Classification (NCBI taxonomy): domain Eukaryota; kingdom Viridiplantae; phylum Streptophyta; class Pinopsida; order Pinales; family Pinaceae; genus Pinus; species Pinus albicaulis. Next base: position 1,153,052,072 of record CM076579.1, on the reverse strand, counting down.
AAGGAGTTTGAGATGAAGGACTTGGGCCTCCTTCATTATTTCCTGGGATTCTAAATTTGGCAGTGGAAGGGTGGACTGTTTGTGTCTCAAGGAAAGTATGCCTGGGAGATACTGGAGAAGTTTCACATGCAAGGCTGCAAGCCTATCAACACTCCTCTTCTTGGTGGTTGGAGGAAAGAGGATGCTACATTGGCAGAGGTAGTGGATGCCACTGTTTATCGATAGTTGGTTGGTTCGCTCATGTATTTAGTCAATACACGACCAGACATATGCTATGCTGTGAACCAGCTTTCACAAGAGATGGTTAAGCCTACCAAGCTCTTTTGGAAGGCAGACAAGCATGTCCTGAGGTATCTCAAGGGCATATCTGGATATGGATTGTGGTATAGACAGTCGGATGAGGTGAAGCTGCATGGCTTGATGGATGCAGATTAGGCAGGAAGCCCAACGGACAGAAAGAGCACATCTCGAGGGATTTTTAGTATCAGATCTACAACAGTTTCTTGGTACAACAAGAAACAAAGATCCGTGGCACTCAGTTCAGTGGAGGCCAAGTACAAGGTAGCAAGTTTGGCTGCATGCAAGGCTATATGGATGAGGAAGATCCTACTCAGGTTGTTCAGTTCTCACTTAGATCCTACTGTGATATATTGTGATAATTAGAGTTGCATTAAACTATCGGTTAATCCAGTATTTCATGATATATCTAAACATATTGACATCTGATATCATCATATCAGATATTGCGTGCAGCGGAAAATCATGTTGCTTTCTTACATTCCTATGGAGGATCATGATGCAAATATTTTGATGAAGGCGCTCACCAAGAACAAATTCTAATACCATAGAGACAGGATTGGGGTGGTAGATAATCCCTATCTTGTTGAGAGGGAGTGTTGAGATTCAAAAAGATGATGAGCTTAGTGAAAAGAGTCACCTTCACTAAGTGGGCCCGCAGGCTATTTTTGGCGCAAAGTCTATTTTTAGACTATATCTATTTTTAGACATGTCGATCATATTCTATGAGTTGCAGGATGCTATTTGTGGATGGTTGGTCAAGTTGGAAAAATAGATGGACTTATATTTTTAGACATATTTGGAGGAGTCTATTTTTAGACTGTCAGTCTAAAAATAGATATGTCGAATATTATTAGCTCTTAATAATATTTGGACTCTAAACATTATCTTATTCTCTTGGAGCACTTCAGTTAAGTGCACAGATGTGGCACAACAGCTGACAGAAGGAATTACGCTATTCCTGAGGGTTTATTGGAGCTATTGCATGGAGGACTTCAATTAGAACTCATGTGACAGAGTTTGGTGGAGTTGGAGAAGTAGTTGGTGGAGTTGTATTTAGTTTAACTCAGTTAGACTCAGTTGAGCTAGTTGTATCTAGTCTAACTGATTGATACACTAGTGAGAGTGGTGTGAATTAATTCACTAAATAATAAATCATTAATCAACTGAAGAATACATCAGTTAACTACAGTGCATGGCAGTTTCAGTGGAGACCAGTGGAGAGATAGGTGAAAGAGCAAGTGTGACTATCAATTGTGACTATAGTGTTTCATTTTTTGCACCAAATATTCATTAGAGATGCCAAGGCTGGAGCAATTCGAGTTCATTCAGAGCCATTCTTCAGCAGGGATTGCGCAGTAGAGGCAGGCTAGCAGGTGGCAAAGGTTGGTGCATGGATTTGCAAGATTGGGCCTTTTTAGTGTGTAGCGATTGTATTGTACTGGGAGCTTGATATGATCAACTTTGTATGAGGATTGTTACATGATCTCTATGACATATATTATATACAGATAGTTGGGGTTTTCAGCTTCAGGCTTTCCCGTTAAACAACTGTGTTCATATGTGTGAATTTTTATTGTTTCATGTGTGCATTGCAATCTTGATTTAATTTCCGCAAATGATCAATGGTGGAATAGATTATGTATTTTGCATGAAGTTAAAATAGTGTGAGATCAGGATAATATTGGACATATAACACATAATTTATATAATTTCTACAGTAAAATCATTGGAATGGGTAAAGTTCTTGTAAAACAGCAGAATGGAAACCAATGGTTATTAAAGAAGGTAAGGCATGTTCTAGATCTAAATAAAAACCTGATTTCAACAGGGCAATTAGGCGGTGAAGGTTGTGTGACAACTTTCACAGATAAATCCTGGAAGGTCACTAAATGAGCCCTGACAATAGAAAAAGGAGAAAGGTTGGTACATTGTATTTATTAAATGGTATTTCTAACTTTGTTAATGCTTTAACTTCCAAAGGAGAAGATGCATCATTATGGCATCATAGGCTCAGACATGTGTGAGAAGGGGTTGAAGACTCTTCACTCAAGAAATTTTTTGCCTGTTTGAAGAATATTGATTTGAATTTCTGTGAGAATTGTATTTATGGAAAACATAAGAGAGTTAGATTTCTTATAGTTGGGAAAAAAAAGAAGAGCGAAAAATTAGAGCTTGCATACAGATGTATGGGGACTTGCTCAAGAATCATCTCTCGGTGGCTCTCATTATTATGTTACTTTTATTGATGACACAACTAGAAAAACTTGGATTTATTGTATTCAAAATAAATCTGATGTATTTGATACTTTCAAGAAATGAAAATCTTTGGTTGAGATTGAGACCTGGGAGAAGTTGAAGTGTTTGAGATCAGATAATGGAGGTGAATATTGTAGCAAATAGTTTTATAGGTACTTCTCATAGCATGGAACTCACAGAGAGAAGACAGTTCCAAGAACACCGCAAGAAAATGGTGTGTTAGAAAGGATGAAAAAAACAATCATGGAGCGTGCAAGGTGCATGAGATTGCATGTAGGATTGCCTTTACAATTTTGGGCAGATGCTGTAGATACTAGTGTTTATCTAATAAACAAAGGGCCTTCAAGTTCCTTGGATGGTGGTATTCTAGAGGAGGCATGGATAGGTAAAAAGGTAAAATACTCCTTTTTAAAGCCTTTTGGTTGTGAGGCCTTTGTCCATATTAATAAAGAAAATAGAACAAAGATTGAGGCAAAATCAAAGAAATTTACCTTTATTGGATATGGTGTTAATGATTTTGGTTATCACTTATATGATTACGAAAATCACAAAATCATTAGGAGAAAATATGTAATATTCAATGAAAAGGTCTTTTATAAGAATCAGTTGCAGGAGAAGAAACAGGAAAAAGAAAAAAAATAATACACACTTCTTGATGAGATCACAAAAAAGTAAATGTGCTTGAAAATAATAATAATCAATAGCCATAACAACAAAAACCACCACAACAACAACAAGAAACTCAAACACTTGAAAGTGGTGTCAGAAGATCTACTAGGATAAGTAGACCCTCGAAAAGATACTATCCTTCATTATATTATTTATTGGTGACTGATTATGTAGAACTCGAATGTTATGATGAAGCAATGCAGGCCAAAAACAGGAAAAAGTGGGAGCTATCCATGAAAGAAGAGATGGAATCCTTAATACATAACCAGACTTGGGACTTAGTTAGGTTGCCTGCAAGTAAAACAAAATTATAGAATAAATGGGTTTACATGCTGAAGGAAGAAGATGAAGAAAAATAGAGGTACAAAGATAGACTTGTGGTGAAGGGGTTTGCACAGAAGAAAGGTATTGACTTTGATTAAATATTTTCTCCTATTGTTAAGATGAATTCAATCATAACTATTTTAAGTCTTGTAGCAGCGAAATATTTTCATCTTGAACAGTTAGATGTAAAGACAACATTTCTCAATGGATATTTGGAGGAAGAGATCTATATGCAGAAACCACAAGGATATGAGGTCAAAGGGAAGGACAAATTAATGTGCAAGTTAGAGAAGAGTTTGTATGGCTTAAAATAGGCTCCAAGGCAGTGGTATCTAAGATTTGACAGGTTTATGTTGGAACAAGGTTATACTAGATGTCACTCTGATCATTGTGTTTATCTGAAAAGGAAAAATGATGGCAGCTATATTATATTGTTATTGTATGTAGATTGCATGCTTGTTGTAGGGTCTAACATGAAAGAAATAAATGTGCTCAAAAGAAAATTTTAAAATTCATTTGCAATGAAGTATTTGGGAGCTGCAAAACAAATCCTTGGTATGATAATAACTAGAGAGAGGAAAAATCAGAAATTAACATTGTCTTAGAATGAGTACACACAAAAGGTGTTGAAAATATTTAATATGCAGAATGAAAAACCAATTAGTACACCTTTGGCTAGCCATTTCAAACTTAGTAAGGAGATGTGACCCAAGACCCAAGAAGAAATGGATTATATGTCTAAATTTCTATATGCATCAGTAGCTGGAAGCTTAATGTATGCAAAGATCCGCACAAGGCCTGATATTGCACATGTAGTGGGAGTTGTAAGCAGGTACATGAACAATCTAGGAAAAGAACATTGGATTGCAGTGAAATGGATTCTCAGATATTTGAGAGGTACCACAAATAAAAAATTATGCTTTGGTGGTTCAAACATTTCTCTATAGGGATATGTTGATGCAGATATGGCAGGTGATAGAGATAATAGGAGGAGCACTACAGGGTATGTATTCACTGTAGGTGGAGCAATTGTCATTTGGGTTTCAAAAATGCAAAGTGTTGTTGCACTTTCAACAACAGAAGCAGAGTATGTTGCTGCTACAGAGGATAGTAAAGAAATTATTTTGTTACAAAGGTTTATGGATGAATTGGGTAAGAAGCATGAGATGGGCAGGTTATACAGTGGCAGCCAGAGTGCCATTCATATTTCAAATAACTCAAATTTTCATTCGAGGACTAAAGAAATACAACTAAAGTACTATTTCATACGGTCAGTGTTGGAAGATGGACAATTGAAGCTGGAAAAGATACACACTAGCCAGAATCCTGCATATATGCTGACAAAAGTTTTAACCAAGGTTAAACTGAGATTATTCTCAGTTTCAATTGGTCTTCAAGTATGATGATTAATATGATAAACAACCAGGTCCAAAGTGGAGTAATTTTCTAACAAATGAAGCAACAATGGAGTTGCTACAATCAGTCTCCAAGTGGGAGATTATTGGGTGTGGAGCATGATTATCTTCCTTATTTAGATGTATTTCCATGTTGGACCCTTGTTCTTAACAGGGCGGAAACACTGCCCATCATTTGATCACCATTGGGGGGGGGGGGGGGGCAGCGACGACCTTTTGGAGCCCCCCTGGTGGGGGGTTTTGGGGGTAGCATCCCTGAAGCTAAAAAAAAATGTAAAATTTCCTTGTAAAATTTTTTAATTTCGTAGTCAATCTGGGCCATTCATTAGGTGGATTATCTAACAGTACAATTTATGTTTACTTTAGGGTTTTTTCCCCTAGAAGGAAACCTATACATTATATGAGGGAATTGTATTGTGGCTGTGTATCATGTGTATATTCTGAACGAGAAATAGAAAGGGGGACTGTGTGAGAGAGAAGATGATATTACAATAGATCTGCTGTAGTTTGTGTCTCTTCATTTTTCTGGATAATATAAAGGAAGGACTGGTAGTTTTTGTGGACGTAGCCCAATTTGGGTGAACCACATATATCTGTGTCTCTCTTGTTTTATATGTTTTCTGTGTTTGTGTTTCCACATATTTTATATATTCCATTGCTCTGTAATATATAATTTTCTAGCACTTAGGGTTTTGGTTGTTTAGGGTTTTCCCTTTTTTTTAAATAATAAAAAGTCCCCTGAGCCTCATTGTAACATAGTTCAGAGGAATGAAGCTGCCACATATCTTCTCAAAGATAAGCTACCATTGCCCAAGCTAGTTTATTTCCATTTTGTATGTAAACATATTTCAATTATTTGATATTAATGAAATGAAGTTTTATTTATAACTCACTTTTGTGTTTATGTTTATATCTGTATTCTATCGCATTCTTGCATAAGTTAGGATTAGTGTTATCATATCCAATTCCTTCACTAGGGAAAGTGGTTCAATAGGGACCAAGTTCAACATAAATTTCCTCATCTCATAGAGGCTCTACACACAATGGGGACAATTTATTCCTAAGGGTGAAGGATTGATCCATGTGGATATTGGTGTCCACCCATCTATTCCACCTAGACCTCAATATGATTAAAATTTACATTTTTTATAGTAGAATTTACTATTCTTAGCAGTTTTTTGGGTCCTAAAATATTGGAGCAATTTTGACCCACTAAACAATGTTTTTTTGAGGTTCGTAGCAGACCCATAATCATAGGTAGGGGAATGTAGGAAATAATATAACACTCAGAGAGATATTTCCAAAAAGGTATCGTGCATGCCAAACATAGATAATATGACCAAGTTAAAACACTAGGAATTTGGCTGCCAACTAACCCCAACGAGGCCCACAAACTCTTGGCGTTCCATCTCCTACGGTTAGGGTTTTGGTTGTTTAGGGTTTTCCCTTGTTGTTCAATAATAAAAAGGCCCTTGAGCCTCATTGTAACACAATTCAGAGGCATGTAGCCACCACATCTCTTCTCATAGATAAGCTACCATCGCCCGAGCTAGCTTATTTCCATTCTGTATGTAAGCATATTTCAGTGCTTTGATATTAATGAAATTAAGTTTTATTTCTACTGCACTTATTTGTTTATGTTTATATATGTATTCTATTACATTCTTTCATAAGTTAGGATCAATGGTATCAGAGCGGTTTTCTCTTTCTCTGTTTTTCTTTTCATGTCCCCAATGAGGTCAGGGTATAAGGAGCTAGGGCTTCATCTGGTTGAAACTTTGCGAGATCAGCCTCACAAACCCCGATGAATTCCCATGGTGGACAGAAAGAAAGACGAGGGAGCAGGAGATCCTTTCAAAATATTGCTCGAGGGGGCCCTCGAGAAACAAAGGAATGTGATGATGGATATATTTTCCCAGATCCTTCGATGACTACCCACATGTGACACATCTTCATCCGACAACCACTCTGGAGGTGACATTCCTTTTAAGGTACAAGTTAACTTTGACATTCCCATATTTGAAGGCCAGATAGATGCAGACACTGTAGATAAATGGTTAAATATGTTGGAAGGATATTTTTTAGTTCATGACTTTTCCAACCGAGAAAATATTAATTTTTCACTCTTGAAAGCCACTCCCAATGTCAAAGACTAGTGGGAAACCTACTGTGAGAGAAAGGACGAGGGGGAATCCTCATTGTTTTCAGCCACACCCATTTGGAATTATTTTCGAGAAGCCATCAAGGAACAATATTACCCTGTTGGTAGCTATGAATATAAATACATAAAAGGGCCCACACTACGACAGGGAAGGGACCAAGATGTGCTAGAGTTCACAAATGGTTTTCATGCCCTTCGTATGAAGCTTGGTATCAAGGATTGTAAGTGAAATTTGGTACTGAAGTACTGAAACTATTTTCATAAGTACATCCAAGACAAAATGGAGTTCCTAGACATTTCCTCACTCGATATCTCCTATCGATATTCTTTCAAGATCGAGCATAAGTTTAAAAGGAAGAAGCTGGACTTTGGATCTGTGAATCCAAAGCAAGGGAAAGGCGTGGCCAAACCACAAAAGAAAGGACGAAGCCAAGGCGGGGGCAACCTAGGACAACCCATAGAAGCTACAAGCAAAGAAAAACACCACGAAGACAAAGAAGGAAAGTGGTATGAGTTCCATAAGAGCTCCACTCACAACACGAGTGAGTGTTGATCCAAGCAGTCACTGGTAGCCGAGTTGAAGGCTTCCGAATCAGATGCATGCTCCAACTCTGAGTCAGAACCCAATAAGGGGAATGAAAAAGGGAATTAGATTATTGATGCATAGCCTAGTGCCACTGTTTCCACCACAAAGATCCAGAAGGATGAGGCCAAAGATCCAGAGGAGGGGGAACATCTCTTCTACTCACAGATGTGGGTGAAGGGTTCTCCTCTGCAGTTCATTGTTGATAGAGGGAACAAAAAGAACCTCATTTCAGTAAAGGTTGTGAAGTGAAGAGGCATAACTACCAAAATACACCTGCAACTGTACACCATCGGGTGGCTTCACCAAGGATGATATCTCCGCGTCAGCCAACAGTGTTGCCTCCCCTACAATATCAAGCCCTTCAGAGATGAGGTACTTTATGATGGTCCTCCTCTCGAAGTTTGTGATGTATTATTAGGAAAACCATCCTTGTGGAAGTGAAATGCTATGTATGAATATAAGCCTCACATTGTTATTATTACTTTGGGAAATAAGTTTTATAGGACACTGGAGGTAGTACTGCCTACCGCCATATCTCTACTCACTGCGAAGAAATGCAGTAAGATCATCTCCCAAACCGGGAAACTTGTTTTACTTTTGATTTTCCCTGAGGGAAAGAAGAATATTGTGGCCACAACCTCTAGACAGAGTTCCTCTGCATGGTAGCAACAAATGGACAAGGTCGTGGAGGAGTATGGTGACATATTCACCTCACCCGCAGAGGTACCTCTACATTGTTAGGTCAATCACTCCATCAATATGACCTCGGGCGCACCACTACCCAATGGATTGATATATCAATGATTTGTTATGGATAATGATGAAGTCAAGAGGAAGATTCAGGAGCTGCTGCAGAAAGGGCACATTAGGCCAAGTTCGTTGCCTTGTGGGAGCCCGATCATGTTGGTACAAAAGAAGGATAAGACTTGGAGACTATGTATTTAATATCAGGTGCTAAACAATATCACTGCATGGAATAGGTATTTGAACCCACAGATTGATGACCTGATCAAAAAAATCAAGGGGAGAAATATTTCAGCAAGATTTACTTGAAGTCTGCTTATCAGAAGGTACCAATCAAACCCTTCAATGTATGGAAGGCTGCTTTCAAATTCAAGGAGGGCCTTTTCAAATGGTTGGTAATTCATTTCAGGTAGACTAATTCCCCACAACCTTCATGAGGATCATGGAAGAAATATTGCGACCATTCACCAACTCATTCATTGCAGTGTATTTGGATGACATACTGATATTCAACCAGAGTTGGGAAGAGCACCTACACCACATTAGATAGGTCCTCCAAAAACTATGAAAACACAATTTGTGTGCCAATTTGGAGAAATGCACTTTTGGCATGGCCCAGGTTCAATATATGGGGTAAATAATTGATGAGCGTGGTGTGCATGTGGACCTAGCCAAGATACAAGTCATTCGAGATTGGCCAACCCTAAACACTCTAAAAGAGCTCCACAAATTTTTGGGTTTTTCCAACTTCTACCACAATTTCATGTTGGGTTTCTCTCATATCACTTGGACGTTGAGTCAAGTAACCATGGGAAGAGTGAAAGAAAAGTTATTTTGGTTTGAATCCCAACAGAAGGTTTTCTTTGAGTTGAAACATCAAATTTTCTCTGCACTAGTGATCACATTACTAGACATGCACATGCCATTTGAGATCGAGATAGATGCCTCCGACTATGCTATTGGTGTCGTTGTTACTCACCAGGGGCATCTAGTGGCATATCAAAGTGAGACACTTTTAGACACAATTCGAAAGTATCCCACCTATGACAAAGATATGTATTCCATTGTGCATGTTTACTGACAATGGAAGCATTACATTATGGGGAAGGAAATGATCATCCACATAGACCACCGACCCTTGCAGTTCATATAGACAGAAGGGAAGTTGTAGAAAAATTGCCATTAGAAATTTTCCACATACCTACAAAAATTCCATTTGAACATTAAGTACAAGAAGGTATATCACAAACAATGTTGCATACTACCTCAGTTGACCACTGATCGTGCCACTGATCACTGTGCTCGACTCTTGTGGGCATGAGAATTCGGGGTGGCCACATCTTTACAAAAGCAATCCAAAATCTGGAAACACATACCTGACACTCTTGGAAAGAAATAAAGTTTCAAATTTTCACCTCTAGGATGCATAGTTTTTCCACCTAAAGGTTGGGACACCTATGTGTTCCTTCAAGTGAGTGTGCCAAGATGATTTGGGAAGCCCACCACAGTCGATTCAGTGGACATTTCGAGGTCGAGAAAAAAATGGAAGTATTATAGAAGTATTTATATTGGCCGAACCTTCGATAGGATGCTGGGAAGTACATTAAATCCTGCACTGCCTACGACATTTCCAAACCGACCATCAAGAACCAAGGCCTATATACTCTGCTGACTATATTTAGTTGACCTTGGGAATCCATCTCCATGGATTACATGTTGGTCCTTCCTTCTACTAGTCATGGAAACAACTGCATTTTTGTGGTTGTCAACAGATTCTCTAATATGGCCATTTTGGCGGCCTGCAAGAAGATTATCATAGCAGAAGCCACTTCTAAACTATTCTTTGAATGAGTGTGGGTGAACTTTGGGATCCCACAGTCCATCATCTCAGATCATGACAAGAGGTTCCTAAGTAAATTTTGGTCAAGTCTTTGGTCGATGCTGGATACCAAGCTCACTAAGTCCACCAATTTCCACCCCCAAAATGATGGCTAAACATAGGTCGTCAACAAGATGATCGTATGAATTCTGCGCATGTACAACTCAAAGCATCCTCGCACAAGGGATGAAATCCTCCCCTATTTCCTACACAAATACAATAGATCTCTCCATATCTCAACTGGCCATATCCCCTTTCATGTGGGGTTGGGATTCCAACCACTATGTCCCATTGGTGTGGCCATACCATTTGCAGCTACTCAGGCATATTCGGCTCATGTCCAATCCAAAGCTGACAGGGTGAAGGAATTCATTGAGCACATTCAACATGTCTACTATCAAGTCCATGACATATTGGATAGAGCCAATGCTAAGTATAAGTAGCGACATGATCAACATCAGGTGCCACAAAAGTTCTAGGTGGGCAGAAAAGTTTTACCACATTTATAGAAAGAGTGCCTCACTGGACCCCACCACAAGATTTTCCCGCTCCGATATGCGCCATACACCATCAAGAAGGCTATAGGATATAATTCATTTGATCTCAACATTCCACCATTCCTTAGTCTGCACCCAATGATCAATGTGGACCGCCTTCGACCATACTTTCCACCACATCTGATATTGCAGAATAACTCACACCCACGTAGTTAAACCCATACTACATGGAACATGCCTTAAATGATCAGATCATGGACACACAATCAAGAACACATTCCAATAGAGGATATACCTATATAAAGTTTTCAAAGCAAGCCAACTCCTTCACCAGGGCAAGTGGTTCACTAGGGACCAAGCTCAACATAAATTTCCTCACCTCATATAGGCTCTGCATGTAATGGGGACCATTGCTTCCTAAGGGGGGAGGAATGATCTAGGTCGATATTTTTGTCCACCTGCCTATTCAACCTAGACCTCTAGTTGGTTTCATCAGTTTACTTATTTATAACAGCATTTACTATTTTTATTAGTTTTTTGGGTCCTGAACTTTTAGAGTTGTTTTGACCCCCTAAATGGTGTTTTTGTGAGGTATGCAAAAGGTGCATTATCATAGACAGGGGTTTGAGGAAAATATTATTTTAATCGAAGAGATATTTTCGACAAGGTATGGTATGCAAAAATCAAAGATAATATGACAAAGTTACGACCCCGGGAAGTTGGCTTCCCATCTAACCCCAACTGGGCCCACAAACTCTTGGTGTTCCATCTCTCGGGGTTAGGATTTTGGTTGTTTATAATTTTCCCTTATTTTTTAATAATAAAAGGTCCCTTAAGCCTCATTTTAACACAGTTCAGTGGCATGTAGTTGCCACATCTCTTCTCATAGATAAGCTACCATCACCCAAGCTAGCTTGTTTCCATTATATATGTAAGCATATTTTAGTTCCTTGATATTAATGAAATGAAGTTTTATTTTTGCTGCACTTCCATGTTTATGTTTATATATACATTATATTGCGTTCCTGCATAATTTTGGATCACAAGAGAAATAAAGGCATGGCACATTGATGGATTCTAGTCAACAATGGAGGCAGACTAGACACTTGAACTGTGCAATGAAAAATTCTTGAAGGAAAACTTTTATGGCTGTGCAGTTGAGGGCTACAATAGCTCATACATGGATTAACTATCCACTAAAACTGCACCATGCATAGAAGGAAGGATCACTAGGAAGGGATATTGTGAAGTTGGCTGAGGAAAGCAACAAAATATCAAGTCACTTTGTTAGCATGGTTCTCACTGCACTGTGAAAGAAGGAGGCCCTTTTCATTGTGTAGTATTACTTTTAAAGGGGATGGAAGGGGTCCTTTTTGTCAAATAGAAGTGATACATGCACTATGCAAGGAAAATTTGATCAAATTTCAATGTAGTGAGTCAGTACAAGCAACAAGGGTTAGGTGACTATGATTTGAAGATTCTGAATGTGAAATAATATGAGATGACCTTAAGAAGAATCAATGCACAAGTCTCGGAGGAATATATTTCAATAATGAGGCTTGCGAATATACATTTATCATCACCTAAGAGTGGGTTAATGCTTTCTCAACTTGCCCTAGGGAGGAGGACAAAGGAGAGCTCCATAATGGCAAAGTGTGGGACTAGTAGAGCAAGAGAGAGAAAATCATATGAATGAGACTCAAACATGGATCACACACATGAATGCCATCAATAAAAGCTAAGGGAATTAAAAATACTCACAATTAGAAATACTTGAAACAAAAACAAAGCGACACTTATTTCTAAGTGTGACAATTGAAGCCTCACTTTGTGACACTTGGAATACAAGTTGCGACACAAGTGTCAACTAAGACCAGAAAATGTGATAAGCTACAGGAATGTGTCTAACACATATTCTCATGATATATAGGACATTGTAATGCAAAATAGTGCGTTAGAACTACCTCTATTTATGTGAAAAGATGCGACATATGCATGAATGAAAATGGTTAGAAGCAACATTTGCAGTAACAACAAAACATGAAAACCACACTTGCAAAAGCTAAATAAAATGAAAGCGACACATGCTAGAGTGAAGAGAAGCAACATTTGCATTAACCACAAAACATGAAAACCACACTTGCAAAAGCTAAATAAAGTGAAAGCGACACATGCTAGAGTGAAGATAACATGAAAAAGACACTTTTTAAATTGAAATCAATAAAAATCTCCAGTCATGAATGTTGATCAACGGTTTTCATTGATGTCAACCCAAGCATTACCAGGAGCTACGCCAATATTGTATGGGAATTTTGACCTACCAAATTAATATATTCTGGGTGAATAATTATTTTTATGGTTTCTACTTGTTGAGATGTTTCTGTTGATATATGGCATGCCACGTAATTCTTCACGGTTTGAGAGATATTCATGTTTGAAGTTTGTACCCCCTGTTAGTGGGCTAAAACCCCATGGGGTTGTGGCATGGGTCATTGAAAAGTCATAATTAATATTTTTTAAGCTCATAAAATCCCTCCCATGTTCACTTGTTGAATCCATTCTCAACCTAAGAATTTATATAAATTGTGATCCTCATATCCTCCTTATGCAAGGAATTTCGCCATTTGAAACAAGTCATCGTGGAATTTTCGCTCTAAATTTTTTTCTACGAAGGTTAAAAAGATGAAATTTATATGAGGGAAAGCCAAAATCTTGAGGAAGCTCCTGTAAAAATTTCAGTTCAAGGTGCACAATATTTTCGGAGATATGATCTGTGTAAGTCAGTGTTTTTGCAGGCTCCTGAAATTCATCTCAAAGAAGTGACCTTGGGAAAATCATCATAGCTCTCTCTCTGAGTATATGATTTGAATTATGTAAAAAGTGGCAGATATTGAATGGAATTTAGTTTTCGCTCTATAAATTTCAGAGCCGAATGAAGAAACAGTGACACATGGAATGTCGTACAAGTTTTCTCTATTGAAAGAGTCCATAATTAAGGAATTGTGAGATATTGGGCATAAATCTCCCTTGAAGAGTCCAAATTGGGTTATACCTATGGAATTGGAAAGAAGACTCAGAGGACTACTACAGGACCAAAAATCACATATTGGGGATTTGAAATAACAGAGATACACCAGATTCAATATCGAGATCCTAGAAGGCAAGAAAAAGCTAGATCCTGAGTTGTCAAGGGATGCAAAGGACCAGAATTTCTAGGGTAGCAAAGCAAAGAAAGGTGCAACAGAGGGTAGCATGAAAAGAGTAGAAACCAAGGTGTAGAACAAAAACAAGAAGTTCATCACATGAAGTCTTCAAGTGGGCAGCACTGCATACAGTCACTGTAAAGGTATCATTGTACTAAGTCATTGTAAATACATTATTGTAAAAATTGTTCTAGTGTCTATCTGCCAAGAGTTGAAGAGGTAGCGTCGGGAGGTATAGGATCATTATTAGGTGGTTGTGTCATAGTTGGGGTTATGTTATATTGTGTCTTCTTATTCTATAGGGGTCCCTTATTCTTTTATTCTTCTATAGGGTGGTAGGGTGGTGCTAGAGTGAGTTGTAGCTCATTGGGTGTTGGGGCATCCGTTCAGTTGACTACTAAAGAATCTCGGGTGTTGGAGCATCCATCCAGTAGGTGCTAGAGAAGAATGCTTTTCTAGATTCTAGGAAGTTGGAGCTTTATTTTCAATTGGAGTTGAATATATAAGAATTATTAGAAAAGCATTAGGTGTTTTTTGTCCCAGAGTGGGTTTCCACCTTAAAAAATGTGTGCATTTGTGTTCCTTTTGTTTACTGCTATCATTGTAAAAACACTGATAATAATTGAATATTAATTAATGATCTAATTGAAAGAAATACTGATTCACCCCCCCTCTCGGTATTTCCAACAATTGGTATTAGAGCTTGGTTCCTTCAATAGCAGTTTAACAACTGGAAGGAGGTCATGGAGCATACCAAGAATGGTGTACCTCTGTTCAATGGAAATAATTATGCACTCTGTAAAGGAAGAATGGAGGTCTATCTCTTAGTGTAAGGTTACGAAGTATGGGACACTGTTCAAAATGGATTTACATCAACCGCGGATGAACAAGGTAAGAAGAATTTGGTAAATGATGCAAAAGAAAATAATATTATTATCAGTGGACTTATTGAATATGCTTATCATAAGGTGTTGGGTTGTAAAAATGCCAAAAATGTATGGGAAAATCTTGAGAATATATATGCAGGTGACTCAAATGTCAAAGAAGCAAAGCTTCAAATCTATAGAGCAAAATTTGAGCAACTAAGAATGAAAGAAGATTGCAACATTGCTGCATACTTCCAATAAGTTGATGAAATAACCAACACTCTAGAAGGATTGGGAGATCCAGTTGATGAGAAGACTATTATACGAAAGATTCTTAGAACGTTACCATGGAGATTCAACCCAAATGTATCAGTCTTAGAATACAGTGAAAATCTGGACAAACTCAGCAAAGAGGAATTACACAGAGTTCTCATAGCATATGAAATGAGACTTGATGAAGAAGAGGGTACTTCGCATCTAAGAAAACCAATAAGGACAAACAACCTTAAATTTCAAAGGCATGCACCTACAAGTGTGAAGAAAAGGGAGATGATGGAGGAGGTATTTCAGATGAAGAATATGCTTACTTTACGAGAAAACTAAAAATTGGTAAGGGAAAATTCAAAGGTAAAATTCCATTGATATGTTTCGGCTATGGTGAGGTTGGGCATTTCACAGCAAAATGTACGAACAGAAGTGATGGCGACTCAAAAGGAAAGAAAGGCTTTAAGAAATTCAACAAGAAAGAAAAAAGGAAAGGATCCAAAAGGAACTTTCTCTCTAAAGAAGATAGCTCATCATCCAATGAAGACAGTAATAGAGAAGAAGAAGCCAATGAGAGAGTATTGTTTATGGCCAAGCACAATAAACAATAGGTATCAAACAATGAAGAAGAAGGGTTGACCATAGAATAATTTTATAAGGAGGCAATTAGGCTTATAAAAGAGCTCAAGGCTGAGAAGATCCGTTCCAATAATCTTGAAGAACAAGTTCGAGGTCTCAAAATTGAAGTTGAAGAACACAAACGTATTAAAGAGTCACTTCATAAGAAGTTGGAAGAAAGAAACCAAGAAAGGGAATCATTAGAAGTCGAAGTAGTCTCGCTCCATAAGGAAGTGAAGAAGGGAAAAATTGTCCAAAACTATGCCAACAACTCAGGGGCATTGGAAGAAATCATCAACAATAAACGATCTTACAACGAAAGAACTGGCCTCGGTTACAAAGAAGAAGAAGCGAGACCTTATACAAAAAAATACAATGAACCTATGAGATCTGACATGCATGTATACTTCATTGGAAAATATTTGCAAGAACATCCTTGGAAGATGATTCCTCGACGAATATTTCCATCCAGGTACCAACATATTTTTTATGGCTATTGTTATTCATGTGGAAAATTTGGTCATAAAGCTGTAGAATATCGCACATACCCTAGGAACCAATACAATATCATGAGATCCTTCAAATATGAACCTCCCAGGGCTCAATGAAACATCAATATATTTGAACATTTAAGAAATAATATGGAACGTTACAAATGTCAGAACTTCAGACACATAGCCAAAGACTGCAGACTTGAAAATCCTCCAGAAGAATCTTCGAAGCCATAGAATGAACGAACATGGAAGGAGAACAAGATGGATAATTGTGCTCTCGCTCTCAAGGCTCAAAACAATAAATATGTTTGGTATGTTAACAACGGTTGCTCAATGCATATGAATAGAGATAGAAGGAAATTTGTATCTTTGAAAGAGAAGAAGGATGGAACCGTATCCTTTGGAAATGATGGATCTTCAAATGTTATAGGATCAGGTACCATCACTCTCGAAAGCAAAGATGTTATAGCCAAGAATGTTCTATTGGTTGAAAACATGAATCACAATCTTCTCAGTGTTGGACAAATGTGTGATCAAGGACACACAATGCTATTCAACTCCACAAAATGTGAAATCAGGAAAGGTAGGTCTGGTAAAATTGTGGCTACATCAAGTTGACCTCCAAATGACATATATGTTCTAGATGAAGCAACTAAAGCATGTCTACTAGCTAAAGAAGATGAAATTTGGTTATGGCACAAAATAATGGGTCACATAAACTTTGACAATCTTGTCAGGATAAGAAAAAAGGAAGTAGTATGAGAAATGTCGAAAATCTCAAAGCCTTCCAACACACTATGTGAGGCCTGTCGGCACGACAAGAAGACCAATTTAAAAAAAAATGACACTTTGCATCACATCCATTGGAATTGATACATACAGATCTATGTGGTCCTGTGAGAACAAAAGGCTTAGATGGAGAATTATATTTCATGTTAATGATAGATGACTATACCAGGATGACAACCATCAGTTTCATAAAGAAAAAAACTAAAGAATTTGAGTGCTTTAAGATCTACAAGGAGTTGGTTGAAAATGAAACTGATTTAAAAATAAAGTGTCTAAGATCAGATAATGGCAGAGAATTCACTTCCAAATTATTTCAGCAATACTGTGTCAAAAATGGAATAAAAAGACAATTTTCAACAACACGAACACCTCAACAAAATGGAGTTGCTGAAAGAAAGAATAGAATCATACAGGAAATGGGTAGAGAAATGTTGAAGGACTCAAAATTGAATGAAAAATTCTGGGTTCAAGCAATTGATACAACATTATTCATTATCAACTGAAGTCTTCTCAGAAATAATTGCAACAAGACCCCATATGAATTATGGAAAGGAGAACCAGCTAATGTAAAATATTTCAGAATCTTCGAAAGTAAATGTTATATCAAAAGAGAAGATCAAAATTTGGGTAAGTTTGAATCACGTGTTGATGAAGGTATCTTTGTTGGTTACTCAGGAAAAATAAAGGCCTATAAATGTTATAATCTAAGATGAAAATAGATAGTAGAGAGCATAAATGTTACATTTGACAAAGATGGTGTTCTAACGAATAATGATGAGGATCTAGAATCTTTGAAACTTGAGACAGAGGTTGAAAAAGACACAGATAAAATTCTAGAACAAGAAGCAAATATCAACCAGGAAGAAGTAAATAATGATCATCAAGATATACTAGAACAACAACAAGAAGCTCCTCCAAAGAGAACAAAAGAATGGATTCAAAAGAACCATCCATCAAATCAAATCATTGGTGACATAAATGAAGGTCGATAGCTTTGTTTATCACAACAAACTCACATTTCTTTTCTAGCAACCTTTGAGTCTAGTAGTTTTGAGGAAGCCAACTAGAATGAACATTGGGTAGCAGCTATGAATGAAGAATTGGATCAAATCGAGAAGAATAACACATGGGAATTAGTTCCATGACAAAAAGATAAAAATGTCATTGGGACTAAATGGGTGTTCAGGAACAAATTGAATGAAGATGGAAAAGTTACCAGAAACAAAGCAAGATTGGTTTGCAAAGGCTATGCACAAGTGGAAGGAATTGATTTCGACGAAACATTTGCACTATTTTCCAGAATGGAAGCCATCCGAATGTTTCTTGCCTATGCATGCTTAAGAAAAATCAAAGTTTACAAATGGATTTTAAGTCAGCATTTTTGAATGGAGAATTAGAAGAAGAAGTTTACATCGAACAACTTGAAGGTTTTCTACTATCAGAAAAAGAAGACTATGTTTGTAGGTTAAAGAAGGTTCTATATGGTCTCAAATAGGCTCCCAAAGCATGGTATGCTAGTCTTGATGGATATATACATCAACAAGGGTTCAAGAAAGGTACTATTGATAGCAATATTTATGTACAAATAGATAGAGATAATTTAACAATCATTGAGGTATATGTGGATGATATAATATTTGGTAGCAATGATGATCAACTAAGTAAGAATTTTATAGAATTATGCAAAGTGAGTTTGAGATGTCTTTACTTGGTGAGCTGACATACTTCTGAGGGCTTCAAATATCTTAGCAAGAGAAAGGAATATTTATATGTTAATCCAATTACATCAAGGAAATGATCAAGAAATTCAAAATGGAATATTGCAAACCCGTCCTTACTCCGATGGTAATAGGTTGCAAATTGAGCATAGACGACTGATCTAAGGATGTGGACCAGAGGTTGTACAAATCTATTATTGGTAGTCTTCTATATGTAACAGTTTCCCAGCCAGATGTTATGCAAGCAATTGGACAAGTAGCAAGATTCCAAGCAGCACCAAAAGAATCACATATTATTGCTGTCAAAAGAATTCTTCGATATCTAAAGGGCACAGAAGAATATGGCTTGTGGTATCCCAAGGGTAAAAATCTCATTATTCAAGACTTTATAGATGTAGATTGGGTAGGAAGCATTGATGATAATAAGAGTACTAGTGGAGCAACATTCTATCCAGGTGGTTGTCTCATATCATGGTTGAGAAAAAATCAAACCTCAATCTCGTTATCTACATTAGAAGCAGAATACATTGCAGCGGAAGCATGTTGTACTCAAGTCCTTTGGATGAAACAAACTTTGAAAGATCTTCAAGTACGATTCAATGAGCCTATTCCCATATTCTGTGACAACACCAGTGCCATCAACATCTCCAAGAATCCTATCATGCATTAAAAAAAAAACACATTCTGATCAAATATCATTTTGTTATAGAACAAGTTGCTGAAAAGAATATCAAACTTGAGTATGTTGGTACAAAATAACAAATCACTGATATCTTCGCTAAACCTTTACCTCGTGAAGCATTTGAATACCTTCGCCAGAAGCTTTGGGTTCTCCCAAGTTCTCATTAGATTTTCCTTATTCACAATATAAAGGGGGAGTGGAAGTGTGTACAAGTCCGCAGGATGGTTGTGTGTCAGGGGGAGCTACCCTTTTCCATTGATGTAAAAAGGGGAGATAATGTTGTAGGAAGAGGTGTCATGATCGTAGGGGGAGTACTTGTGTTTCCATCAATGCCAAAGGGGGAGATTGTTGATCAACGGTTGTCATTGATTTCAACCCAAGAAGCACCAGGGGCTACCCCAATATTGCATGGGAATTTTGACCTACCAAATTAATATATGCTGGGTCAATAATTATTTTGATGGTTTCTACTTGTCGAGATGTTTTCGTTGATATATGGCATGCCACATAATTCTTCACGGTTTGAGAGATATTCTTGTTTGAAGTTTGTACCCTCTGTTAGTGGGCTAAAACCCCACGGGGTTGTGGCATGGGTCATTGAAAAGTAATAATTAACATTTTTTAAGCTCCTAAAATCCCTCCCACATTCACTTGTTGAAGCCCCTCTCAACCTAAGCATTTATATAAATTGTGATCCTAATATCCTCCTTATGCAAGGGATTTCGCCATCTGAAACAGGTCATCGTGGAATTTTAACTCTAACTTTGTTTCTACGAAGATTCAAAAGCTTAAATTGTTATGAGGCGAAGCCAAAATCCTGAGGAAGCTTCTGTAAAAATTTTAGATCAAGGTACACAATATTTTCGGAGATATGATCTATGGAAGTCAGTGTTTTTGCAGGCTCCTGAAATTCATCTCAAAGAAGTGACCTTGGGAAAATTGTCATAACTCTCTCTTTGAGTATCAGATTGGAATTATGTAAAAAGTGGTAGATAGTGCACAGAATGTGGTTTTTCTCTATTAATTTTAGAGCCCAATGAAGAAACAGTGACATGTGGTACGCCATAAAAGTTCGCTCTACTGAAAGAGTCCATAATTAGGGCATTGTGAGATATTGGGCATAACTCTCTCTTGAAGAATAAAAATTGGGTTAGACTTGTGGAATTGGAAAGAAGAATCAAAGGACTACTACTGGACTGAAAATCACATATTGGGGATTTGAAATAACAGAGATACACTAGATTCAATATCGAGATCCTAGAAGGAAAGAAAAATCTAGATCCTGTGTTGTCAAGGGCTGCAAAGGACCAAAATTTTTAGGGCAGCAAAGAAAAGCAAGGTGCAGCAGAGGGTAGCATGACAAGAGCAACAACCAAGGTGCAGAATAGCAACAAGAATTTCATCACATGAAGTCTTCAAGTGGGCAGCAATGCATACAGTCACTGTAAAGGTATCATTGTACTAAGTCATTGTAAATACATTATTGTAAAAATTGTTCTAGTGTTTATCTACCAAGAGTTGAAGAGGTAGTGTTGGGAGGTCTAGGATCATCATTAGGTGGTTGTGTCATAGTTGGGGTTATGGTATAGTGTGTCTTCTTCTTCTACATCATTCTATATCATTGTAAAGTGGACCATTTTCCTTGGTACGAGAGTCTATTCTTATTTTATTATTCTATTGGGTGGTAGGGTGGTGCTAGAGTGAGTTGTAGCTCATTGGGTGTTGGGGCATCCGTTTATTTGACTAATGAATAATCTTAGGCATTGGAGCGTCCATCCAGTGGGAGCTGGAGAAGAATTATTTTCTAGATTCTAGGAAGTTGGAGCTTTATTTTCAATTGGAGCTGAATATATAAGAATTATTAGAAAAGCATTAGGTGGTTTTTTTCCCGGAGTGGGTTTCCACCTTAAAAAATGTGTTCATTTGTGTTCCTTTTGTTTACTACTATCATTGTACAAACACTGATAATAATTGAAGATTAACTAATTCTCTAATTGAAATAAATATTGATTCGCTCCCCCTCTCAGTATTTCCAACAATGAAAATGAAAGAGGCCCTTAAGAAAGTAAAGGTGTTCAAAAGCGACAGTTGAGAAAAATAATTGAAATAGAAAAACAACTGCAACTAAAGTGAGAGAGAAACAGTCAAAAAATGATTGCATTGACTACTGACATAGGATGTGCAGTGAACTGTCCTTATGGACTGTGCCGTCTCTATAAAAAATGACTAGGCAAGAATTGTAACTGAACATTACACAAGATCTATTCTTAGAGACTCCACAAGTCTGTCTAAACTTGCAGAAGAAAGGCACACTTATGAATTCATCAAAGACTGAGCATGTGTGAGAAAGTGACTTTGAAACTTGGAATCTATGAAGTAGACTTGAGTGCTTAAAAGAACATCAATTTAATATGAAGTGACCATGCAAAAACATATTGCAAGATCCTGAGTAGGCTCCAAAATTCAAGTACGAGAAATTTTTTGGAGGGTGTTGGTTGCAATGTAAAAACTTGGCGACACACTGGTAGAACTACACATTATATGTTTAATTATTCCTTTTGAGCACAAATTCTTAGTCCTTCCAAAATTATTGATTCATTACGCGGATTACCTTGGCTTCCCCATTTGATCCGGTTATAGGTATAGTCTCCTCTATTCCCTTTCTTAGTTGAACATATTCACAAATATTTCCATATAAAAATTGTTTTGATCTAGGAGAAGGGTAACATGTAATTATGATTTTAAGATAATCAAAGTCTTAATTTTTTTCTAGTGTTTCTCTGCTTCTAGCGAGCCTATTTATTACCCCGAAGGAGTCAGTATAGGAACACAAGCGTTTTTTCACTACCGGCAAGCCTGTTCAATACCTCGATGATGTTACTTACTTCACTTCTCTACGCATAAATCCTTTCTCTTATTTCACTCTTTATTTTACTTTATAAGTTAAAATGTGCATAGGCCCTTATTATTTTACTAGGATGGAAGAGGGATCTCGACTTACTAAGAGAAGGACAGGTTGTTCCTTTAGATATAGTTATATATACCTCTGATATTGATTTGCTTGCTATTCATTTTCTCTTTTCCCTTCTCTACTTGATAGGATCAACAATAATTCACTATCAATTACAATCCTAAGTTAAGGAATGAGGATCCTAGAATAGATATAGGTGTCATGGTTCTTCTAAAGGATTTTTGTTCGAATGGATCATATTTTCCTTTCAGACATCATTTACACTAAAATATATGTAAACCCAAATTGAGAAGAGGGTAACAGATAAGCCAAGAGTTGCTTATCATCACAATGGTCGTTTCAAGATTTTCCACATTGTCTTTTGAGCCAAACAAGTGCATCTTTCATGCAAAGTGTTATTAAACAAAAAGTTAAAGAAAAGACATGACAAAACAACGAAATGAGATTAAAAGGAGAAAGCAAGTGGAAAATGAGCTTAAAAACAACATGTGAGACAAAAATAATAAAACAAAGGAAAGCTTAGAGGAGAGAAAGTGTAGGAAGAGTGTACAATGGAAACTAAAATGTAGCTATACATACTCCTAACTTAACTAGCTAGAAGGTCAGGGCTAAATGTAATGAAATTTCTAATGTAGCCACCATAATTGTTCCCAATTTGCACACACAAAGATGGGAGCAATTACAATCAATATAAAACAATGTGAAAAATAAATATAAGTACTTGAGTAGATTTCACAAAAGATAGAAGGTATTTTCCATAGACAGAAAGATGTGGCATAACAAATAACCTTAACCAACCAAAAAAATTACCTTTTCGTTTAGAAGAACACTCAAACAAACCTCAAAAACTTCTTGTGAATGTGCTTGCATATGTGTTGTCCTAATAAAACATCAAGAAAGACAAAATGTTATTATTAGCAACAAGTATTTCTAAGTAATATTTTTCCAGCCAATCATAAATTTGGTCAGGAAATCCTAAACAATCCTTTTGAAAGCCTCGAGACTCCCGGGAGAATGAAATTTCAACTATCACATCCACATCATGAGGAGAATCTTGCAAGGAAAAGATAACTTGATCTCGTTCAGAAAATTTGTCAAAAAAATGAGGACCTAACATAACCATCACCAAGGGTTGAAGTGCCTCAATTGTTTGACAAGTATATGAACAGTGAAATGTTAAATCATAGAGACCAATTGATTCAATTAGATCAATCAATATAAAACAACTATCATTTTATGTACTAGTGAGAAAATTATTATTGCAATGTCAGTGTTTAGATCAAATTCTATGATCAAACTGGTGGCTTAACATACAACATTGTTGATTCTTGATTATTTCCCTTTGTGTCCAATTCCATACTAGACTAGTAATATGAAAGCTTGGGAAATTAAAAACAATTTATAGTCTTGTAAATCCAGGAAACCAATTAGAACAAAATGTTGACAAAATGTTAGAAGGATATGTCAAATAATGTCTAGTATTCATATCAACGTGGGGGTATTGGACCCACTAAAGTATTCAAGAAATGAATGCTGATTAAAAGGATTGATTGGGACAGAAAAAAAAAAATTATTAGTTTCACGACATTCATGATAAATATTAGGAGTTGATTGTTCACCAAAGCACTTAATATATATGAATTCTTCGACCAATTATATTATTTAAAATGAATAGCTTCATAGATCTATGCATCCATGAAAGATATACATTACAAACTCGAATTAAATACAACAAAATCCTCTATATGATTAGAAACACGATCTTGAGAAATATGAAAATTATGTCAAAAAATCCAAAAATCCTTCAAGAACGAGTTTGCATATAGTGAAATAATATGAAGGAAAGAGTTTTGTGAGGACATATAGATCTGAAATGGAGCAGGGATTTGATCAATATTACGAGAACCTGACATAACCACCAAGGAAAGTTGAAGTGCATCGACTTCTTGAAAAGTTCTGGAACTTTGAAAAGTTGGATAACTACATTTTCATAATTGAGTCATATTGAAAATTTCACATGGAAAACTACTATAAGTTAAATTAATAGGATCATTATTATCCAGATGGAATCCATCTACATAATTGGTTTGATCATATTTTACAACCTAAATAGATTTTTTTTTTTTTTTTTTGGGTAATTGAGGCTAAACTATATTAATTTGAAAATAAAACATTACATATGCTACAAGATGAGTTGGTAAGCTGCGCTTAACCAATCCTAGCCTTTTTTGCCTTCATAGTTGCGCAAGTATGGGGCTACCTCCTTGGAGGAAACCAGCCTAGAAAAAACATCAAACAAAAGATTAAAAAATGTGCCATAGCACCAGTGAAAGTAAAGGTTCTGTGATAATAACTAGCATAACAAAAAAATAAGAAGAGCTGAGCTGTTGCGCAGTCATGGGTCTTCTGCATCATCCTCGATATTTGGATCTTCCTCCATGATGGGGCAGGTGTACTCCTGTGCAATGGATTCCTCTTCAGCTGTAGGTTGACGCGGAGGCATGGAAGCAGGAGTGCAGAGGATGGGAGCAACCAGGTACTTGGCATCCAAGACTCGCATCCAGGTGCCTTTCGAGTCCATTATCCAAACATCAATGTCTTTCCGTTTTGCCTCCTGTTCCGGAAGAGGCTCGATTTTGCAGGGCCTAGGATGCTCCTAGTGCGTAATGGTGGATTTCCTTGGTCCTCTTATGCCTCTCTACATTACATGAGTGGGGGCCTCCTCCTCTTGGTTGAGCTTAGGGCTTTGGGGGGCCTCCCTGGCGTGACTGTGCGAAGAGGAGCCCTTAAAGGACTCCAAGCGATTATCGGGCCCTCGTTGGTAGCGACCAGGGAATGCACCTCTGGCCTCCTATGATTGTTCTTTGGCACAATATAGGAGCCATGGATAGGTGAAACAATGGGTAAATGGGGTTCTGAGAGGTGTGGAGGCGCGGCTCTGACAAGAGACGGGGAGTGCGCGGTGAGGTGCTATTGGATAGGGAGGTGCGCTGGTGGAGGATTCACAACAGGGGGAGCAAGGTAATGGGAGCACACAGGCTGGTGAAACTAGAAAGGTAGATGGAGCCGAGGTGAGGTGCACATTTAGGGGGGTGTGCAGCCGGAGGGATTATGCGCAACACAAATCTGGGGGGGAGGTTGTGCAGTAGGCTGGGTGCGTAGGAGGGATGAAAATGAAACAAAAATTCTAGAAGGTGTATAATGTGAGTATATTTGTGTAGAAGCGACTCCCCTTTTGTAGGCCTGTGGCGCATGCGAATATGCTGAGCATTATTATGCCTCGCTCGCAGCTACATGTTGCAACAATTTTCATGAGGAAGCATGTAATTTGAGTTAGGGCAGAACATCATATCCATCTGGGAGATCATTCAAATGATTGAAGCTGAGAGGTACCCCAAGGGGAGGTTGTTGGCGTTGTGTATCATCATGATTCCTTGCCTCTGTCACCTCATGTGAATTATTGCAGGAGTGTGGATCCACTTCAAGTGAAGGCCTGCGCTGCAGATCTTCATCATCTCGAGCATGGGAGAGGATTTTTTCATATGTGATTACACTATCACCCGCATCCGGGGAACCTCAATAGAAATATTACTCAAGTCATAAGATTATTTTTAGTTCATATCTAAAAATGTATAGATCAGAAGAAATCTATGAGAAATTTGAATTATAGGGTTAGCTTGATGCAAGACTAGAATTTGCAAAGCATGGGATGGATGCTGGATGATCTGATTAACTTCTTCTTCACCATGAATGATCTCACTGTCTTGTGCCAATTTAAAATTTAACGCATCATACTATGAATCCAAAGAGCATGAAATATTTTTGTCTCAAGCTAACTCATTGCAAGCAGTAGGACAAAAAATACAATGGGCTGAAGAAGAAGTATTCCTAAGAGATTATTCTTTGACCAAATCATATTTAAGATCTAAATATTCCTGAGAAACTTAGAGATCAATTGGTTCACTTGGGCATTCATCATGATATACATAAATGGAGTCATCATCATCATAATTATGGTTGCCAAAGACTTTATATTTATTAGGAAAATTATTTTCATTTGATTGATTACCAAGAATACTAGATTCTAAACTAACTAGGAATGGAGGAACATCATCTTGACATAGAGGGTCTTGAAAAATAGGAGATATCGAAAGAATCGCCACCCTTATGTTCCTCTACCTATGAAATGTAACTTCCTTTCACCTGGTCGCTATTTGGATAGGAAAATGAGAATCAAGAGAGTCTGGAAGAGATCGATCAAGTGAATCAAGGAACAAGGGATCATGAGAATGGGATTATAATAGAGGAGGACAAAAATCCCTTGAAGAGATCATTATTTCAATCAAAAAATATTTAAGATTGAATTTTTTACTGTTATGCAGTAGGCTGGGTGCGTAGGAGGGCTGAAATTGAAACAAAAATGCCAGAAGGTGTATAATGTGAGTATATTTGTGTAGAAGCAACTCCCCTTTTGTAGGCCTGTGGCACATGCGAATACGCTGAGCATTATTATGCCTCACTCGCAGCTACATGTTGCAACAATTTTCATGAGGAAGCATGTAATTTGAGTTAGGGCAGAACATCATATCCATCTGGGAGATCATTCAAATGATTGAAGCTGAGAGGTACCCCAAGGGGAGGTTGTTGGCATTGTGTATCATCATGATTCCTTGCCTCTGTCACCTCATGTGAATTATTGCAGGAGTGTGGATCCACTTCAAGTGAAGGCCCGCGCTACAGATCTTCATCATCTCGAGCATGGGAGAGGATTTTTTCATATGTGATTACACTGTCACCCGCATCTGGGGAACCTCAATAGAAATATTACTCAAGTCATAAGATTATTTTTAGTTCATATCTAAAAATGTATAGATCGGAAGAAATCTATGAGAAATTTGAATTATAGGGTTAGCTTGATGTAAGACTAGAATTTGCAAAGAATGGGATGGATGCTGGATGATATGATTAATTTCTTCTTCACCATGAATGATCTCACTGTCTTGTGCCAATTTAAAATTTAACGCATCATACTATGAATCCAAAGAGCATGACATATTTTTGTCTCAAGCTAACTCATTGCAAGCAGTAGGACAAAAAATACAATGGGCTGAAGAAGAAGTATTCCTAAGAGATTATTCTTTGACCAAATCATATTTAAGATCTAAATATTCTTGAGAAACTTAGAGATCAATTGGTTCACTTGGGAATTCATCATGATATACATAAATGGAGTCATCATCATCATAATTATGGTTTCCAAAGACTTTATATTTATTAGGAAAATTAATTTCATTTGATTGATTACCAAGAATACTAGATTCTAAACTAACTAGGAATGGAGGAACATCATCTTGACATAGAGGGTCTTGAAAAATAGGAGATATCGAAAGAATTGTCACCCTTATGTTCCTATACCTATGAAATGTAACTTCCTTTCACCTGGTCACTATTTGGATAGGAAAATGAGAATCAAGAGAGTCTGGAAGAGATCGATCAAGTGAATCAAGGAACAAGGGATCATGAGAATGGGATTATAATAGAGGAGGACAAACATCCCTTGAAGAGATCATTATTTCAATCAAAAAATATTTAAGATTGAAGTTTTTACTGTTAATATCATCTTGAAATATCAAGGGATTAACCTTCACCTTAGGCTTCATGTACCATTTCAATATTTCCTCAATCAGATCTAGATCATGTAAAGTGTATGAAGGCTGAATAGACAGATAAAAAATTTGATTCCTAGATTTAAAAACTTCAACATCATCACAAGGAGTCACCCAAATTGATACTGAGAAAGGAGGAGGACAAGGAAAAAAATTAATAGTAGGTCTCTCCTATGAAATTATGGGTGTCTCATGGTTTGTTAAAGTTGGGGAAGCACAATCATCCAATGGTTTATGTTCAAAATGTTTCAAATAAATTTGAACCAAATGTTGAAACTTTCCCTTGAAGAAATCCCAATATATATCTTCTCCAAGAAACTCATAACATAGGTGAATGAATATATTAGAAAAATCATGAATTGAATCATTAGGCTTCATTCTTATTTTATTATTCCTTTAAGAACATATTGATAATCATACCTATAAAAAGCTTCATGAATATCCTTAACAAGTTGTTTGTATGCATGGATGGAAGGGACTTGTAATGTATGACACCATTGTTTGATACAAAATTCAAGGGTGAGGATGAAAAACCTAATTTGAACATATTTATAATGAATTCCATTAGAGAGACAAAAACAAATGAATGAAAAGAAGTGTTCAAGGATAATTAATTCACATTTGCCATGAAACTGAAGTTGAGACAAGTTATCGATTATTCTTATGGGGATTTTAAGATCTAATATTCTAGAAAAACACTTTGGGATTATGATTTTGGAATGCGCCATTCAAGATAAGAGATTCAAAATAGACTCAACAACTCAACTTGTGGTTTGTACCTCCTTCTAGCGCCAGAATGTTGACAATGTTGTATATCACCAACGTGCAAGGGGTGTCACCAATTTGAAGTCCCAATTAGACCTCACACCATTTGGAGTAGGAGCCCCATTTAGAGTATCGACCCGAACACCATAACTCAAAGTTTTCCTTGGTTTCAATGGATAGAATAAGATAATATGCAAATAACCTTTGAAATCAACAAGTAGGTTGACACTGTGAAAGACCAATTGCAATGTATAAAAGGAGTCCTTCACGAGAGGGGAGACAAGAGTGAGTCTATCGTAGGAAAGTAATAATAATATCCTAAGAGAGGCACACGAAAGTGAGGAAATATTCATTAATTATCTAGCGAAATAGTTCACTTAGACACAATTACCATTAAAGAAAATACAACACACATTCAACAAGATGAGCACCAAATCCAATGAATTAGTTCAATTTATTTAGTACATATGAACACAACATGTACCACAAACATCCAAAGAATAATCTTACAACATTCACAATACATGCTTGAAATTTTGATGGTTCAATGGCTCAACCCATTTCGTGTCCCTTATAACTCTTGAGTTACCCTCATGACTCTTGGACTCCTAAATGACCCTTTAACTTCTATTCAATATTTGGTCCACATATGACTTTTCATATTCCACATGCGACTCTCAGACTTCCACACACTTAAATTTTTCATTTTCCTTTTGATAATATATAATTACATTCCACATCATGTGGCAAGACACATTGACACTTATGACATTGTAATGACACTTGTACAAGCCATGACTTGGCATTGATAACATGGAACTTCATGATGATGTGGAAATTACAAGCTACTCTCCTTGTTTTCATGTCTTTCATTCTTGATGATAGATATGATTTTAAATTCATCTTCAACCTCCAATCGCTCGTGGATCAATATTGGGACCTTTTGAGTCATCATGAAACATATTATTTCTCTCACGGTCCAAGATCTAATCATGCCTTCATGGTGGTTCTTATTTATGATTATCCTCTAAAAGTGCCTCTTTGTTCCTTATACTTGACATATTCCTTGAGCATAACCTTCCATTGTTGAGAAGGTACACCTACCAATGAAGTTCGCTCATAACAAGGCAAGATAAGTCTAGAAATAATCTATTCTACCCCTACTTTGTTCATGGGAGAGGCTGACTGTGATAGGCTTGTGTAAGAGTTGAAAGAGGAATTATTGTAGGGAATTTTAAAGTTGAGATAAATAGTGGACAAGGGAAGGAACCAATGTCAACTAGAACTACACAATGTGTTATGATGAGGGGCTCTTTATGGTCCAACACAATGGGCAGGTGCAAGAAACAATGTGATGAAATTTATGATTGAAACTAAGTAGTGTGCAGGGTTGAAGGGAGAGGAAGATACTGAATTCATTATTTGACTTCATAGTGACTGAGAGAAGGCCTCACTATGAAGTGGAATTACGTAATTCATAGAGGGAGGTATGATAAATCAAGACATGGTGAAATGAGGGATTCCAGTCAACAGTGGAGGCAAAATAAACACTGGAATTGTGCAATGCATAACTCTTGAAGGTAAAAATATTATGATTTCCTAGTTGAGGGTTGTAGTGGCTCAGACATGGATTAAATATCCACTAGAAGTGCACCATGTGTAGAGGAATACTCACTAGGAAGGGATATTGTGCAGTTGGCTAGGGCAAGCAATAAAATATCAAGTCACTTTTTCAAGAGGGTTCTCACTGCACTGTGAAAGAAGGAGTCCCTTTTCATTGAAAAATTTGATTTTGAAAGGGGACGAAGGGGGTCCTTGCAGTCAAATAGAAGTGCTCCATCCACTATGAAAGGTATAATTGATCAAAACTCAGTGCAATGAGTAAGTACAAGAAACAAGGTTTAGGTGATTATGCTTTGAAGATTCTCAATGTGAAATAGTAGGAGATGACCTTAAGAAGACTCAGTGAAAAAGTATGGGAGGAGTATATTCATTAATGAGGCTCATGAATGGACAATACTCATCACTTAGGAGTGGATTAATTCCTTCTTAACTTTCACTAGGAAGGAGGACAAAGAAGAGCTCTATAATGGCTAAGTGTGGGACTATAAGTAGAGTAAGAGAGAGAAAACCATCCAAACAAGACTAAAAAATGGATCACACAAATGAATGCCATCAATGAAATCTAGGGGAATGCATAGGAATCACATTAAAAAATCACACCTTGAAATGACAGCAAAGCGACAATTATTTCTAAGTGCGATAGTTGAAGCATTACTTTGTGGCACTTATAATACAAGTTGCAACATAAGTGTCGAATGTGACCAGAAAGTGCACTAAGTTGTAGGAATGTGTCGAGTGCATATTATCATGATATAAAAGACCATATAGTGCAGAAAAGTGCACTAGAACTACCTTCAGTGATGTGAAAATGTGCGACACATACAAGAGTGGAAATGGTTAGAAGTGACACTTGTGATAGTAACAAAACGTGAAAACGACACTTGAAAATGCTAAAGAAAGTGAAAGTGAAACATTCCAGAGTGAAGATAACATGAAAAAGACACTTTTTAAAGTGAAAGAAAGCAAAAATGACAGTCTTAAAAGTGAAAACGACAATTGTGAAAGCAAAGGTTCACAAAAATGATAGTTGAGAAAACTCACTGAAATACAAGTAAAATTGTAACCAAAGAGAGAGAGAGACAATCAAACAATGTTGTGCACTGATTGCCAACATAGGTTAAGAATGCATTGTCCTTATGGATTGTAGTCTCTATCAATAGTGACTATGCAAGCACTTTAACTAAACATTGTGCAAGCTCTATTCCTAGAGACTGCACAAGCCTGTATAATCTTGCAAAATAAAGGTGCGCTTGTGAATTCATCAAGGACTAATCATGTGCGAGAAAATGAATTTGACACTTAGAATCCATGAAGACTTGAGTGCTTAACAAAACATCAATTTACTATTAAGTGACCATGCAACGACATATCACAAGATCCTCAGTAGGATCCAAAATTCAAGAATAATAATTTTTCTAGAGGGTGTTGATCGTAGTGTCAACACATACCTACCCCTATTCACACCCCATCGGGGAATTTTACATTTACACACACACACATAATTATTATTTACACTTTATATGAAAATATTTTGTTCTTCACCCTTATTTCATTAGTTTTATTTCTTTTATCCTTTATTTTATACTATCTAACATTTTTTTTTGTCATCTCCTTATTATTTATTTTTATTTTATATAATCCTTATAATATTATTTCTTAATTAAAACTTTTTAATTTCTATTAAATATTTTAATAATTAATAGGTTCTTATATGTTACGTTAAAAGGTTTTTATTCAATTTGAAATATTATTAAATGATACAATGTATTATTGTTAAAATTTGATTGTTGGAATTATGTTTCATCTCTACATTATTTAACTGCATTCTTAGATCAAAATATCCATCTTAGTCTTGATGATGAACCACATTGGGTGGTTCAAAACGAGTCAACTAGATATTTGTCAACTTGATTTTACCAAATTTTTTTCTCATAATGATTAATTGATTTAATTAAGAAAAATGGGTGAAATAATTATTAAATGAAATTTTCTTATTAATTATTTCTAGGAGATAAGGCCAAAATAATTTAGAAATAATTACTAAATAGTGCTTTTATAATTATTACATAGGAGAAAAGTGTAATGATTAAGGAATAATAAACAACTAATTAATTATATAATTATATGGAACCCTATAACCCGCTTGTAAGGTTGCCACCATTGTTGTTTCTTTGTGTCTGATTGGATCGTTCATAGGGTGGAGGAGGGATTGGTTCATCAGCTGATCCCTAAGGAGTGTGTTCCCTATGTGTTGAGCCCTTTATTTTTGTGTCGAGTCCAATTTTTTGACGCCTATGATAGAAGGTTGGAAGAATCCTCTGAATCGGGAAACAATGTGACAAAATTTATGTTTGAGAAGTCTAATCTAGTCATCTCAATGAAAAATTGGGAAGATTTGGTTTGTGTCTCAAACTATTGGGGTTGTATGAAAAAGTAAAAATCCATTCCTTGTGACATTCCTATGTGGTAGTTTCTTTATAAACTGCAACTGGGTATAATATTTCGAATCTTCGTTAAATCCTTATCAGGGGTTTTGACTCCATTGTCAGTTTTTGATTTTGAATATACTTTTTGTTAGTGTGAAAATTCTTAGCAAGTGTACCAAAAATTATTCACTTAATTCAATGGTGGCAAGTGACCCAAATGACAAAATATGGTTGTCTATACTTCAAAAATGAAATGAAAAACAAAAGAAAACCCTATAACAAATGATCATATGAAACCCAAAACATATAACAAAAAAAATGAAAGTGTAATGACTAATGGATCATATAAATAAAGAAATTTTATTAATTTAAATGAAATACTTGGTGAGGAGAATTCACAATCTTGGATCTATAGACTCCCCTCTGTGGGATGGGTCCTTTTGATGTCCTTGTGCTTCAACGATCTATTTATCTCCCTCAACTTTTAATGGGAAAAAAAAACTTGAACTCAAGCGGGAGGTCAAATGTGATAAGATGATATTGGTGATGATGAGAATGATAAGGTCAAGAATGAATGTAGAAACCCTCTTATTTATACCAAATATTTGAGCTAAATTAGGAATTGGAAAACAATAAAATATTATTGACAAAATCAAAATCTAGCCGTTGGAAATACTTTATTGCATTTTTTGGAGAGGGAAAAGATATCCAAAATGGTAAAATATATTTATTTAGAAAGTGGTTGAAGTAATTAACAAATAAAAATGATTTATCAATCAATTTGTGAGAATTAAGAAAAGTGTGAATTTGAAATAATTATTAAATAATTGTTTAAAGCTTATTCCAAAAAATAAAAATAAGGAATAATAAATAAATAATGATTTATTTCATTATTCCAAGGTGATTAAGTCAAAGGTGTTAATAAATAATTATCAAATAATGATTTAATAATTATTTCTAAAGAATATTAAATAAATAATGATTTATTTAATTATTCTTATGGGTTTTCTTGAATTTTAATGAGAAATAATTTAGGAAAAATGGTTTACTAAATTATTATGGTGAAAGTGGATTTACTATGGTAAAATTAATCCTATATGGTGTATTTGGATCTACCTAGGAATAAATGGCTAGGTGATCATTTTTTGGGTGATAATAGATCCCCCCCTAGTGTATGAGTGTCAGGAGAAAATCATGTGATTGAAATACGTTGTAGGTTTCACTTTCACGAGACACCAAAGGGGAGTCATAGAGAGAGAAAGAGAGAGAGAGAGAGAGAGAGAGAGAGAGCAATGCAAGAAAGGATGAAGGAATAGAGGGGGTGAGACCTACTATACTGATATAAGTCTCCTTTTATTTTGGAGTACATTTTCTCAAATGATGCGGGGGAGGCATGCCCATACCCGCCGATAAACCTGAGTACAAATAATAATGACGTGCTCAGCAATGTGGGACTGAGCTACAAAGTACATGATATATGATACATGATATGTTGGTATTAATGGGCCAGAAAGTGATACAAATATATAATGAGTCCCATATACATAACGTGTCTCAGAAAACAGAGGTTAGGAATGGCTACAATAATATCTGTTGATATAAGTACATGAGACATAATGCCCCCCAAGCGAACATAGTGAGGGGAGGTCATAACCAAAGAAGCCCCACTGAATAGAAAAGGGCTATGAAGTTCTAAGTGGATAATCTAAATGAGACATGCATACTATGGGCACTACAAGCAACAAAAATCGAGCTAGTCAAATATATGGAACTACATCTGAGGCTGGATCATAAGCTGATGAAATCCAAGCATGTGGGGGGCTACTTGAAAGGCCACCCCCTCATGAGATCTGAAACATCTGAAAAATGGTCAGTAAATGATGGTACAATCCGTTGGATCATTGGACAATCAAGTGTATGATTCTTGATCGTGCGATAATGAGTTGGAGTCAAGCACGTGAGAAACAAAAAATTTAAAGGGAAATGACGATTCCTTATGCTTAATCCCAGGCACTGAAAAATGATGAAGTTTGGAACCAAGGTACATGTCCCTCGAAATCACTTCCCTGGAATAAATGTGTTGAAGTCGAGAAAAGAAGGCCCGCTAGAGTTGAGGCAATGAGGATTTATCAATAAGGGAATGATGATTATAGTAATGTGAATGATGGAATGAAACTAGAGATGATGATGGAAGAAAAAAAGATGACAGGTTGACTTAAAAATTCCCTTGTTAGAGCATAATATGCATGGTTTACTTGGCATCGACTGACTCGATTCTGGAGGGGATGGTAAATTACTTAGACGAAGGATTTTCAAAGATAAAGCAGTATAGTTGGAGGAAAAATATGAGAAAACTGGAATGAATGCGACACAAATGTGGATGATACATTGTGACATGACTTGATGTGACTCTTAAAATACTCCATGGATGCAAGGGTGTCTCATTTATGATGCTATGAACAAGGGTGACTCGATCATGCTTCCACATGGGAGAGGTCCGAAGGGGACCATGGAAACATTATTAAATAGTGGTTACTCATGATAAAACTCGACACATAAGTCAACAAGCGCAAAGGAAAAGTGGTAATAGAGTACATGTGACTCATATGAAGAGATCTGGTTTTGAGGGGCGACAAAGTGAGACGTCATGGAAACAATGGCTTCCTAGTGAAGTTTCAAATTACCAAAAACAAAAAAGGCCCATTATATAAAACTGTGATAGCTTTCCAACGATGCTGACGGTTCGTCAAATAGAGATATGGTTTGGTCACAATGGGCAACATAAAAACTAGGGTTTTTCCTATAAAAGGGCTTCTTGCCCCCAAATACAATTCATTTACATAATGAGCTGCTGGAGAACTCATAAAAGAGGATAAGGCCCTAAATATTTGGGAGCTCGTAGTGGAAAAATTAACTATCGAGATTCAGATATGTGACTCTCAGGAAGGTGGCCTAACCTTAATTATCAATTTCAGTGGATTGAGATTTCAGATTAGGGTCTCAGCTGATTGGAAAAAACCCATGCTCTTCCTCACAGTCACAATACACTTTTTGGGATATTCTTTGCACCCTAGGGCGCAAAAAAGGGGATAAAAAGTGTGCCCAATGCAGTTTTTGGAGGAAAATATGCACTTTGAACCCAAGGAATAATTGGTGCTGGTGGGTTCCAGGAAGTTGAGGTTGAGTTTTAAACATGCATGTGATGACTCTGAACTGAAAAAATATAGTGGTAATTTTTAGGTATGGTAGAGTTAAAGTTTGTATGGAAAGAACAATATTTTGATGTTATTCATATTGAGATTCAGGGGAATTAGGCTATCAGAGGTGCTCTAGTGTGATGTGTGTTGCTTAAGTTCTTGGACAACCCATTAATGAGGTTAGGTGAGCCACTTTTATCCCAAATTGTGAGTTACTGGGATTCATATTATGAGGCATTTGTGATACAAGGGCATAGGATCAAGATCACGATTTAGGACATATAATTTCTGACAGGATTTACAACGTTGAGGGTGGTGGCAGAGATTCATCCAGTTCTACCTCATGGTAGGCATATTGGAGAATTTGGGATTGTCATTACGTACCTAGTACTTGGGTGAAGGTCAGAAGCATTCAGATACAAGACTTAGAGATACTTGAGACATGAAATACAACCGTGACAGTGGTTCATATCTTGGGTAGTCATTCCTTCCATCACATTTTTGGAGGACAGATGATGTTGGTGGAGAGTGTGTGGGGAGAAACCTACTATGGGTGGGCTCAAATGTTGCTAACACCATTGAAATGTCATTTGAGTCTCTGCAAGAAGTGATCCAATGATAAGACCTAAAATTTGGGATAATTTTGTGCTCATTATTCTTTGAGAAGATCCATACCATTTTTCCACATGAACATATTCGTGATGGGGGCCCATAGGGGCCTAGGATGCATCACCAGGGGCAGCTATTACGATGAGGTGGAGGAGGGGGAGTCAGATGGGTGTTCTAACTTGAGTTCTTGGCTCATTAGTATTAGATGTCATTGTGCATAGATGACTATCCGTATAGTGTAATGAAATTTCAGGGAGATCCTAATATACCACTACTACCAGGACGAGCATGGGCCCTAGATGGTAAGTGATAGTTTCTATATTTTGGTTACATTTATAGTTTGGAAAATATGTGTGTGTAGTACTGATTTTCAAACTTGTGACATGAAAATATATCACTTTTGAGGATGATATGATATACAAGATGAGTTTCAGTACCCGTGGCTGTAGATCAGACGAGGTTGAAATCATAAAAAATATTAGATAGTGATGCATTACTGGACCTCCATCATAGGTTCAACTTGCTACTAATAAAGGTGAAAAAGCGTGGGTGGCATGAGATAAAAGATAAATATATAGATGGATGTACTAGTATTCCCTTGGAGTGGCGAGGTATCACTAAGCATATACCTATGGCCAATCAAGAAGTTCAAGACTTACGAGCTAGGGGAATGGACCTATTAGCACAGGATCTTCCAGAGGATAGTGATTAAGCATAGGGACATGTGTGCCCCCATTTTTGTATGTAACATGCTGTGGGAATGTCAGATGTATTTAGAGTAGTGGAATCCAAACACTATATGTTGGATATTATGATGCATAATATGGTTATGCATATTTTTGTGTTGACATGGTGCATGATTTGTTTATTTTATGAATGTCTTCTTGTATATGAATGTGATAAATGATAATATAGAATGTTATTTGCAATGGTATCTACATAGTTATTTTTTTATCTAGGAGCTTGAATGAATGTAATGGATCCAAATTCATGTGCCAAAAGCTTAACTTGTAGATATTTTTTAAATAGGAGATGATTACACAAATGATAAACACCATTCAATTGCATGACAAGTAGCAAGGAATATAGACAAACATGAAGGTGAAGGATGCGATGATTAAGGGCACTGGATAACAAACATATCACTACATCATATTCTACTTGGTTATTGTTGGCATATCCAATGAAAACGTCATTGGAGTGGACTAAAAAATGCAAAGAGGTGAAAATGACCCAAGATTTTGAGGCTAGATTCCTAGAGAAGTGAGTTGTACCATTGGAATTACCGATATGTGGTGTGGATGATGGATCCATATGCAAGAAAAAAGAAGACAACAAATCAGATGATGGGGGATGAAAGCTACCAAAATTCAGAAAAGAAAAAAGGAAACACATTTCAATGAGAAATGATATGGGTAAAATTGCTTCAGGTAGAGTGCATTACAAGGGTTGGGAACAATTTCTTCTTCTAGACCCTCTAGAAGGTATGCCCCTTTCCAAAACACTTATGGATGATGTAATAATTGAGCCATAATGGTTCAAACTTTCCATGCCTTAGGACATCATGAGCTTGGTCATAGACAAGAACAAGGTCGCCTTCATGAAAGGAACGAGGGTGGAATTTACAATCATATTGATATTTGGTGTGCTTTTTGGCCACTTCAATGGTTTGAAATCCAAAAAAATGGTCTTCATTGATGTCCTCAAGCATGATGAGCCTTTGTTTAAAAGGTTGGGTTTCCTGGAGGAGTTCAACAACAAGGTGGGGGGAGGGGATTTCACACTCGATTAGTAAGAATACCTCCTGTCAAAAAAATATATGGAAAGGAGTGAATCTGATTGTGGTTTTGACAAAGGTTCTATAGGCCCACAATGCAGTGAAGAGAATAAGATGCTTTTTGGTCTTGTGTTTATTCACCATCTGCTAAAGCATAGTTTTAAGGATTTTATTGATAGCTTCAACTTGGCCATTGTCTTGGGAGTAATAAGACAATGAATATTGGTGTTCAAAGCCCAAAAATGAATATAGCTCATGTTAGATCTCATCTTCAAAATTTCGGCTGTGACCGGAAACCAATTCCTTCGGAAACTCGAATCGAGTGATCACATGGTTAAAGAAGAAAATGGTTACAATAGTTATGGTGTTATTGAATGTGGGTATGGCTTCAACCCATTCGGTGAAATAGTCGACATATACTTATGTTTATTATGGAGGTTGAAAATCCATAAAATCAATGGCCCATTTACATAAATGACCTACTGTGATGACATGATGGAGGGGAGTAGGTGGATCTCAGGACTTAGGGTTGTATAATTGACAATTGGGACAATTTTTGACTACCTCAATGCAATCGCTAAAGAGAGAATGCCAAAAGTATCTAGTGCTCATGATTTTATGGGAAGTAGCCATTCTATAGAGATGACCACCATAAGCACTGTCATGACAGGCATTAAGCACTTGCTCAACTTTAGCATTGGTGAGACAACGACAAAGGATAATGTTGACACCGCGATGATAAATATTGTCACCGATGAGGAGATATCGATGGGATTGATGTCGAATATGCCGCCAATCATCATGATTGAGATGGGGGGAAAATTTATGGGTCCGAAAATCGGTAAGGATGTCGCCATACCAAGGATCGTCCGAGGTTATAGCGAACAAGTGTTCATATGGAAGGTCATAATTTACCGATGGCTCTAGTGCACAAATAGGAAATCATAAATGAATTTAGCAAGGGCTACAAATTCTTACTTTTAGGGGTGAAAAATTCCAAATCGAATTCTTAGAGGATAACTATCCAGTGAGCATACATCCCATTAATGATCCTATGACTCAACAAGAAGGACATGGTGTTGAAATTGGTCACGACCTTGGTGGTACACATAAGTATATAATGAATAAATTTATGAACAGAGAATACAATAACTAACACCAAATTTTCTTCATGGGAATAGGACATTGGGGGAATTTTAAGGTTATTACTAACATAGTAGATGACATGCTCACTTCTGATTCTATCTTCTTATACTAAGACATCAGAAAACTGAATAGGTGGAATTTGAGACATTCAATATGAAGTCCCTATGAAAGTTAGGTGGGATAATAAAGGGAGAGAAAGTGAGATAATGTTTTAGGGAATCAAGATATTTTTAAGCTTGGTCATCCCAAACGAATGGAATTTTAGATCGAAGAAGTCTAAGAAACCCATGAGCAGTGGTGGCATAGTTAGGAACAAATCAATGAATAAAGTTGGATATGCCTTGGAGGCTTTGTAACTAGTGAAGGGTGTGAGGAGGAGGAATTTAAAAAATGTATTGAACTTTCATAGGATCAAGGGTGATACCATATTTGGACACAATGAAGCCCAAAAGCCAGTTGACTGGAAAAAAAATACACACTTAATTGGATTGAGGTGAATGTTATAGTTTCAACATTAGAGGAATATGGTACACAAATCATTAAGGTGTTACCATTGGAACTTGGAACGAGCGGTGAGACCATCTAGATACACAAGGATAATATGATCCAAGTCATGAAAACAATAAAACATGGCACACTAAAAATTGGCCCCAACATTATTTAAATAGAAATGAATGACCCTATAAGCAAAGTTTTCGCATAGACTAGTAAATGCGGTTTTAAGTTGATCGACATAGCAGATACGAATGTGATTGTACCCTGAGAATCCATCCATAAAGGAAAGGACCTCATCTCCTGCACACTTGTCAATGATTTTTCCTATGAAAGGCATGGGGAAATTTTATTTTGGACAAGCTTTATTCATATCACAAAAGTCCGTGCAGACATGATTAATGGTTCCTTATTTCATAAGAAAAAGAAAAGGATTGGACACCCATGTGGTGTATTCAATGGGGTAAATGAAACAAAACTGTTTGATTTTAACGATTTCGGATTTGATAGCATGATATTTGGAAGGATGGACAAATATTTTCTTATGGTAGATGGGAATGTAATTGAGCCATGTGTCAATATGGTGTTAAAAAATGGGGGGATCAAATCTGGGCATCTTGGAATATGACAAGGCTAAAAGATGACGAAATTATTTGAATAACTTAGTGTAAGATTCAATTTTTTATAGGGTGTGTTGTGCCACCAAGGTAATAGTTTCTTTAACTCCTGGCTTATTTTAAATGTAAATTTTAATGGTAGGGGAAATTTTATTCTTTATTTGAAAGAATTTGGTGCATGGATGGGATTTTTAAACTAATCGACCTTACCATGGATGAAGTATTTTTACTTCACAACATATTGATCATGGGTTTGCTGTGGAAGGAATTACACATGATGGTGCATATCATCACAAGGATAATCATGGGTAGTAATGGCTTCCATGATGTCATCATTAGAATGAAATATGGGAGGAAGATAGGAAGACAAACCATATGATGAGGAGCTACTTGAGGCATCTTCATGAGAGACAAGGTTCACATGTGCATCATCATAATGGTTGTGGAGGTGACTAATAAATGTGACATCTATCGATGTTTAAACTTAAGTGTCTTCCAAATTAGGTTCAAAAGAAGCACAATAGGAAAATCCTAAGGAGTTCGAATATATAGATCCCATGGATGAAAATAGGTAGATAATAGGGCTGAAATAGCCATTACCTCAACATCAGGCGGAGGGATCACGACTGTGGGTTAAGAGACCTATTTTCCCAACGATGAATTGGGGCCAGGACTTGTAGGTAGAGTGGAAGTAGAATCATTTCGAGCAGAATCTAGCTCATGAAGAACTTGAAGTGTATCATGAGAATCTTCGAGATTTGGACAATGATGGGAGTAATTTCCATAGTTATCACACAAATCACGAGGGTGATTCATGCATAAGGTTTTTTTTCTTCATGGTTGACTCAGGTAAGGTAACATGGACCTCAGGAATGTTAGAGTCAAGACATGTATATGAGACCACATTTTTAACATGATGGAGATTAGGACAATTATTGGTGGCGTGCCCAAAACCATCACTCAAAGATCATGGAGGAGAAGGCTAATTTGGAGGTTTAGAAGGAGTGGGAGTTGTTTGGGGTTCCTTGTATTTGTTCCCCTTTTTTTGAGCTTTTCCTCCCTCATTAGATGCTTTTGGAATAAGAATGGTTTCCTATTGAGGTTTTTGTGGAACTGAATCAAAGGAAGGGGTGGTTACAATGGGTTAAACCGGGGTCAAAGCTGTATAAGGATTGAGTTGGCCAGGAAGAGTATTTACAAGAGGATCAATGTACTAGACTAGGGTCCCTAAGGTGATGTTGGGAAGACTCAACATAGCCATTACAGGGGTAGAATAGATTCCTAGTGGTGGGAATAATAAAGGTATCTAATTAGAGGGGTAGTGACCAAGAGGAGATACTATTGGATGAGAGAGACACGGGGGAATGGTTTTGGGTGGAAAAGGACTAGGAGATATACCAACAGAAGGAAATTGTCCTGGAGGAATTGTCCTTGAAGGATTAGTTGAGTCTTGAGAAGGAGGTTGCAGAGGAGCTGGCCGCTGAGAAGGTGTACCATACTGCTTGCCTGCAACCCTTGATGCTTAAAGCATGCAAAAACTCAAATATCTAGGCTAAAAAGGAGTAGGCGGTGGGAAATAATAAGCCTCAAGAAACGTGGAATCTTTATAGACTCTAGGAGAAACATCGGTTAAGGAAGAAAATGTCTTATTACTAGTCATCGATGTGATAGTTGTCCAAGGAGAGGTCTAAGACTTAGGGTCATAATAATTAAACTGATCGATAATGATGATATTTCCATTATGAGAAAAACGCATCTTGCGAAAGACAACAAATGCGAGAAAAAAAATGGCATAGGTGTAACTATGACCCAACAAGATGTTATAATCTAATGGGGCATCAATGAATTAGACATCAATCAAGAATGTCTTTCCAACAATAGTGATGGGGCATTTGTGATATAAACCGAGGGGTTATGAGGGGTGATCATCCCAAGAAAGAAGAGTGATGGTGGATGGTGACAAGCCAGGGGAACCAAGTTGCTTCCAAACACTAGAAACCATTACACAGGTGGAGGCGCCTTTGTCTATTATACACCACTGGAAAATGGAATTTTTATGGAGACTAGTATTTGAAAGGAAATAGATGAAGGAAGGAGGAGATGTTCCACTTTATCAACATCAAAGATAATCATACGATCATCATAAGGATCCATAGTTCCTAAAGAGGATAATAGAGCTTTCCATTGGTATGGGAACTTTTGGAGGACTTCCAACATTGACATGGAAGTAGGATACTGCACTAAGTCATATACTATGCTTTAGGTATAGGTAGATTTAGAAGAAGAAACATTTAAATGTAATGAACCTTTGGGGATCTTGGGGGAAACCTATACTTTAGGTGGAGGGTTTTGTAGGGTACCATTTAGTGATAAGAGAGACTCAGTGGAAACTTTGGGTTAGGAATCAGTCGTTGAATTTGCAGGGGGTTTGTCATATTGGTGCGACCAAGTTTGGAGGTTGACTTTCTCGAAATTCATCATGAGGATTTCGTAATTGTTTTGGTCAGATTGTGATGGTTGGGGGGATGCATTAAATTTTGGTGGTTTGGGAAGCCACGTGTCCAAGATGAGGTAAATTATTTATAAGCACAACCAGTTGGGATGAAGCAGGAGGGGGAGGAGGTGGAGCTATGGGCTAAGGTCCTTGAGAGGAAACTTCTTGAGCTTCCCATGCCTGGTGTATCTAAGGTGAAAGGGGAAATTCATGAGTATAATGGAATTTTTTTTTTCAATAGGAACAAGGTTTATTGGTCCTAAGATCCTTGTTCTTCTTGGGTTTTCCACCCTATTGTTGGGTTGTGAGATTAGGCTGGTCGCCCTTAATTGCATTAGGTTGTCAGCCTTGATTGCCT
Source organism: Pinus albicaulis (assembly GCA_034641835.2). Lineage (NCBI taxonomy): Eukaryota > Viridiplantae > Streptophyta > Pinopsida > Pinales > Pinaceae > Pinus > Pinus albicaulis. Next base: position 1,153,008,466 of record CM076579.1, on the reverse strand, counting down.
TGGTTACCTTGAGGTTGTTGATTCTTGTTACCTTTCCCATTGATATTTATCTTAGGATTAGGGGATTCATATTGCTATTTTAAGCATACACTTGATTATGTGGAGGTGGTTGTTGTTCTGGCAGAGGAGGTGTAGGCATGGGAGGTTGAGGCGCTGGTGTTGGTGGGGTTTGAGCCCTAGGCAATGCATAAGGATAGTAAAGATTCATGACAACATTTAGATAACCAAGTGTAGCAAAAAATGACCTCTGACATCGACTGATGCAGATGGGGATATTCATATGATGTTCTTGTACCTTGGTAAAAGTTGACACATGAAGAATCAGAAAGGGGATAGGTGTAAGAAGAACTGGTCCCTCCCTTGGGTTGCACATAACTTATAAGAGGTTGAGGGTATGGTGATGGTTGAGGGTGGGAAGGGGATCTAATGATATCTTCAATGGCATGATATACCCCCAATACATTAGAAGCACCAGGTCAAGGAAAATCGGGGAGGATAATATGAAAATAACTTGACTGGGCATATATGATATCATATTTTAAGGCTATCTAGAGGGATTATTCCTCATTCTGGGGGAAGTGAGAGGATAAATATTTACCTATGGGGGAAAAAAGAGTTCTGAGAAACCAATCCATATATACACGATCTTTAAACTCAGGGGATCGACACATGCTCCTCTTGCTGTGCCATCCTTGAACATGGTCAGAAAGGCAGATGGCAAAAGTTTGACGAAAAGGTTAAGAGTTTGGTACCCATGTCGTATCAAAGAGGTAAATGGAAGTATGAAAGAAAATATTTGGCAAGAGACAAAAAGGTGGAATTGGAGGCATGTGATTGATCCACATACCATTTGGCTATAGCTCCAGTTAGGGCGCGTTGGAAAATATAAATATGAATGGAGTCTTCGGTAATGGAATTTGATGAACACCACATGTGAAAATAGCGAACATGATTTGTGGGGTATTCTCCAGGATTACCTTCAAACTTGGGAATGTTATAAGGAATATTGGTAGGCATACGAGTCCAATTTGGGTTATATAGAAGAGGGTCAATGATGAGCTAGCTAAAATAAGTGAGGCTCAATCCAATCATATAATGAAGCAAGGGAGGGTTAGTGGCCATATTGGTAGAGGTTCTGTCGATGGGGTTACCTTGGTTTCCTCTACCCAAATTAGTGCCTGACATGGTGACGATGTGGGGATGGGAAGATGTGGAATTAGATGAAGAACTTGAAGAATCAAAAGAGCTAGAGTTAGTATGGTACTCAATGGAGGACTAGGAGGATGGGTTCGAGCTTGTCGAGAGGGAGTAAGATGTCCTAAAGGAAATTGGGGGTGAAGGTCATGAAGTATCTGTGACAAATTCCTAGGGGGAACACTAGTGTCAAGACAAAGATGACTCAATAGACTAAAGCGTGATGATAGGAGAAAAGAGTAAGAAACAACAAGAAAACACCTAGTGCGGTGGTGTCAAGTGTAAACTAACTATAATTATATGCTACTCTAATTCAAGAAAACACATCTTATCAAAGAAAAAATGATATCTAGCCTAAAGGCGTTCTAAATCCTCAAAAAATTCCTATATCTACTATTTCAGATGGCCTTCCAAGAGAATTCTTACTTAACGGAATATGATCTCTGCAAGCAGAGCTGTCGAGAGGGAGTAAGGTGTAGAAAACTAGCAAACAACAAGGGTGAAAGTTTTGGAAAATGATAAGGAAGAAGCTCCATAAACTAGGATACACAAGGGTATCCTAAGGGGGAAAGGCAACACCAAAATATAAATGGAGTATAATTTTGAACAAACCTATCCAAAAGGGCTGAAAAATAGTGGACAAAACCGTAAAAAATAGTGGCTAAAAATGCTACTCATTAGACTCCTCAACTCAACAATTGTCTTCCTCAAGAAAGCTAATAAGGATAATAAATTATCGCCAAAGTACTCTGGTCCTTACAAGGTGTTGCAAAAGTTTGGTACTATGGCATACAAATTGGAGCTTCCCGCTTCTTCACGAGTGCATCCAATTTTCCGTGTTTTGTGCTTAAAGAAGGTTATAGCTGAAAATATTCTAGTTCAAACAATATTGCCATAACTTGATGAGGAAGGAAAAATCATATTGGAACCTGAAGTGGTCACAGAAATAAGAACTCGACAGCTATGGAATCGATCAATTTCAGAGTATCTCATCAAGTGGAAGAACTTATCCACTGAAAATTCTACATGGGAGGATGAGAATTTTATACAGAAGCACCCAGAGCTACTCAAGCGTTGAGAACAACACTTTTTTTGAAGGAGAGGGGCATGTTAGGTCCCTATATTACTAGTATAGTCCTTTATTTTTGTTAGTGTAACCCCCTTATTGTTATTATTGTACCCTTGTAACCCCCATATTGTTATTATTGTGCCCTTAAATTATTATTTGTAGGTCGGCTAGGATTACATTGTGGCCCCATGGGCTCCTATATATAGAAATGAGGTTTTGTAATTTGAATCATCCAAGAATTTTTCATTCATGTAATGTATTGGAGGTTTCCCCCTCAAAGTGGCTTATTTCTAAGGCGTTGATATCTCTTTTCTTCTCTTTTTGGAGCTGGTTTCACAACATTTGGTATCAGAGCTTTGAGATTCTAGGGCTTCGCTGCTCCAAACAGGTCATCGTCGAATTTTCGCTATAATTTTTTTTTTACGAAGGTTCAGAATCTAAAATTTTTAGAGTGCGAAGGAAAAATCCTGAGGAACATAATCGCACACTTTCAAAGCTTGGTTCACAATATTTTTGGAGATATGATCTGTGCAATTTAGGTCATTTTGCAGGCTCCTGAATTTAACCTAAACAGGTCATCGTGGTATTTTCGTAATAATTTTTTTTCTACGAAGGTTCAGAAGTTGAAATTTTTAAAGTGCGAATCTGCAATCCTGAGGAACAACATCGCAAAATTTCAAATATTGGTTCACAATATTTTTAGAGATATGATCTGTGGAAGTTAGGGATTTTTGAGTCTTCTGAATTTCATCTCAAAGAGGTGATCGTGGGAAAATATTTATAGCTCTCTCTCTGAGCATTGGATTGCAATGCTATAAAAAGTGGCCACAAGTACACGGAATATAGTTTTCTTTCTATCAATTTCAGATCCAAATGAGGAAAAAGTGACACGTGGCAAGTCGTACAAGTTCGCTCTACTGAACCAGTCCAAAATTGGGTCATTGTGGGATATTGGACATAACTTTGTCTTGAAGAATCCAAAACAGATAAGACCTGTGGCATTTGAAAGAAGCTTTAGAGGGCTACTATAGGGCTGAATTTTAGATATTGAGGATCAACAATTATAGATATAATTCAATTTCAATATCAATCTCCTCAAAAGTAAGTAAAAGGTGTGTATTTATTTTATTTTATTTTATTATTTTTATTTTTATTTATTTTTCTGAATTGCATAAGTCTTGTTTGAAGAATCGAGTTGAATTGATTCCAAGGGCATATTGTAGAATAGATATCAGTATTGGATTCTTAAATGGCCCCTAAAAATAATTCAACACCCATTAAGCCTTTAGAAAGCTCTACTATGACTCATGAAGATGAAGAATGGCAACATGAGATATCAAAATTACAAGAGCAAGTGCAACAAATTTCGCTCTCGCAAAGAGCAACAAAAAATGACGTGGAAGTTTTGAAGAAAGGCGTGGAAACTAAGATGGATTCTTTGAAGAAAGGCGTGGAATCTAATATGGATGGTTTGAAGAATGGCATGGAATCTAAGATAGATGGCATGGAAGCTAAGATTGATGAGAAAATGGAAAACATGAAGAATGTTCTAAAAGCAGACATGGAAGGTTTGGCAAAGTTGATACAAGAAATGTTTCCTAATGGTTAAAAGATAGTAGAGGAAACTCATGATGAGAAAAAAATAAATGTTAATCGTGATTTCATAAAATCTAATGTTGGTGGGAAGAACCACCATATTCCAAAAATGGATATGAGGAAGTTTGATGGAAAGGATCCTGTAACATAGATACAACAGATGGAGCAATATTTTGATCTCCATAATGTGCAAAACACACAAAAGGTACGCATTGCAACTTTACATTTAGAACAAAATACATTGTATGGTATTGATGGCTTTGCTCCCGCAAAAAAATTGTCACTTGGTCAATTTTTAAGGAGGAAATGATAGCACATTATGAGGATACAAAGAGCAACACCTTCTTTAGCCAATTGATAAATCTCAAACAAAAGGGTTTAATGGGAGAGCACATTGAGGACTTCCAAAAATTGAATATAAGGGTAACTGATATTCCAGAGGAACACAGGATTGATCTCTTCATAGGTACTTTAAAGGATAACATCCAACATGAAGTTCGCGTTTTGGAACCTGATTCATTGGAGAAGGCATTCAGGTTGGCAAGAAAAATTGAATGTAAAATTATGGCGACGAGGAAGCCTACCACTCACTTCTATAAAGAAGGAAGTGTTGCTATGCCTAGATTTCCACAACCTACAAGGTTGACACCACAACAATTGGAAGAAAAAAGAGCAAAAGGACTTTGCTACGGTTGTGATAGAAAATACACTAAAGGTCATAAGTGTGCTGAGAAGAAATTATTTTACATAGATTGTGAAGAGGAAGAAGAAAATGAACAAGAAGAGGATATACACCAGGAACCAACCCTAGAAGAGGAAGAAATGAGTCTGACCATATCGTGTAATGCATTGGCAGGAATTACCACTCCTCAAACTCTCAATATAGAAGGACATATCAAGAAGAAAAAGGTAATAGTGTTCATTGATTCAGGTAGTACCCATAATTTTATTCATTGTAAGGTAGCCAAGGAATTGAATTGTTTCCTATACCAAGCACCAGAATGTCAAGTGATGGTTGCAAATGGAGGAACTATAAATTGCTCTGGAAAATGCCATAATATCAAGCTAACCATGGGGGAATATGTATTGACTAGGCCAATGCTTTCCATTCCTATGGGAGGTGCTGATGTTGTACTAGGAGTACAATGGTTACAATCTTTGGGGACGGTAGCTTTTAATTTTCAAGAAATTTCCTTGAAATTTTTTTCAGAAGGAAAGGAAGTCGAATTACGGGGTATTGAAGGGAATCCAGGAAGGATAATAAGCTCTAATGTCATGACAAAGCTTCTAAAGAAAGAACAACGAGGCGTAATTGCACAATTATGCTCACTAGAAGTTCCGACATCAAAATCATCTATTTCTGCAGATCTCCAACAAGTCTTGGACAATCATTCCAAGGTGTTTGAAACTCCGAAAGGACTCCCACCTATTCGTGATCAAGATCATGCTATTCATTTGATTCCAGGAAGTGTTCCTCCAAACATCAGGCCTTATAGATATCCTTACTTCCAAAAGAGCGAAATTGAACGTATGATTGCAGAAATGTTAGAGGCGGGTATAATTCAACCTAGTCAAAGTTCTTTCTATGCTCCTATAGTTTTGGTACACAAAATGGATGGATCATGGCGAATGTGTCCGAATTATAGGGAGCTCAATAAGCTCACCATTAAAGACAAATTTCCCATTCCTGTGATTGATGAATTATTGGATGAATTACATGGAGCAATTTATTTTACCAAGTTGGATCTTCGTTCAGGATATCATCAAATTAGAATGAAGACAGAAGATATTCCAAAAACAACATTTTGAACTCATGAGGGTCATTATGAATTTTTGGTCATGCCTTTTGGCCTTACCAATGCACCTTCTACATTTCAAGGTTTGATGAATTCCATTTTCAAACCCTTCCTTAGAAAATTTGTGCTAGTACTTTTTGATGATATACTAATCTACAACAGGTCTTGGAAGGATCAAGTTCAACATGTTGACAGGGTGCTCAAACTATTGCAGGAGAAACAATTATATGTAAAAACACCCAAATGTTTCTTTGGAGTACAAGAGGTGGAATATCTGGGTCATATTGTATCTCACGAGGGTATTAAGGTAGACCCTAACAAAATTAAAGCCATTAAGGAATGGAAATTCCTCACAACCATAAAGAATTTGCGAGGATTTCTCGGGTTAACAGGGTATTATCGAAAGTTTGTTAAGAATTATGGGAGAATAGCAGCACCTATAACAGCATTGTTGAAGAAAGATGCATTTTCATGGAATCCTGAAGCAACTAAGGGCTTTGAACATCTTAAAGAGGCAATGTGCCTAGCACCAGTCTTAGCTACGCCAGACTTCACAAAAACCTTTATTGTGGAATGTGATGCCTCAGGAAATGGAATTGGTGTTGTTTTAATACAAGAAGGAAGACCCATTTCTTTTGAAAGTCGTCCAATCAAAGGAAAGTATTTACAGAAACCTATTTATGAGAAGGAAATGTTAACAATACTGCATGCACTAAAGAAATGGAGAACTTACCTAATGGGAAGACACTTCAAGGTAAAAACTGATCATGATAGTCTTAAACACTTTTTGGAACAAATACTATCTTCAAAAGAGCAGCAAAAATGGGTCACAAAGATGTTGGGTTATGACTTTGAAATAATATACAAAAAAGGGAAGCTAAATGTTGTTGCAGATGCACTCTCAAGAAAGAATGAAGAGGTGGAAGCATTGCTTTGTGCCATTTTTATTATCCAACCATATTGGATAACTGAAGCAAGAGATGAATGGAAGAAGGATGAAGAAGTGTGAACACTCATTCAAAAGTTGCAGCAAGATCCTAGTACATCTAAGACATTTAGTTGGAAAAATGATTGCTTATGATACAAAGATTGTTTATATCTTTGTAAGAATTCCCAACTAAAACAAAATATTCTTTTGGAATTGCACACTTCTCCTTTAGGAGGACACTCAGGATTTTTAAAAACTTACCACAGGGTGAAGAAAGAATTTTTTTTGGGATGGCCTTAAATCTAATATTCAAAATTTTGTGGTGGAATGTTTGGTTTTCCAGTAGAATAAAGTTGAGACAATTAAGACCCCGGGTCTTCTACAACCTTTATCCATTCCAAGTAAATGTTGGGAAAAGATTTAAATGGATTTTATCACAGGTTTACCTAAGTCCGAAGGAAAGAGTATCATCATGGTGGTAGTTGATAGACTTACCAAGTATGCACACTTTTGTGCATTATCTCATGCATTTAAAGCAAGTACAGTTGCTACTACATTTATAGACACAATTCAAAAGCTACATGGAAACCTAAGGGTTATTGTGAGCGACAAAGATCCCATTTTTACTGGAAATTTTTGGATGGAGTTATTTTCTTGTTTGGGTACTCAATTAGCTCATAGCTCATCTTATCATTCTCAATCCGATGGTCAAAATGAGATAGTAAATAAATTGTTGGAAGGATATCTTCGTTGTTTTGTATCTGATAAAAAAACACAATGGGTCAAGTGGTTACCTCTCGCTGAATGGTGCTATAACACTTCCTTCCATACTGCAACAAAAATGACCCCATTTATGGCACTTTATGGATATCATCCACCATCCATCACATCATATTTAAGAGAAAATTTGAAGGTTCAAGCAGTGGAAGATCACATTGAGCATCCATAAGAAGTTCTCCAACTCTTAAAGGACAACCTGAATTAGGCACAAAATCGAATGAAACAACAGGCAAATCAACATCGCAGTGAGAGAAGTTTTGATGTAGGAGACTGGGTATTTTTACGACTACAACCATACAAACAAATGTCCCTCAAGAAAGCTAATAAGGATAATAAATTATCACCAAAGTACTATGGTCCTTACAAGGTGTTGCAAAAGATTGGTACTATGGCATACAAATTGGAGCTTCCTGCTTCTTCACGAGTGCATCCAATTTTCCATGTTTCATGCTTAAAGAAGGTTATAGGTGAAAATATTCCAGTTCAAACAATATTTCCATAACTTGATGAGGAAGGAAAAATCATATTGGAACCTGAAGCGGTCACAGAAACAAGAACTTGACAGCTATGGAATCGATCAATTTCAGAGTATCTCATCAAGTGGAAGAACTTACCCACTGAAGATTCTACATGGGAGGATGATAATTTTATACAGAAGCACCCAGAGCTACTCAAGCGTTGAGGAAAATACTTTTTTTGAAGGAGATGGGCATGTTAGGTCCCTATATTACTAGTATAGTCCTTTATTGTTGTTAGTGTAACCCCCTTATTGTTATTATTGTACCCTTGTAACCCCCATATGTCATTATTGTGCCCTTAAATTATTATTTTTAGGCCAGCTAGGATTACATTGTGGCCCCATGGACTCCTATATATAGAAAGGAGGTTTTGTAATTTGAATAATCCAAGGATTGTTTATTTGACATGTAATGTATTGGAGGTTGCCCCCTCGAAGTGGCTTATTTCTAAGGTGTTGATATCTATTTTCTTCTCTTTTTGGAGCTGGTTTCACAACACCTAGTAAGAAATGGCTAGGTGATTATTTTTTGGGTAATAATAGATTTTCCACAAGATAAAAAATAAAACATCATTGAAGAAGAAAAAGAGGAAAATAAAGAAGAAGAAAGGTTGGTAACAATATTCTAGGATAGATTTGGAGGGGGAAAATGAGGAAGATCCCCTCTTTCAAGAGACCAAGGAACCTCAGAACATGCAAGTTTCTCAACAACCAAGCCAATCTAGATAAGGCGCGATCAACCATAGGAGGTTGTATTTAGTTCTGAGACAAATCTTGCTAATGGATTGGAAGGAACTAATAGATCACATTAATCTATAAATTCCAATTCACATAAAGATCCACCCCTTTTAGAGCCTATTTTGGAATTGTTTGTTATTTTGACAGACTCTTCAGGTGGTACTTGCTAGAAAGTGCATAGGAAGAAAGGGAAAACATGTAATCTTCATTATCTTTATAATTCATGATTCCCTCTATTTTTTGATAATTTTTTCTCATAGTATGTTGTCAAGTTCATATTTTTTGTTACTTGATAAAGGCCTTTTGTGAGTGCTTAAATCACACACAAAATGTAATTTTCATATTTTTAATGAAAGTTATGATTTTTTCCTTGGAAATAATAATAATAATAATAATTTATTTAATTATTCCTATGGATGGATGCAAATATTGATAATTATTTTCACGAAATGGGTAAATATGAAAATAACATGAAACTAATTAAATGGATTTCTAAGTTATTTTCAAGTGGCTAAATTGATTAAACAAAAAATATTATTATTATTATTATTTTTCCGAGGAAAATATAGGTATATCCATTTGAAGGGATCACATCCCGTCAACCGAACTAATCAGAGCCTAACTCTAAGGGCGTTGAGGAGAATTAACCCCATGACCTCCACATGGAAAGGTACTTTAGCAACAGGTACTTGACCAATTTACCTATACCTCAGGGCTAATTAAATAGAAATAATTTAGGAAAAGAGGTTCTTTAAATTATTTCCTAAGGTGAAAGTGGTTTTAATGAGTAAATCCCATACTACATGGTGTATTTTGATCATCCTAGTGAAAAATGGCTAGGTGATCACTTTTTGGGTGATAACGTATTCCCCCCCAATGTATGAGTCTTAGGATCATATCATATGACCGAAATAAAATGTAGTTTTACTTTCACTAAACATTGAAGGGGGAGTCAATGAAGAGAGAGAGAGAGCCAATGCAACAAAGGGAAGAACGACGTGTGGAGGAGGTGATACCTATTTTTCAAATATAAGTCTCCATATGGTGCATACATAATCTCAATGAGGCAAGGGAGGAATACAAAAAAATTATGGGTTTGAGAAAAATAATACATGATACATGATGTGCTAGCATCAATGAGACAATTAATGATACAATGATATAAAGTGTACCATATACATGTGCCCAAAATACAAAGGCCAAGACTAATACAATGAATGTTAGTAAACTGAGTACATAGGACCAAATTCCTCTAAGAAGATGATAGGGGGATATCAAAACCAAAGAAGCCCTAATGTATAGGAAAGGAATCTAAATATCTGAATGAACGAGCTAAAGGAGGGACTCATGGAGTGAGCTTTGCGATCGATAGAAATCAAGCTAGTCAAATATACATAAATGAATTTGAGTATGGATCAGGAACTATTAATGGTCATAAAAGTGGGGGGGTGCCTAAAGGGCCACCCCCTAAAGAGGTCTGAGAACATCTTAAAAAAACCCTGTAAATGTTAGGACAAGCTGCTAAAGAAATAGACCATCAAGTGTGCAATTCTCGATCATGCGATGATGAGATAGAGTCGAGCATGCGAGAAACAATCAAGTCAAATGGAAATGATTGTTCCCTTTTATTGACCCAAGGCACCCAAAAATTAAGGAACTACATCCAAGTTAAACTGCCCTTTGGGTCACTCTCTTGGAATAAATGTGCTGAATTCGATAGGGGAGGGCCCACAAGAGTTGAGGAAATAAGGAGCCCTCAACAAAGGCACGAGGAATAGTAAAGTGACCTATAGAGACTGACACCAAGGAGTGTGATGGAGAATGAGAATATGGGTGGAATTATGACTTCCCTTGTCCGAGAACAAGGTTGACTGGGAAGCGATTGATACGATTCCAGATGGGATGGTCAATTACTTAGACAAAATATTTTCAAAGACAGATTAGGACATATGGAGGTCAAATCTCAATAATACAATATGAATGAAAGACATATAGGGGATAATATATTGTAACAAGACCTGATGGGGTTATAAAAATACTCCATGGAATAAAAGGATGACTCATCTTGGATGCTTTGAACAAGGGAGACTCAATGATACTACCAAATGAAATAGGCCCAAAAGGTACCCTCAAAACATGAGTAACTATTGGTTACTCATGATGAAAATCAAAACATAAGTTGACAGGTGCAAAGACAAAGTGGTTCCAGAGTACGAGTGACAACTATGAATAGATTCAAATTAAATAGGTGGAAAAGTGAGAGCTCATGAAAAAAATGGCTTCCAAGTGAAGTTTCAAATCACCAAAAAGTGACACAATGGTGTAAAAATGGCCAAATGGGTCACAAAGAGATGCCTTAATGCTTCTTGGAAGAATGGTTCCTAGTGAAGAATCAAGGTGAGAAAAGAATACGAGAATGCATTACTAGAGGAGGTATATAATCATCCACACCCACTAGGTAAAATACGGGGGATCGCGTGGTAAATGTGGCATCACATAGAGTATAATTTTTAAAGAATTGGTATCAATAATTTTCTATATGAAAATAATATATGTATTACCAAAGAGAATGAAAAGAAATATTATCTAAGGAATAAAAGGATAATCGACCATACCTATATCGTTTGGGTCTAGGCTGAGAAAGGTTAAAAAAGGAAGCGCACTGCATAGGTCGGTAGGAAAAACTACCCAAGAAATTAGAGGATAATAAACCTTACCTAGATCGTTGGGGCCTAGGCTGAGATTGATGTTAATCAAGTGAGAAGGTGGCCAGGGGGGTCATCATGCCGCCAAGCATGAGATACTCCCCCCCAACATACAATGATGGAGGGGACTGATCGTGTTTGCAAAGGTGGGAACGATGCCCCCTACTAGATGTGTATGCAACATTCTATGGTCATGCTAGATGTATTTGGAATAATGGATTCATTTTTTTTTTATGGATGTAAATAATATGGTTATGCACTTTGTTTATTGTCACCATTTGTTTATGGTTTGGTTATATTATTATGAGAAAAAGGGATGGATATAATAGTAGAAAACAATGGTTTAATACTGATCTCATGTGTTACTACATATGTGAATCACATGGAATAACCGTTTGGGTTCACAAATATGGGTCACTGTAATGTCCCTTTTTCTAGAACATGCTACTCCGTCGGGAATATCTTCAGATATTCCAATTCCTTCTTCAGTGAGCTATCACAAGTCCATTTCAGAGATTTACTGATGGGGCATTTATAGGATATGACTCCTTCTAAAGAATGGAGAAATCCTGAGGCTAGCTGGCCCTTCTCAGACTCTGCCTATCGATATGAAATATTCCACCTCGGGAATTTCTGCTACAGGGTCCTTGAGGACGCTGTATAAGGAAGATGCTGCATAAATAAGGAAAACCAGCATTGGGATGCCCTAGAAAAACTCTAATACAACTCCCCTACCTAAAATGAGCTCAAATAAATAACTCTATATGGGTTATTCAGATCTCCCCAATCTAGGTATCTAAAACAATGCTCAATGAAAGAGCTTATAGCAATATGTGAACATAAACATGAAATCTGCAACTCAGGATACATCATACGAGGGAAATTCTATAGCCATAAATATATTATGATATATCAGCAGAAATATACAAAGAATATTTTAGGGACAAGCCACTCAAACTTTAAGAACCAGCCCTCAATGAATAAGCAATGTAATACAAGAATTGCTGAAACTCCATAAAATGCCGGAGTAGCTGCAACTGCACTGAGTACATGAAGTTATAAGCTGCTGAATATAAGTGAAATACATATGTGGCTGAAGGAATACAAGAAAATAGCCCAGCAACAAGAAATGGGCTGAAATACAAGATTTCTAGCCAATCTATGAAGATTGCTAGAGATGCCGGAGAAACACAAAATGTGACAATTGAGTTGTCACTGCAACTGATAAAAAATAATAATGAGGCTATGGCTGATCTGAAATCCAAGTGCCATTCTCTGATAATGTGTCTAATAAAATGTTCTGATCACTTTGTCTCAGAAACACACACCTGATGAGCTCCATGAAACCCTCTCTCACTGCCTCCTCTGAAATAACGCAATTTCCTCCATGGAATGCGCAGTGGGAGATGATGGAAGTGTGGCCTCATGCCACTGATCTGAAATACAGCCCGGGAATCCTCCTTTCAGCTCCTACAATGAATAGATCACTCCTCCACTGAAGAAAACTATACAAGAGAGACTCCATGAGTTCCTCTCTAGCTGCACCCAGCTACACAACGTCCTCTCTGCTGCAGAAATAACGTTGTAGGAGATGAATGAAAATGTGGGCAATTTCGGATTGAGGAAATGTAGCTCAATCCTCATCCTTCCTTGAGGAAAAGGTAGGGATTCCCGACCGGGAACACCCTAGTGCCCGAGGGCACCATCACCCTGCTAAACAACCTGGGGATGCAAGCTCTTGCAGACCCTTGTCTGAAATCTAAAACATAACATAATGAAAATGGGCTGCCATCTCCTCCATATAAAGTGAGAGAAATCCTCTCCACCATGGTCCCACCAATTAGGGTTTCCACCCTCATGAGAGTGTCTTCCCTCCAAAACTACGCAGCTTCTCTAGGAAGCCTCTTCCTCCTTGGGTATCGTTGTTAGTCAATGGTGACTAATCAAGTGAGCTGGGTTCCATTCACACCCTTGGTGTTTATTTTATCTTCTTTATTCACTCCCCTTTCACATTAGGAGTGTTATTTCTTCATCTAAAAAGGGGCTAAGGTGTCTCCTTGCCCTTTTTAAAATCAAAAATAAAATGTGCAACTATAATGTTCCATTTTAGCTTGAGGCTAAAATTGGGAACATACAGTCACCATACCAAAGAGTGTCTTGGGGTATAGTGAAATGATACTTACCTAGATGAAATAGGGGATTAAAAATGATGTTAAAGGGATTTGGTTGTTGAGGTAAATAAGGGGATGATTAAATGAATCATCCCTTAGACGTTCTGGAGTGAGATGAGACTCTAGAATTTCTTAATAATGGGAAGTAATAATGGCAATAGAATCAACATTACTAGATGAAATATGAGGGTTGGGGATAATCTATTCTTCTGGACCCTTAAAAGTGATTTCCCCCTTACCCAAGCATTGTGTGGCAAAGAAATGGCCACAAGGTTGATGTGGTTCAAATTTTTGGGTTCAAGTAAGGGGGTTTTGAACCAATCATCATCATGGGAGACATGGTTCATATGCACAACATATTCTAGGGGAGACTGATGAATAATATAGGGAATATCCATCGATGTCGAGACCAAAGAAAATTTATAAGTTGAATCATAGGATGCACACTTAGATGCTCCCAACGAATCTGAATAGGTCTATCCCATGGATGATGACTAGTAAATAATGGGTAGAAAACTCTCTATGATTTCCACATCAGGAAGTTTAATCATGAAGTTGGTTAACTAGCCTCCTACTCTAGAAAAATGGTTTCTAGGGGACGTAGGTAGAGGATTTGAGGCTTCACTACGAGCAACATCCATATCATGAAGAACAATAAGGGTATAAATAAAATAGTGGAGATGAGGGACATGATGGGAATAATGTCAATACATATCACTTAAAGCACATGGGTGATTCATGCATAAAATTTTATTCATTTTAGATGATTAAGGTAAGGTGAATTTCACCTTAGGGACATTAGGGTATGTATAAATTTCATCCTTATAAATCATACCCTTTAGATGGGGGAGATTGGGAAATTATTAGTGTCATGTCCATGGAAATCGCATAAAGTGCATGGAGGAGGAGGCTTATGTGCTACAGATGGACTGGTTCCCACTTGGGTTTCCTTATATCCCCCCCTCACCATTTGTATTCAAAATAGGAGAAGGTCCTTGTTGAGGTTTCACTAGAACTAAAGCAGTGGTAGGGGTGATGGGAACCTATTGTACTGGTGTCAAATCCATGTTATGTTTGAGCTGATCGAGAGGGTTTTTGGGAGGAGGATCAATGTGATATTGGGATCCCCAAGGTAAAATTTGGGAAAATCAGGATGTCCATAATAGGTGTGGTGACTAGTCCTGGTGGCGGGAATATGAAAGGTATTGAGCAACTCGTGTAGAAGCATCGATATATTAAGAAATTTGTGACCCTTGAAGCATCCAAACATTGGAAGGGCTAGGCTCAGTAGGAATAAATGGTGGGCCATAATATTCCCCAAGAAATGAGGATTATTTATACGATCTCAGACTGATCTAGGTTAATGAAGGAACTTTATCATTGCATGCCATTGATGAAATGACATTTTGGGAAGATGTATTAGATTGAGGATCATAGTATTTCAATTGATTGATGGTGGCAATCTTCCCGTTATGAGGGAATATCATGATATGAAAAATGTAAGAAGCAACCAATTCCATGGTGTACATGAAACTACATCCAAGAAAGAGGTTATAGTCGAGAGGGGATGCCAATGACATCAACATCAATCATGTCCTACTTTCCAGAAACAACAATGGGGACATTTTGGTATAGATTGATAGGCTGAGAAGGGCGACCATCATGTGCATAGAGGGTGATATTTGATGGTGAAATTTTGGGAGAAACAAATTTATTTTAGACTTGGGTAGACATCACACAGGTGGGCGTTCCTTCATTGATGATACACCACTAGAAAATAATGTTGTTAATGGAGACTGGTATATGGAAGGAAACATATGGGTGGAGGTGAGGATGATCTAATTTTTTAATGTCAAAGATGATCATGTTATCATTTGAAGGGTCCACAGCACCCACAGTGGATAGTAGAGCCTTTCACTATGATGGGAAATTATAGATAACTTCTATTGTTGACATGGAAGTATGAGACTGTGCCAAATCATCTACTATTGTATAGGTATGGGTGACCCGAGAATTAGTAGTATTTCGACGTAATGGCCCTTTGGTGATTTTAGGGCTAGCCTCCACCTTAGGTGGAGGAATTTGTAAGGTACTATTTGGTTACTTTTGTTTGTGCCTCATGAGGTGTATCATATTTTCATTAACGAGTTTGAAGGTTGAGTTCCTTGGAATTCATCATGATAATTTGGAACCCGGTTTAATGAGGGGGGAATGGAAGGATTTTTGTCATCCTTGGTTGCCACATACCATTATTTTGGGAAAGGATTCCTTAGCACTATTGGCTACATAGATGGAGGTGTAGATGAAGGAATAGGTTGCTTCCCTCTAGAGGAAACTTCTTGGTATTCCCATGCTTTACACATTTGAGGGAGAACGAGACAACCATGAGTGTAGTGACCATAGCTACCACAACATGAAAAATCTTTATTCATTAAAAGGACATTCTTCTACTTGGGCTAGTTGCCCTCATGCTAGTTAGTGGTTTTAGACTTATCACCTTAGTTGGAATTCGGTTACAAACTTGGTTGCCTTGGTTTCCCTCAGATTACTGATTTTGGTTATGCTTCCATTTATTCCTTTTCTTGGGGTTAGGGGGTTGAGAATTTGTTTTTCTAAGTGTACACCTACCCCTAAAAAGGCAATGGTTGTTGTGGTAAATGGGGATAAGGCATGGAAGTCTGAGGATTTGGTGCCATTAGGTCTAGAGCACTAGGCGATGCATAAGAATAACATAGATTCATGGTTATGTTTTAGTAACCATGCTAAGTACTAGGATTCCCTGACATTGATTTATGTGAATGGGGAAATGCATAAGACATACTTGTGCCTTGGTATGAGTTAAATCGTGAAGGGTCAGGGGTGGGATAAGTGTATGTGGTACTTGAACCCAATGAGGTTGGCCATATACCATAGATATTTGCGGATACATGGAAGGATGTTGGTAGGAGATTGATCCAATGACATTTTTTACATCATGATATTCCCTTGGGGTATAATAAGAACCAGGCAGAGGAAGCTTAGGGTGAACAATATAGACATATATTGATTGGGCATAAATAAGTTCGAATTGCAAAGAATTTTGAATGTCTTCTGCTTCGGTTTGAGGGAAAGTGGATGAAACATATTTTCCAATTGGTGTGAGGAGGGATTTTAGGAACCAATGTAGGAAATTTCAATCTTAAAACTTCAGAGCTTTGCACAAGCTCTACTTTCTGCACCATTCATGGAAATTATTGGAAAGGCAAGTCACAAAGGTAAAGGAGGTTAAATGTTCAGTGCCAGTATCATAATAGATAGGTAATTGAAAGTATTATAAAAATGCATTGGTAAGGGTTGTACACATTTTTTGTGACACATGGGGTTGGTCTACATACAACCTCACGGGAAAACCAATGAGGGTGCATTAAAAGAGGTGTAGACGAATGTAATCCTCCATTATGGAATTAGAGGAACACCACATGTTAAAAGATTAAACATGGTTAGTGGGATCATTACTATAGTCCCATTTGAACTTTGGGATGTGAGATGGGACTTCGTTGCCATGGGTGGCCAATTAGGATAATGTGAAGAGGATCATGAATGAGTTGGTTCAAATCAGGGAGATTCAAACCAACCATATAGGGAAGCAATGGTTTATTGATAGTCATTCCTTGCGAGGTCCCAATGTTACCCCTAAGAGGGGACCATAAGTATTACCAACATTTCCTCGAATATTTCCTTCACTATTGGTGTTTGTGTTGAGACCAGTATTAGTGCGAGTGTTAACACCATGCATGGTAGCGACTCAAGGCTAATATGACTCGAAATATTAGGAAGAACTGGATGAATCGGAAGTACTATAGTTCGAAGGTGGACTAGGGAGAGAGACTCTAACTCATCTAGTAGGTGTTAAGGGATATCCTAACATAAACTTAGGATGAAGATGCAAAATTATCTATGACAAATTCCTAGGGGGAACAATGATGTTAAGACAAATATAACACTAAAGGCTAGAGGAAAAGGATGAAGAAAAAGAACAACAAAGAGCAAGAAAACACTACATGCAATGGTGAAAATTATAAGATAGCTAAAATTTATTATTATTATAATTCAAGAAAATCATCCTATAAAAAGAGAAATGATTCCTATTTTAATTTTAACGACACCTTAAAAAAATCCTAGTTCTATGTTTTGATGGCCTTCCAAACAATTTCTTACTTGTGGGGTGTGAACTCTACAAGCAGAAAGTTGAGTGAACGGTAAGGTAAAATGTATGGTTTCTTCCCATAAATACCACCTATAGGGTGTATTAATCCTAAGAAAGGAAACTATGGTTACCTCCATCTGACAAGGGTGAGTGAATTGCAACTTCTGGGTGTTAGCCACATACCCATATTCCCAGCCAAGAAGTGGTAACTTTAAGGGGAATTTCCAACATCCTTGGCCTGTGCCTTAACCCCTCTAATGGGTTTTTTCTCAACACTAGCTTTGGACCATTGGATTATGGAGGATTTATAGCACCTTAATAGGACAAATACTATGTCTTAATTTATAGTGATTTGTGGGTGTTATTGGGATTCCTACCCCACCAACCCTTGCTTAACTATTAAATTATTTTTCTTGGTGTCCAAGTAGTATTAAATATATGTTGGTTAGATTAAGTGGTAATTTTATGGTCTTTTCTTGGAGGTGATAACCAAACTCACGTTCACTTAAGGCGTGAAGTGTGTGTGAAAAAATGTGTAATGGCATTAATTTGCATAAAATGTAAAATGTGCGGTTGAAAAGTAAATTGTTGAATTGAAAACTTAATTGAAATGATCAGAAAGTAAATATATTTAAACAAACTCTACTTCACACCCAAGGAGGCTAAAACAACACAAAAATGACAAAAATAAGGAAACAAAATGGATACAAAGAGATAAAGAACCAAAAGGGGTCGGGATCAATCATCAAGATGCATACTTTATGTAGAAAAATCAACAAAGAAAGATTGAAATCTAAGATTAAATGGTAGCAACAAACCAAATAATGAAAATTCACATAGGAAGGAATTTGAATGATGATGGAAACCTATATGGGGCTCAATTATAACTTCAAATTATAAAAAGAGGCTGAAATAGAAGGATGAAGTTTTTTGAAAAATAATGGTATACAACTCTAAACAATAGACTGCCAAATCAACAAAACACCTTTTAAGTTGATGGAGGTTTATTTCAAGTTCTAAAGGAATTTTTAAATTCCTCCTAAATGTGGGTAAACTTAAGAAATTGAGGCCTAAATTTTATTGAAAGGATGAGTTCAAACTCCCCTATTAGACAACTAGAATTGAAATTCACCTAAAAATAGAAAAAAGCTGCAAAAATCTGGGAAGTGTAGAAAACTGACCTTTTCATGTGTTAATTGAGGCCTAAATTGTATTGAAAGGATGAGTTCAAACTCCCCTATTAGACAACTAGAATTGAAATTCACCTAAAAATAGAGAAAAATTGCAAAAATCTGGGAAGTGTAGAAAACTGGCCTTTTCCTGTGTTACAATGCAGGTTGTGGCATGTTTCTTGCATTGTGCCACCACATTTTATCCATCGAAAAGTGTATTGGTGCTACTGAGGTATCACTCTGAGGGTTTTATCATATCTTGTAGTCTCTTGTGCAAATGGACCCTATAACTTACAAAAAGATACAAAAACACATAAAGATAATTTTTTTTTCCAAAAAACCACAAGAAGATAAATATAACAAATGAAAAAGAGAGAAAATACATACATATAAATACAGTCACCAGGGATATGAAAATTTAGCAGAGGGGAGTCGCCATTTATTGTTATGACTATCTTCTTATGGATGCATGTGATAAATTCCAATCTAGAATGTTATTTGTAATGGTATCTACATAGTTATTTTTGGCTCTAGGAACATGATTGAATGAAATGGACTCAAATTCACGTGCCAAAATATTAACTCATAGATATTTTCCATTAGGATAAGATTACACACATGATAAATTCCATTAAATTGCATGATGAGTAACTTAGAATCAAGACAAACATGAAGGTGAAGGATGCAATGAGCAAGGGAATCAGTTAACAAACTTATCGCTACATCATATTCAACTTGATCATTGGTGGAAAATACGATGCACATACTGTTGGAATGAAATAATTAATGCAAAGGAGTAGAAATAGCTCAAGGTGCCAAGACTATATTCCGTGAGAAGCAACCCACACCATCAACATAATTGATGTACAATGTGGATGATGGATCTATATGAAAGGTTGAATAAGACAACCAATAAGATGATGAAGGATGCAACCTACCTATCGAATGCAAAAATAAACAAAATTATAAATTCTATGGGAAAATCTTAAGGGTATAATTTCTTAAGGTAGAGCACATTTCCATTTATTAAGAGGAAAATCCTAGATGAGTGTACCAAAATCTTACTCTCTATGACTGGTGATGAAACTACCTAATAAAAAAAGGAAAAAAGAAAAAGGAGATCCAAAACCCTGTAAACTTTAGCAATTATCTTCAAATTTATGGAAAGCATTAGAGAAAACTGGCAAAAATATTATGGAACCTGAAAATATATGCCAAAACAGAAGATAACCCAATGGAAATAATTTTAATTTTATTAATCAAATATATCCCATGTGGAGCAAAATATAAATGAATTGGGTCTTTATTGTACTTCTTCGTGGGAAGGTTCTTTTGTGTCCCTATGCTTCAGATAGATGATTCTCTATCTTCTTGTTACAAGTGGGAAAAATCAGACAAAATGGAGAATTCAAGGTGGAGAGATTGAAAGTTTTAATATCATAATGACGATGATGATAGTGGTCATGTGTGTAAGGTGAGGAAAAGCCTCTCTATTTATAATAAAATTCTAAGATAGATCTAGATCTAGTCAAATAATAAAATATTATTAGACTAAATCAAGATCTAAATGTTATGAGTATTTTATTATATTTAGGAGATAAAAATATTAATGAAATGATCAATAATCTTTATTTACTTAACTAACTAAAAAATAATGATTAATTGATTTAATTAAGAAAAATGGGTGAAATAATTAATAAATTAAAATGGTTTATTAATTAATTATAAGAGTTAAGGTCAAAATAAATTAGAAATAATTTCTAAATAATGATTAATTAATTATTTCATAGGAGAAATGTGTAATTATTAAGGAATAATAAATAAATAATTATCAATTTAATTATTTTTGGGTGATATGGACAAATTCGCTTAAAAATAGTTGCTAAATAATGATTTAATAATTATTTAAATCGAGGAAAGTGAAATGATTAAGGAATAATAAATAAATAATGAATTATTTAATTATTCCTATGGATGAGTGAAAATATTTATAATTATTTTCACAAAATAGGTAAATATGAAAATAACATGAATTTAATGAAATGGATTTTGGGTTATTTTCAAGTGGGTAAATTAATTAAACATAAATAATTTAGAAAACGTGGCTGTCTAAATTATTTCCTAAGGTGCATGTTGGTTTTGATATGTAAAACTCATAGTAGGTTTATTTCAATCATCCTAGTGAAAAATGGCTAGGAGATCACTTTTTGTGTGATAACAACTACTTTTATGATTAGTGTGAGTTTCTTGAGAGTTTGACAAGTAGAGATTATTTTCAGAGTAAGAACTTCCGAGCTTGGTTTGGCTCGTCTCTACATCATTAGTTTTATTTGTTATCCTTCTATAGCCTATGTTATAAAAAAAATGATCACCTTGCCATTTCTAACTAGGTGGATCGAAATACACCATGTAGGTTTAATTTTACCATACTTAAATCAATTTCACTATAGGAAATAATTTAGTAATTTTTTTTTGTTAAATTATTTCTAATTAAAATTAAAGAAACCCATGAGAATAATTAAATAAATCATTATTTATTTAATATTATCTAGGAATAATTATTAAATCATTATTTGATAATTATTCCTTGTCACATTTGACTAAATCGCCTAGGAGTAATTAAATAAATCACTATTTATTTATTATTCCTTAATTCTATTTTTAGAATAATTATTAAATCATTGCTTAATAATTATTTCATTTTCACACATTTCCTAATCCTCACAAAATAATTAATAAATCATTTTATTTGTTATTTCTAAATAAAGATATTTGACCATTTTGAATATCTTTTCCCTCTCCAAAAAATATAATAAAATATTCCTAATGGTTAGATCTTGTTTTGGACAACAATATTTTATTATTTCCTAATTTCAAGATCAACCCAATACTTTTTTTTTGTTTTTTTCAAGTAAGACTGATTCTATTATATGGTACATAAAAATAGAATTCATAATGTTCTTGCCATAGCTGCTATGCTAGCCAATTTCGGCAGGTGTAGAGTTCAAAAACACAAAAGTGGGACCGACCTAGTTGGGGAAACCAATCTAGAGATTGCTGTCTTGAGTGGGGAAACTAGCATGTACCTTAAGTGTCCAAAAATTTATAGAACTGTGTAGGAACAAGAAAAACATAAGAACAGTAAAATGAAAACTAGCTGAGGTAGGAAACCTCTTGATGCTAATTTTGGCGCGGTGAGTAACGATATTGGTCATCTGGAGGAGGCTCTTCAACTATGAAGTAGCCGTAGTCTTCATAGGAGTCCTCATCCTTCTTCTATGACTGAATTGTAGGCTCTGGCGTGGAAGCATAACTCACACATGCAACAACAACCTTATCATCTTCTGCTGAGCTATCACTCCCTTTGCTACTGGAGGAACACCAGGTAAGTTTGGTTGGTAGGGCCTCCGATTTTCTGGAGTGCTGGAGGTAGGAAGTAGAGATGGTGGAATTTATTAAATGCTTCCGAGAGCCAGAACCAGCAGAGCTGGACAGGACTTTTGGAAGACGCATCGAAAGTGTGGCTGAGACACGATGTTGGTCTAGAGCTTCGGAGGAATTGAAATTGAGATGGAATTCGATAGAACTATCCTCCTGGAGGGGGGAGTGGCTTTCATCATGAAGGGAGATGGGAGGGTGAGAGGATTGGTCTCTACCGCAACCTTTGCGACATCACATCCTATGGCGCCTAAGCATGGTGACACTGGTAAGCTCTAGAGAGGCAAGGTGGGATGCATAATTGCGGGAGGAGAGAAGGAAGGAGGCCTCAAGATGTAGAGGAGGCGAGGAATGGAAGACGATGTGCCTCAGATAGAAACCTGTGCATTGGAAAAAGAAGAAAAAATTGTAGGAGAATACAATGAGAATGAAGTTACAGGGTGCCATGAAATACCATGATGGGCAACAGGCCGGACGAGTGTAATTTCTTGTAGCAGGTGGGTTAATGCAAGTGTTGGGTGAGTTGTTGTAGCATTTGAGAGAAACCTCACTTAGGCCTTGCAAATTCATGTGGCTGTGCCATGCGCCATGCGGAGGAACCGCCATGTCATTGTACCTAGATATCACTTGCATTTGGGAAACCCAATACTTTGTTATAAATAAGAGGGTTTTCTACTCATTCTTCACCATCATCATTATCATCGTCACCTTTAACGTCTTCTTGCATTCAAGGTCCCACTATATTTCTACATACTGTTTTGGGTTTTTCACATATTGAGAGAGAGAATCGATCACTGTAACATCAAGGACATCTAAAGGAATCATTCCATGGAGGGGGATTTGCAGACCCTTTTATAGATCTCCTTCACTAGATGTTATCAATAAATTATTATTCATTTTTAAAATTATTTCCATTTTGGGTTATTACATTAGATATATATCGTTGTTTGTTGTTTTGGATTACATACATATTTTTACTCTAGGTTTTTCTTGTTTTACTATTGCAGATCTGAGGCACAAACGACCACTTAATGTTGTTAGGGTCACTTGTCACCAGTGACTTAAGTGAAGTGTTTTTGGTACACATTCCAAGAAATTTCATACTAACAAATGGTGACTCCATTGGTGTAGTAATTCGGTTCCTGGGTGACTATAGTTTCAATGTTTCCAGGATTTTTTGTAGCTATTTATAGCCTCTCAATTTCTATTTATAGCTCTTCTTTCTTTTTTCTATCAAATTTTTGGATTCTGGTCATTTTTGGTTCTTTCCGCAGGTCACAAGTACCAACCAAGCAGGAGATGGAAAAATCTATGTGAAATCTGCCGATTGAGATTACCGAGAGAAAAATGCACTTTTCGGCCCCATATCTGCACTATGCAATGCACTTTTTGGCTAGAAATCCGTGTTTTCCACTGTTTCAGGTCAATACCTGCATTTTGGATTTTTTTTCCAAGATTTTTTTAGAATTTTTCCAGATTTTTTGAGAGTGCTCTATGGAATGGGAAGGGTTTCTAATCTCTGTTTCAGTCTCCCTTAGGCATGGATTATCTTAGTTTTTATCTTTGAGGTAGGAAAAAATCCCCCTAGGGTTTGGAGTATACCTCCACCTTTTTAAGAAGAGATTGGATGGGTTGAGGAGTCTAGTGTTTCAACATTTTCAACCACTCATTTTTAGGGTTTGATCCACTTTATTTCATCCCTTTAGGATAGGTTATTTCACCATTTTAACTCCCTTTTGAGTTTTATCTTACCTTCTCCTTTAAGATCCTCTTATGTGTCCTAGGTTTTTGGGTTTCTTTCCTATCCTTTGCAACACATTTCATCTCTGATTTTTGTTGTTTGTGTGCACCATTTACAAAAAAATTGTGCCTTTAGATCACCATCCCTTTGACATTAGATCTTGTAGGCCTTTTTTGTGTTTTTTAGTAGCTTGTCTGACTCTCCTTGTTTCACTATTTAAGAGCCCTTTTGGGTAGGGTTTGTGTGCTTGGATTGGATGTTTATTTACTTTCATTTTACCACATTATTTATAGTTTTTCAAAATTTTGTTTCAATAACACATGGAATCATCAAACATTCAATTAATTCATACACTAAACACACTTTTTCACACACATTTTCACACCCTAGTGAACGTGAGATTGGTTAACACCGCCAATCCAAGAATTGAAACATGCCACATAATAATAATTTAACACACATAGATTGAGCCCATATGGGCAGTAGGGCCAAACAATTTGTGTAGTTAGGTGTAGGATCGGTGTGATAGGATTCCAATAAAACTCATCAATTATTTACATTGAAACAAAGAATTTGACTTTGTAGGGAGTTTAAAATCCTTCACCATCCCATTGTAAAAAGTCGGAGTGTGTTAGAAACCTGATTTAGAGGGGGTTAGGCTAGGTCATTGTGCGAGCATTTATCCTTGGAACTACCCAACCCATGGTAGGGAATTCTGTGCAATGGCTGATCACCAAGAAGATCAAGACTCGACCACCCCTGTTGAATGAAGGTGATTGTAGTGACCAATCATAGGAAAACACCCTATAGGACAAGCTATGGGAAGGAGTCGGTTATCTACCCCACCTTTCTCTAGACAACTTTTCTTACGGGGATCAGATTCTGTCAAGTAAGAATTTCTTTGGAAAGCCATATGGAACAATATATCTAAGATTTTTTGAGGATTTAGACCACCTATAGGTTAGAGGTCATTTTATTTAATAGGATATGCTTACTTGTATTAGAGTATCACCTTAATATAGTTAGTTTACACTTGGCACCAATGCACTAGGTGTTTTCTTGTTTTTTTTAACTCCTTTTCTCCTATCATTTAGTCATTAGATTCATCATTATCTTGAAATCATTGGCCCCCTACATGTTTTCCATGGAGAATTCGAGGCCTTCGTCATCAGTTTCGGTTAGGAAATATTACTCCTCCCCATTGAGTTAGAGTTAGTCCTCCCAGTCCTCCATCGAGTCCCCATTCTCACTCTGTTCTACTAATTCTTCTAGTTCTTCCTTTGATTCTACATCTTCTCAACCCCATACCATCACCATGTCAAGATCCAACGTGAGTGCGGGAAACCAAGGTGGTAACATAGGTTTTAAACTTGGTAACCCCATAAGAGGAACCTATTCCAGTATGGTCACTCCTACTACATTGCTACCCTTCATGGTTGGTTCAAGTCTCCTTGATTGCAACCAAATTATCAATGACTCGCTTGTCCATGACCCTAGTTGGCCAGCTATGCATACCAAAATTCCTTCGAACATTCCCAAATTTGAAGGAAATATTGGAGAATATCCAACAAATCATGTTCGCTTATTCCATATGTGGTGTTCATCCAATTATATCACTGAAGACTCCATCCCTCTTTGCCTTTCCAACACACTCTTACTGGAGCTGCTTCTAAGTGGTATGTAGATAGCCCCAAAGCCACTAATTCCACTTTCGAGACTCTTTCCCAAGAATTTCTATCCTATTTCCAGTTACCTCTTTGTTATGACACTAGTACCGAACTCTTGACTTCTTTTCGTCAAAATTTTGCCACTCACCTATCTGACCATGTTCAAGAATGACGTAGAATGAGGAGCATGTGTAGGGCCCCTAAATTTGAAGACTGTGTTTACATGGATTAGTTCCTTAGATCGCTTTTTGCCCCCTTAGGTAAATATGTCGCTTCACACTTTCCTTAGTCTGAGGAAGATGTGCTCCAAGTAGATTTTAAATATGACTCGATCTATGCTCAATTAGGTTATGTTTATACCATTCTTCCCGATTCGCCTTGACCCAAATCTGCTAATGCACTAAGGGCATCTCATGCCGTAGATGGTATAGTTGGATCCATTTCACACCCTCCACCTCTGATAAGTCATGGTAAATCCTAGGGGGGAACAATTCCTCTTACACCTATCCCCCTCATAATCCTTCAAATGGGAACCCTTATCCAATTTCTAGCACATCATATGAATATCCCAAAACACATCAGTAGATGCCAGGGATGGATGTTTCTCTACCTTTTTATCCTAATGTTGCCCCATGTCCTTACTATCTGTATGCACCTCCTAGTGCTCCATCCCCATTGGCAACAATGCCCCAACCCCTCCTCCACCTCTGCTACAATAGAAACCTCCTCCTCAAGGTCAAGTGTATGCTTAGCAGACAAAAACCAATCCCCCCAGCCCAAAGAAAATGAACAAAGGGAAAGGTAATCAGAACCAAAAATCTCAAGGTAATCAGGGTAACTAGGGTCCACCACCCAATGTACCTAAGGGAAACCAGCCTAATCCCGCAACCCAGCAATAGGGAAAATAACCCAAGCAAAACAAGGATCTTCGTATGAACAAAACTTGTTCCAGTTGCGGAATATATGGCCATTATACTCATGAGTGTCCCCTTTTACCTCATATGCGTCAAGTATGGGAAGCTCAAATAGCTTCTTCTATAAGAAAACAACCCATGGCTCCACCTCCTCCTCCTCCTGCTTCATCTCAACATAATGTGCTTACCAATCCTTTTCCTCATCAAGGATATCTCACTAATCAACCTACACTTGGTCATGAAATTCCACAACCTCCACAATATGGTCACAATGATTATCATATCCCTATGATGAATTCCAACAAAGTAAACAATGAACATGTAAATCTTTAGACTCAATCA
Organism: Pinus albicaulis; assembly: GCA_034641835.2. NCBI lineage: Eukaryota > Viridiplantae > Streptophyta > Pinopsida > Pinales > Pinaceae > Pinus > Pinus albicaulis. The sequence goes on along the minus strand of CM076579.1, from coordinate 1,152,981,512 downwards.
CGCCAATATGAAAATCCATTTGCTAAGTTAGTGACTGAGTCCCAACCTCAAGTTTCCATTGAGCCTCTATCATCATCCAATGGCACCTTACAGATCCCTCGGCCTAAGGTAGAGGTTATTCCCAATATCCCAAAAGGTCCATTATGTCGAAACACTACTTTTTCTAAATCCGCCCATACCTATAGCATAGTAGATGACTTGGCGCATTTTCCTGCTGCCATGTCAACATTGGAATTCCTCTAGACGTTGCCATCCCAACAGAAATATCTAGTATTTTCTTTTGGTTTTGAGGATCTTTATGACGATAGTATGATTGTATTTGACATTGAAAAATCCTAAAACCCCCCTACCTTCATCTGTTTCATTTCAAATACCATTCTCCATAAGAAACGCCACTTTTCAACGATGTATCATAGACGAACGCACATCCACCTGTGTGATGGCTGCTAGTGTTTGGATTAAACTTGCTTCATCTGACCTATGCCCATCCACCATCACTCTCTATGCTTGGGATGCTCATCCCTCATATCCCCTTGACTTAGATCACAAATTTCCTATCACTATTTCTAGAAAGATTGTCTCTATTGACATCGAGGTCATTGATGATCCATTATATTATAAAATTATCTTGGGTCATAGTTACACCTATGCTATGTCAGTTGTCACATTTGTGGTTTTACGTAAGATGTGTTTTCCTCATAATGGAGAGATCATCACTATTGATTAGATGATGTACTATGATCCTAAGTATCTGACTTCACCTTAGTTCACTATCTCATCGATGACTGGAAATATGACCGTATCATCCTTACCCAATGTCTCTTCTAGAGTCTAAAAATATTCCACTTTCTTGGTGATTATTATTGCCCACTGCCCGCACCTTCTAATCCTAGTTTGTCCAGTGTTTGCATGCTTCAAGCATCATGGGTTGCTAACAGGAGGTCTGGTACACCTTCCCAGCAACCAACATCTCCAAAACCTACTGTTCTTACCTCAACATAGCCTTAAGGTATAATTACTCAATGACCATTTCCTTCTACTAGTATCTCTCCTAGTCCTTTCCATCCTAGAACAATTCCCCTAGGTCTTAACCATCCAGTAGCAGTTCCTCTAGGTAATTACCCCTCTGGTCAGATACCTTTCTTATTACCACCACCTGAAATTATTTTTGTCCCTGTCATGGATAGGTTGAGTCTCCCAAATATTACCTTGGGGATCCCAGTATGGTACATTGACCCCCCCCTAAAAACACTCCCCTTGATCAACTTAAACCTTATACAGATTTGACCCTGGTTTAATATGTTGTTCCTACCCATTCCTTGGCTTCATTTCCACATCAACCTCAATAGGAACCTACTGCTGTTGCGAAAGCATCTGGTGAGGGAGGAAAAGCCCATAAAAAGGGACCTAAAGACAAGGCACCCTAAATAGCTCCAGCTCCTCCTAAGCATCTAAAGCATACTCCTCCATGTGCTTTGTGTGATGTTGTTGGGCACACCACCAATAATTTTCCTGAGATCCTTCATATCAAGGATGTGGTTGCTGATACCTTTCCTGACTCTAACATTATTTAGGTCCATGTTAGCTTACCCGATTCAACTAAGAAGAAATGATCCTATACACAAATCATCCTTGTGATCTGTGTGATAATTATGGCCATTATTCTCACCAATGTCCCTATCTCAAAGACTTTCGTGATACATTTCAGGTGATTTTTGAATTATAGGTTGCTCGTAGTGAATCCACCACTTCTCTACCTGTGGATTTTGGTCCCATTATTATGCCAGAACAAGAGGTATCCCAACCACCCATTATGATCCCTCCTCTCGATTTCTAGATGACAGATAGTACTGCTCCTATTCTCTACATGTTTTCATGCATGGGATTGATGTATTGGGACTCTCTTGAAGTTTCCTATTGTGATTATGTCAAACCTTCTTCATCGTTCACTTCGGTCTCGACATCAGTAGTTGTCCCATCTACTAGTCATATGTATCCTATTGTTGTCGATGTGCATGTGAACCTTGTATCTCATGGTGATGCTTCAGGTTGCTCCTAGAAATCATGTGGTATATCTTCCTCCTGTCCTCCCATTTTTCATTATGATAAAGACATCATTGAAGCCATGACCACCCTTGATTATCCTTGGGAAAATATGAAACATCATGCGTATTTCCTTGCACATCAAACCCATGATCAATATGTTGTGGAGTCTAAAGACTTCATTCATGGTGAAGTTGATTGGTTTAGAAATTCCATTCCTGTACTAGATTATTTTGAAGAAGTAAATATGGCTAACATCTCCCCTAGCATTAAAAATAACATTTCGAATAAACTAGGGATCGAATAAAGTATCACTTTGGGGTCGCAATGCACCCTGAAAGAAATTGATGCTTACACTAAGTTATTCAAAGAATTTTATGATGTTTTCTCTTGGTCTTATTTCGAGATTCCTAGAATTGATCTCACCATTGTTGAACACCATATTGACACATGGCCCAATTCCATTCCCGTCCACCAAAATTTGAGACCCATTGATCCTTCCAAATGTGAGGCTATCAAAGCTGAAATTGATAAGCTCAAGGCAGGCTAGTTTTATCTATCTCATTGAATACACCAAATGGGTGTCCAATATTATTCCCATTCTCAAGAAACAAGGCCTCATTCGTGTTTGCACAGAATTCCACGATCTGAACAAAGCTCATCCCAAAGAAAAAGTCCCCACGTCTTTCATTGCAAAAATAATTGATGAGTGTGTAGGGCATGAGGTTCTTTCCTTTATGGATGGATTCTTCGAATATAACTAGATACGTATTTGTTATTCTAATAAGCTTAAAATTGATTTCATTATTCAGTGGGGAACTTTTTCATATAAGGTCATGCCTTTTGGTTTAAAGAATGCTGGGGCCACTTTTCAATGTGCCATGTCTTACTGTTTCCATGACTTGGCTCATATAATCCTTGTGTATCTAGACGATCTCACCGCTCATTCCAAGCTTCGGTCACAACACATTCATGATTTGCGTACCATCTTCCTTCGATGTCGCAGGTATAACATTTTCCTTAATACACTTAAGTGTGTCTTTTGCGTTCCTGTCGACTGAATTTTGGGATTCATTGTGCCCAAAGACGATATCAAGCTCGACCCTCTCAAATTTCAAGCCATTCTCAAGATTCCTCCTCCTCGTACCCTTCGACAGTTACAAAGCCTCCAAGGTAAAACCAAATTTCTTCGTTGGTTTTTTCCTGACTATGCCACCACTACACATGGGTTTCTTAGAATCCTTCGATCCATGGGATGACCAAGATCAAAAATATTTTAATGCACTCACACATGCTCTCACTTCCGATCCCTTAATAACTCCACCTAAATTTAAGAGGGAATTCATCCTGTATATCTCAGCTTCCGCGTATTCAGTCATTGGGGTCTTAATACAGGAAGATGCTACTAGAAATGAGCATTTCATATATTATTTCAGTAAAAATATTTACGGTCCCCCTATGTCCTGTCCCCATGAAGAAAAGTAGGTGTTGGATGTTGTGTTCTCTGTTCAAAAGCTTCGTCATTATATCCTTACGCATACCACCAAATTTGTGACCAATTCCAACCCCATGGCCTTCTTGTTTATTTGACAGATCATCAATGGAAAGTATGTGAATTGGAATTTTATCCTTCAAGAATTCAATCTCAAAATTTTCACACACAAAAGTAAGAAAGGTTTTTCCCTTGTTGAATTCATTTCTAAATTTCCTATTGGTGTGCTTGATCTGCTAGTAAATGATGACTTTCTAGATGAACACTTTTTTTCCATTACCTCGTATGATCTTTGGTATGGTGAAATCCTCACCTATCTTTGAACCCAAAAATTTGACCCCCATCTTAACCATGATATTGAATGACGCATTCGACATCAAGCCCCTCGCTACCTCCTCATCGGTGATGATCTCTACCGTCGTGGTGACGACACTGTGCTTATTCATTGTCTCACTCATGTTGAAGTTAAGAAAGTGCTCAATGCCTATCATGGTGGTGCTTTTGGTGGTCACCTTTCGGAATGGCCACTGCCCAGAAAATCATACACATTGGTTACTATTTCCCTTCTTTATTTAGTAGTTGCATTGAGGCAGTAAAAAAGTGTCCCAATTGTCAATTATTTTCCCCTAAGGCTCAAGCTCCCCTTGCTCCCCTTGATCCTGTTATTGCAGCCGATCCTTTATGTAAATAGGCTATTGAATTAATGGAGTGTCGAACCCAATCCACTAATAATCACAAGTATATTATCACGACTGTTGAATATTTCACCAAATGGGCTGGAGCCATGCCTACGTTCAATAACACTGTGGCTACGACAACCCTCGTATTTTTTAACCATCTTATCACTCAATTCGGGGTTTTGAAATAATTGGTATCTGACCCATATAATTGTTTAAAAAAAAAATTATCCCATATAAATGGGACCCATTTAAAAAAAAGTGCATAATTTCCTTATTATTTTCAACATATTTTACAATTAATCACCATAAGAAGTTAGCTTTATGACTTGTAATATTTGAAGTAAAAAAAAATTGGATGGGGGAGGAAAATGGAATATTGTCTCAACCTTGATTCCCCTATTTGAAATTATAAAACCCAATAGAAAACCAAAAGTCACAATGAAATATGCATTTGTGGGTTAAACACACTTTTATAGTAATCACATTACTCAAAAAATTGATGGAGGTGAGCAAGATGATCACCTATCTTTCAAGAATGACCATCGAGGTTCTCAAGGTAAGACTACATATTATCCTTGATGTCATGACATGCATAGGACATGGCCCAATATAAAGTGGCTCCACCATTTTTTAGGCTAAAAAGGAATCTTACAGTATGCAAACATGTCCCAAGGGAATATAAAGGTTGTATTTTTTTGATCCTTTAGTTAGGTTTCTTTCTAATTATACCCCAATAATCCATCCATAAAAGAGAATATTTTACTTCCTACACACTCATTGATAATATGATCAACGAATGGTGTGGGAAAATTGTATTTTTGGAAGTTCATATTTAAATCAATAAATTTCATGCATACCCTAATGGTTCATTTCTTTTTATGGATGAGAATGCATGGATTTGGAATCCATTCAGCTAGAGGAACTAAGTAGATAAATCTTACTTTAAGTAGTTTATCTTCTTCTACCTTTATCAATATGACCTAGGGTTGACCGGTTGAAGCTTCTATCGAACATGATTCAACACGCCTTTCTAGCATGGGATGCGTAGATGAAGGACATCGTTAATTGCCCTAAATTTTCAGTTGAAGATAATGAAGAAGATCCAAGGAACATTACGATCCTTGAATCAGAAGGACAACACACAATTTTTAGGCCTATGATTGAGTCACTAGATGTAACTAAGCCTTTGAAGATTTAGCAAGTCAATATTAGCTCATAGGAAAAACCAAAATTAGTGAAGATAGGGGATTACTGGGATGATTATATGGTGGGAAAGGTCGCTAAGCTATTGGCTGAATATCGTGACCTGTTTCCTACAAAATTTTCTGAGCTGAAGGGGATAATAGGAGATCTTGGGGTGATGAAGATCACCTTGAAACCGGATGCACGACCTATAAAACAACGCCCATATAGGATGAATCCCAAATATAAGCAGAAATTCAAAGAGGAATTGAAGAAAATGGTTGTCGTAGGAATCAAAGAACCAGTGGAAGAATCATATTGGGTGAGCCCTATAGTGGTGTAGGATAAGAAAAATAAGGGAGAAATAAGGATTTGTGTGAATCTACGTAAATTGAATGATGCATGTGTACATGACTCATTCTCAACCCCATTCTCTGATGAGATCCTGGAAAAAATTAGGAGGACAAGAGGCCTACTCATTCACAGATGGTTTCTAAGGATACCACTAGATCAGAATTGCACTGGAAGATAGAAGTAAGATGAAATTTTTGACATAATGGGGATCCTTTTAGTATACAATCATGCCATTCGGTCTGAATAATGCACCAACTATTTTTTTGTGCGTGGTAGTAGCTACGTTCAAATAATACATCCATAAGTTTTTAGAAGTATACTTTGATGACTGGACTGTATTTGGATTATTAAAGAAGCATGTGTCGAGTTTGTGCTTGATGGTGGATACTTGCAGGAAGTAGCAGATCTCACTCAATCTGAAAAATTACATATTTTATGTTCCATTCGAGATCTTGCAAGGTTATATTGTTTGTCAGCAAGGATTGATGGTGGATGAAACAAAGATTGTTGTTATTGTTAACCTGTAAGTTCCTGCAAATTCCAAATAGTTGCACTCAATTTTGGGGCATATAGGGTATTACTGGAAGTTCATTCAAAGCTACACGCTCATCACTGCATCCATGGAGAAGTTGCTAAATAAGGGTCTCTCATTATTTTGGGACGAGGAATGTCAGAAGAGCTTTGAATTACTTAAGGAGAATATGGTCACTACACCGATATTGGTCTTTCCAAAATGGAAAAAGGAATTCCATGCACATGTTGATGCCTCCTACATTGCACTGGGACTTGTCTTATCGTAGCAAGGAGGCGAGGAGATTGATCACCCTATTGCATTTGCAAGTAGGAAGTTATCAAATTTGGAGCGTAATTACTCAAACATGGAGAGGGTGAGATTGGGTATGGTCTATACGCTACAAAGTTTCCACCACTACCCATTGGGAGGCCATTTTAAGATGTTTACTGAACACTCTGATCTGAAGTACCTGATCAACAAGCCTATGTTGGGGGGAAGATCTACAGATGGTTATTGTTGTTTTAGGAGTATGAATCTGAAGTAATTGTGAGACCTAGGAGACTGAATGCTGGGCCAGACCATCTGTCACACATTAAAAGTAGAGAAGAGCCAACTAGCTTGGAAGATGGCTTACCAAACACGCAACTATTCACCATCAAAGTAGTCGATGATAAATTTGAAGATATTATTCATTTCTTGACCACTGGAAGTGTGCCCACAAAATACACGTTGCAATGGGGAAAGAAAGGGTTGTGTAAAGAACTGACTTTACTCTAATTTCTGGTCAACTGTACAAAATGGGTGCAAATGAAGTCCTGTAAAGGTACGTGTTGGAATTTGAAAGATGATATATCTTAGCTAAGGCTTATGGAGGGGTTGCAGGAGGTCACTATTTAGGGAAAAATTGCACAAAAGGTCATACAAGATGGATTATGGTTGTCCACGGTGAACAATGACACACATGAGTATGTCGTGCTTGTGATGTATGCCAAAGGACGGGGAAACCATCGCGTAGAGATGAGATGCCTCTGCACCCAAAATTGGCTTTGCAAGTTTTTAAAAAATGGGAAATTCATTTTGTTGGACCTATCGAACCTCCAGGAAAGAAGAGATGTGCATGCTACATAATCACTGCGACAGATTATGTGACTAGATGGGCTGAGGCTAAGCCTGTGAAAAATTGTAGTGCAGATACAACTGAACACTTCATTTTTGAGAATATATTGACTCGGTTCGGGTGCCCTAATATTTTTATGAGCGATCGAGGTACACACTTTGTGAATGAAATGATTCAAGAACTGACAGAATAATTCCAGATTCATCATTAGAAGAGTACTCCATATCACCGATGGGCGAATGGTGCAGTGGAAATTTTCAATAAGATATTGGAGATTGCGATCACTAAGATATTCAATTCCAATCGAAATTATTGGGATGTGCGCATACCTGTGGTTATTTGGGCATATAGAACCATGTGAAAGAAGTTGACAGGAAGGACACTATTCATAATGATGTATGGGAAGGAGGCTGTTATGCTGATGGAGTATATTGTCCCGAGTTTTTGCATTGTAGAGTTCACTAATATGGAAGAATAGGATATTATGGAAGAATTATTGTCATATTTGGTCGCGCTGGAAGAGGACCGATTCATTGGAGGCTTCCATCAACATGTGCAAAAGGAAGGGGAAAAGGCTTGGCATGACAGACACATTAGAAAAAAGGTATTTAAGGAAGAAGGTTTGGTTTTTCTGTTTTACAACACGTTTTGGCACCACCTAGGGAAGTTCAAAATGTATTTTCTCAAACCGTATATTGTCAAGGAAATAACAGCTAGAGGTGCAATGCGCCTAGCCATATTAAGCGAAGAGAACCTTCCTAGGTATGTCAATGGAATTCAATTGAAGCCATACAGGGATAACCATCTCCCTGCGCACACCAAATGAATATATGGCAAGAAGTATGGGTTTGCACAACAAGGATGGGTGATGCCCAGACATGTGCAACACATGCATAGGCGTTGCACGAAAAGGTTGACTGGGTCGAAGAGATGCCAAAATATAGCTGTTCGAACAATAATTATGAACAAGAAAACGTTCTTACCATTTGAAGGAGTGGATAAATTTAAATAGGATATTATGCTATATTTGGAGCCGTTTTAGCATTTATGGGGTTACATTAATGAAAAAAAGATCGTTTAAGATGCGCCTACGCTATAAATATGATCAAAGGGTTTGCATTAGTTCCCTTTTATTTCTATTCTATTTCTGTGAGTTGTTCTCTCTACTCTCAAAATATTGTTTGAAGCTTATGTATGGCCTTGATCTGATCTTTGAGGAGGAGCTGTGCCACCAAGGTTTGGGTCATCTTATTCTGCCCATCATGATTGCCACTAAAGCCACACCTTCTGTGACGCTGATTGAAGAGACCCCTGTGCAAGCTGTTGAGACCCCTGCGCAGGCTACTGAGACCCATGCATTGATCCAATATAATAATGGATAGTCCTCGGGGTCTCCAAAGTCACCCCATCAGAAGATCCCAAAGTTGTACTCAACTACCACAGAGTGCCAGAAGAAGCCTATGGCATAGTTTCTCGAAACCATCATGGAGGTGGTTGAACCCATCTCACAACTACCTGGAGAAGATCTGCTATGATGGTGGGGTAGTAAGAGTTGAGACGAAGTCCTGGACACTGGGCCTGCAAAATTCAGCGTTGCTCAACTTCCTACACATTCCACACTTCAGTCATAACCCAATCCATGATATATGTGTGTGCCAGCTGATTTCCCTCATCCACGATGACTACCTGTGGCTAGGAGGACCGATTCCAATCGATGTTGTGCTTATCCATTGTATCACCAACTTGCTAGACCAGGGGGAGGATCCTGTGACAACTTTTGGAGGGAAAATACAAGAGCGAAAAGTGGTCGAGGATGTCAAAGAAAAGTATAAGGTCTCACGCAATACCCACGGTTTCTTAGTGAATTAAATCAATGACTCTCCAGTCTAGATGGGCATGCGAATTATTGCGTGCAAGGTGATGTAGAAGTTTCGACCAATGTAATTGTGCTAGCAGGTCTATGCGATAAGGGCATACAATTTAATTGGTCCCAATACCTTTGTATTGAATTCTTGGCTAATGTGCACAAATTCCAGGAGGAAGGGAAAAACTTCTACTATTCTTGGTTGTTTCTCCTTATTACACTTATCGGATGGAAGATGTCGCAGGATACCCAGTTCCCCGACATTGAGCCAGAGTTGTGAAAAGTTGTGCTATGCAACCTTATGGAACTTGAATATCCCATCCAGAGTCACAAAGAACATGATTTTTCAGGTGTTGTTTGACTCTGCGCTCTTCCAGGCCATTCAGTCAAAGCCAAGGTTATCGCTAACCCTTTACAAGCAATATAAACTAATTGTAGACTTCAAAGCCACATTTCACAACATGCATATTCGCGCGAGTGGTGCTATGCAAGGCGTTTGGTATGAAATTCCATACCTGGTCATGGAGGATGACTTGGTACGTGTCACAACAGAATGGACATCTGCCTGGTTAGAGCCGCACACCACTGGGGGTGCCTTGTCATTGGTTTTGAAGACTTCGACCAAGTCATGAACCTCCAAGGATACACAACAGAAAGGCAAGGAAACAGAGGCAAAACTTGAGCCTACTACAATAGGGGAAACAATTGATTTAGAGAAGGATACTGAAGAGAAAGATGGTGATGAAGCTGAGACAAATACAAAGCCGAAAGTTAAAGGCATTAAGCGAGGTTCTCAGGCCACTATGGGTTCGTGAAAGAAGAGGAAGGGTTCCAAGTTTGCAGAAACAGAGGACCTCACCCTCACTGAGGATGACTTCACAGAAGTTAAAAACGTAGTAAATTCAGCCACGGAGGATATCTAGAATGACATGAAAGTGTAGCACAATTCCATTCTTGAGGGAGTACAGTCGGGCATTTTGGAGCTCAAAATGCAAGTGAGTGGGATACAAGAGAGCGTGAAGCAAGCGAACCTGCAACAAGCAAGTGTGTTGGCTTCCACCATCGGTCAAACGAGCGTGAAACCAATCAACACGGTGCTGCCCTCCCCATTGGATATCCGCATGATTTAGATTCTAGGGCCAACTATTATAGTTGAGCCGTTTACCTTGTGCACTATTGTACGAGCATGCGAAGAGGTTAGCATCAACCTGGTGATGCTACCTGGAGGAAAGCTCCATGTTATCCACACCATGATCGTGGATGCATTTTAGTACTTGGAGGCCCATTCCTTCCAATCCGTTTTCAAGTCTCAGCAGCAAGCAACAATGTTGAATAAGAAGCAACAGATTGTAGAGGAGGCACATCACGTAGCTGAGGATCTTCACGCCGCATTAAAAGCAATGATTGATCAAGTGTGCAATGACCTACTAGAGGTCACTGTCCCTGCATCAGCTGCACCAAAAATGAAGTTAGAGAGCCTGGTAATTGCGTTAAAATAATCGTGCACAGAGATCCAAACCATCCAGGTAGAGTTAGAGTAACAGATCGCCAAGATGGAAATGAAGCTCCAACTTGAGACACCGGTGAAGGTATGAGCGTAGTTCACAGTAGAGGTAAAGACACCCACTAACAATGTAGCAATAACAATGGAATAATGTGGTACCCTTCTAGATGAAGCCATGGGTGTTTGGACTTATGTTCAGAACGACCCAATAGTCTAGCAGTTGAGAAATGAGCTCAGAATTAAAGAACAACAATTTACAAAGATCAGGATGGCAGTGCCAACACTAGTAATAGCATAGAGGCTGACCAAACTTCATAAAGGAAAGGAAATTAAAACAGAGATCGAGGACCTGCATCGTCACGAGTAGCTACTGGAAACAAGGATGAAACCTTGGGCTAAGGAAGCCCTGAAACTCTCGCATAACCTTCATAGCACCATAAAAATCCTACAACAAACACAACGTAGCATAAATTATGTAGTTGAGGAGCCAAAAAAATCAAAATTGGTAGATGAAGCCCAGAGTGCCACCACATGGAGAATTGAAGTCATCATGCCACTCTGGAGCTCTGTCAAAGCATTAAAAGTGAAGATGAAGGCAACCAACCCGTAGCGACTCGGGATGAATCATGAGATTGTGTTGCGGGCCTATTGGAGCATGTTTAATCCTTAATTAAACTGAGAGTGGGGGGTGAATCAGTTTAACACATACATCAACTTTTTAAAATTTTCATCAACTTATTTACAGCTTAATTTTATAACCAACTTTAATATGTGAACAGTCTTAATATGTTGCAGCAAGTATTAAATTAATGAGACACCAAACTTATTATGAGAGCAGCAAACATTAAGCAGATTGGGTAGAGCATATCAACACATAGGCAACACACATAGAGATAGCAGATATAAGTGGAAACCCATAAAGGGAGAAAACCACATCTTATTATTGTTGTGATGTAAAGGCAAGCTCCAACTCCCTCTCACCACTATTTTTCTGCAGGCACCAACCTACAGGAGGCTCCAACCTTAGTCAGCTACAACTGACAACTATCAAGCTTCAACTTGATAGGGAAGCTCCAACTTCCTCAATTTATTAAAAGAAATGTTTGCTGATTTACCTCAGATATCAGCTTTGTTCTGTAGCATCTGTTTCTACTCCTCTCTTCCTTATCTTCTCTGCCTCAACTTTCCATACTCTGCATTCTCTATACTCACTCTCTCTAACCTCTCTATGCATATCAAGGTGATATTACTTATAGAGATTTCTTGATGACTATTTTTTTTCCTCTAGGAATTCGAAATGGATAGCCATACCTCTTAGTCTTCTGCCTTCTCATTTCTTTTCTAGCTCACTCAGAAAAATATAACTGTATGTACTAATTTTAACATTATAGTGGGATATTTGTTCTCTTCCGGAGACTTGCCAATGCATCACAAACAATATAAATAAATTAAACCATTTACATTTAATTACAATGAGAACTCCAACTCACTCATTCAGCCTCTTGGTTCACTGCGCTTGTCTTTTCTGTGACTATGTTTGTCCCTTTTTCTTCTTTGTATGCCTTTCTGTTTATTGAAGTAGTGTAACTCCTGTATGTATGTAACTGCATTTTTTATATAATGCAAATTAATTCTCGGCATAATAATAATAAGGCGTTTTTAATATATGCACTTTCGTGTTATATAACTTAAGTAACTTTCAGCGATATAATGATAAAAGATCGTTTTAATACATAAAATGCCCTTACGGGCCCACTCGTCGAACTTGCTCAATTCTCCGATGCGATGTATCACTTCTCAACTACTTCCGATTGCGATTAATCGCAATCGTAACTTCCATTTATATGTTCTGATGCTCTGCTCCTTCTCCGATGCGACCAATCACCTCTCGACTACTTCCGATTGTGATTAATCGTAATCGCAACTTCCATTTATATGTTTCGATGCTCTGCTCCTTCTCCGATGCGATCAATCATTGTTCACTTCGATATGCCGATGCGATGAATCGCTCCGTTGCGATGTAACACTATTTACTTTGATACGCCGATGAGATGAATCGCTCCGATGCGATGTAACAATGTTTAATTTCATACTAGAACTCAAACATATATGAATCATCGTTTAAACCATATCGGGTCCGGAACTCAATCGCAATTGCAACTTTTTGTTAACATGTTCCGCTGCCAAGTTTCTCCGATGCGATTGGTGAGGGTCACAAAATATAATACTTTGTTTGTATCAGGCCCGAACAACAGAGCACTTCACATATATGTATATATATACTTTGGCCCCTTGTTTAAAAAGCGCTACACATATATAAAGCATTGCATACATAAGTATACTTTGTCGCTTCAATATTTATGTATACTCCAGCTTGGGTTATGATTCTCGGAATTTTATGTAGGGGTCCCACTTGTGTATTAACTTTGGTTTATATGCAAGCATTAACAGAAGGTTTTCTATCATCCAGCTTATATATCCGCATACCAACTCATTTCAACATACATATATGTAGCCAACCTTTAATAGTTCAATAAACCAAAGGTTCTCACCCTGGCGGAGTTCGACCCACTATATATATATATATATATATATATATATATGTTCTAGGCTTACCCTTCGTATGATATATTATGAGTTCAAACCACAAATTTTGGTTAGCGCATTACTTGTGCATTTGTATATATGCCACCACCGCACTATCAACTTATAACTAAACCCATCGTGACATTTTAATACACAACCATTCCATGGAGCCCACATGTGTTTTATAAACTCTGCACTTTTAGTATGTTCCAACTGACAGCACCCTTTGAACATATATATATATATATAAGTCTAAGTCAATCTTCGACCATGGCTTTAACCCTCGGCATAACATAATTTATTAACTTGCAACAAATATATAATCTGCATATAACCCATTTCTATGTGTGCACTCAACTTTAATATATATCCAATATTGCAATGGATATCAAACCCGATACATATTTTAACACATATACGTTCTCGGGGCCCACCTCCATTAACACACCTCTTGTATCCAATGGCTAACAGTTTATCGCATCGACTCCAATGATCCAACGGATGTCATACCATATCGCGTTTTTTATTGGTACAAGGGTTAACACTTCAAACTTGCGTGAAAAAAGTTGTTTTACAAAACCTCCTGAGGACACGTGTCCTTCAATGACACATATCGCGTTCATTTTGGCAATACTGCTTACCACTTCAACCAACGTGTGAACCCACTGGCTTTGTGGCCCTCCATTTTTACTGTTCATGTTCAGGGTTTTGCTTCAATTCATGGTTCCACTTCAATAAAGAATTTCACGTCTTTGTTATATACTTATACTTATAATCTCTGTTTAAAATTTTATTTCTTATTTCTTGGGCTCTTGAATATATTAACCCTGTTTCAATGCTATGTTAATAAAACGCTACCAATGCTACCATAAGGTTTATTCCCCTTATACACAGAGCCTCGGTTCCTTCCTTTCTGCACGATTCCACATCTCCTGCAATCATTTCACTATTGGTTTGTTAACGGCTCTGCCTCTGCCTCTGCTGCTCGACTGTTTCATCTCTACCTCTGTACATATCCTGTCACTGTATTTCCTGTTACAGTACATATCCTGTCACTGTATTTCCTGTTACAGTACATATCCTGTCACTGTATTTCTGCTGCTTTGTTAAATTTTCACTCCTGTCACTGTATTTTCCTTAGCCTCTGCTACTGTCCTTTTTCTGTCTCTGCCTCTGCTTCCTCCTTTGCCATCAATGGAAACATTTCCAACAGTCTCCCCCTTTGGCATTGATGGCAATACACTTCCTCTGCTTGCCTTTTTGGGACCCTTTTTTTTGTTGGTTGCTTTTCCTCCCCCTTTGACATCAATGGCAAGGGGTTGCTCATTTCTCAGTGTGCTTTTAACTCTCGCCCATGTTGCACTGATCTTGAGGACCTGTTTCATGCTTTCCTTGCTATCTGATCTCCCCCTGGAATGATATTTTTGTTTCTGTTCTCCCCCTGAAACGATGCTCTTTCTTCATATCAGAGAGTAGGATCTACAGATACTACCCCTAGTCTATTCTCAAATACTCAAATGGTTCTCTAGCAAGAGGTTTGGTAAATATATCTTCTATCTGTTCTTTTGTTGGCACATAATCCAGCTTGACTACCTTCTGAGCTACTTGTTCTCGGAGAAAATGATACTTGATTGGAATATGTTTAGTTTTTGAATGAAGCACATGATTTTTTGATATTCTTATAGCACTTGTATTATCAAATTTGATAGAGATAGGTTCATGAATTCTTACCTTCATGTCTTGGAGGGTTTGCTTCATCCACATGACTTGTGTGCAGCATGCTGCTGCTGCTATGTATTTTGCTTCTGCTGTAGATAGAGAAATAGATGTTTGTTTTTTGCTTAGTCATGCCACCAGAATTTCTCCTAGATAGAATGCACCTCCACTTGTGCTTTTCCTATCATCCACACAGTTGGCCCAATCTGCATCTGTGCATGTTTTCAAAGTGAAGATTTTTACTTTTGGATACCATAGCCCAAACTGTACTGTTCCTTGTAGATATCTAAATATTATTTTGATTGCTAGAAGATGATTTTTCTTTGGTGCTGCTTGATATCTAGCCACAAGTCCTACTACTAGCATGATGTCTGGTCTTGATGATTTCAGGTACAGCAGACTTCCTATCATGGATCTGTAGAGTCTTTGATCTATATCAGTAGATCCATCATCAGCACATAGCTTGCATCCCGTGATC
Organism: Pinus albicaulis; assembly: GCA_034641835.2. Lineage (NCBI taxonomy): Eukaryota > Viridiplantae > Streptophyta > Pinopsida > Pinales > Pinaceae > Pinus > Pinus albicaulis. The sequence continues at coordinate 1,152,965,982 of CM076579.1, read as the reverse complement.
ATGGGAGTTGACATAGGTTTGCAGTCTTCCATTTTGAACTTTTTCATCATTTATTTTAAGTATTTTTCTTGTGAGATGAATATACCTGTGTTCTTTTGCTGAATTTGAAGTCCTAAATAAAAGCTGAGCTCTCCAATAATAGACATCTCAAACTCTGATTTCATCTCCTTAACAAACCCTTTTTCTAGCTCATCTCTGTTGCTTCCAAACATAATGTCATCAACATATACTACAACAATCAGGAGTTCATTTTCATGGGCTTTTATGTATAGATTTTTGTCTACTCCTCCTCTCTTAAAGCCTTGTTTTTGCAAGTATTTATCCAGCCTTGAGTACCAAGCATGAGGAGCTTGTTTTAGTCCATATAGAGCCTTCTTTAGTCTGCATACATAGTCTTCTTTGTCTGTTAATGAGAAGCCTTCTGGTTGTTCCATGTAGACTTCTTCTTCTAGATCTCCATTCAGAAATGTAGATTTCACATCCATTTGATATACCTTGAAGTCTTGGTGGCATGCAAAGGCCATAAACATTCTGATAGCTTCCATTCTGGCTACAGGGGAAAATGTTTCATCGTAATGAAGTCCTTCGATTTGTGAATATCCTTTGCAGAAAAGTCTGGTTTTATTCCTGATTACTTGTCCTTGCTCATTCATTTTATTTTTGAATACCCATTTTGAGCCTATGAAATTTTTCTCAGTAGGTCTAGGAACTAATTCCCAGGTATGGTTCTTCTCAATTTGGTCCAATTCTTCATTCATAGCATTCACCCAATACTTTTCCTTGCTGGCTTCTTCAAACTTCTTTGGCTCTATTTTTGATAACATGGCTATATATACCTCTTCTGTCTGTTCAGTTAGTTGCCTTCTTGTCTGGACCCCTACTCTCTTGTCTCCAATGATATTATCTTCTAGATGGTTCTTCTGAGTGTATCTTGAGGGGGCTTTCGAGCTCAGTTCAAAATCTTCTGTTGTCTTGCTTGTTTCATCATCATCTTGGTTTTATTCTTCATGGTTGTCTGAAGGACTGCTGCAGTCTGTACCTCTTGTATTGTTTAGAAGTTCTTCATCAAATATCACTTCAATGATTTCTACAATTTTTCGAAGAGTCTTGTTGTAGCACCTGTACCCTTTACTTTTGGATGCATATCCTAGAAATATATCTTCATCTACTCTTGCATCAAATTTCCCAATATTTTCATCATGATTCTTTATGTAACACTTTCTTCCAAAGATTCTAAAGTGCTTGATTGAAGCTGGTTTACCATGCCATAGTTCATAGGGAATCTTTTCACTGCTTGGCCTTAAATGAGCTTTGTTAAGGATATGCACAACTGTGTGTACTGCCTTTGCCCAAAAGGTTTGAGGAATATTACTCTCTTGCATCATGGCTCTGGCAATTTGTTGTACAGACCTACTTTGTTTCTATGCTACTCCATTCTGCTGAGGTGTCCCTGCAATAGTAAATTGTTTCTTTCTCCCATGTTCATTGCATAGGTTTGCAAAGTCATAATCTGTGAACTCACCTCCTCTATCTGATCTTATGCATTTTAGCTTGCATCCTGTTTGATTTTCTGCTAAAGCTTTAAATATTTTGAATTTCTCCAGAGCTTCCGATTTATTCTTAAGAAATGCAACCCATGTCATTCTGGAGAAATCATCTATTATCAGCATGAAGTAGGATTCTCCACTTGGTGTTTTAGTTCTTGCAGGTCCACATAGGTCCATGTGCACAAGCTGGAGTGGTCTTCTTGTTGATAACTCATCTTTGGCCTTGAATGATGTGCGGGTCTGTTTTCCCAATTGACAAGATTTGCATATGGTATTGGAAGGCCTTTTTATTTCTGGCATGTCTCTGACAGCTTTCTTCTTGCTCAGTCTGATGATATGATCAAAGTTGAGATGTCCCAACCTCTTATGCCATAACCATGACTCCTCAAGTTTGCTAAGATGACATGCTTCATCTTCCTCTTTCACTATGTAAACATTACTCTCTGTTCAAACGCCTTTGAGTAGAGTCTTTCCTGTGGTTCTTGATCTGACTTCACAGTCTTGTGCTCTGAAAAGAACTTCACAGCCTTTATCACACATTTGACTGACACTCAAAAAAATTTCTTTCAGCCCATCTACAAATAGTACATCTTGGGCCTTACCTCTGCCATTATCTAAGCTGACTGAGCCTTTTCCCTTGATTTTTCCCGATTTATCATTGCCAAAAGTAACATTACCAATTTTATTTTCATCAAAAGTTATAAATTTTCTTCTGTCTCCAGTCATATGTTTTGAGTAGCCACTTTCCAGATACCATTGGATTTTCAGGTCTTGAGCAGTTAGAGCCAGGTCACATTTGTTCACCTTCTTTTTCCACTAGAAACATCCTTTTGTTTGATATCTTTTGTAAGGTGATGAACCTCATCCTCTGAGAGGACATTTGAAAGGCATATGTCCAATTTTATTGCATACACATCATTTGATCATAATTTTTGCAGAATTGTGAGTATGAGTAAAATAGCCTTGATTCATAAACCTCCTTGAGGTGTTGTACATCAATATTTGTACATATTTTCTGCACTCAATGATTTTATGGCCAAATTCCTTACAATAAAAAAAGTAACCATAGAAACAACTTGCATACCTGATGTGAGGTTGTCTTCTCTGGTTGTTTGCTTGAGACAGTCTCTTCACTATTTGCATCTTTTGCTGGTTTGAATTATTCCTCCTTGTGTGACAGTATGCAGTGACTTGTCCCAGCTTGTGGCAGGCATAACAAGTGGCATTTTTCATAGGAGGGAAGAATCTCTTTTGATGGCTTCCAAATTTGACATACTCAGGGGTATATGACCCTTTTTATGTTGTTTTAGTATTTGTTTCATTCTTTGTTATTAGAGAATTCTTCTGGTTTTCGTCTCCCTCATTACATGTTTCTTCCTTTGTAGGAATTATTTGAGTTGCTTCATCAACCTTCTTTTCTTTTACAAAAATAATGTTTTTGTTTTCCTTTTCTTTGCTTTTACTTGATTCTCCTTCATAGCCTATTCCAGTTTTTATAAGGGGAGATCTTTGAGCATCCAAAATTTCATTCAACTTACTAGAGCTTTTTGTTTGAGAAGAATTTATAGATACTTTCCTTTGAGCATTTTCTAATTTCTTCCTCAAACATACTACTTCTGCTTCCAACTTCTCTTGTTCCTGAGTTTTATCCTTGATTTGCTTAAGTAACATGTCTTTTATCTTCTTGGCTTCTTCAAGCTCTACCTTCAGCTGCATGAGGACTTCTGAATTTTTCTCTTATCTTACATACTTGAGGAGAATGTCCTTTTGTTTTCTGCACTTCATTTTGAGTCTTTCAATCTCCTCCAGGGCACTCCTTAGCCCCCCCTCAAGGTAAAATTCACCTTCTTCTTCATCTTCTAGCAGGAGTACTTCAAGTTCTTCTATGGCCATCAGTAGAAATTCAGAGGTTCCTTCTTCACTTGAGGGTCCATCTGAGTCTTCAGATGCACTGCTATCTTGTTGAGCATAGAAGGATTTTCTACTGAATTTATTTCCTTTTTGCTAGTTCTTTGATGTATTTTTCTCTGATTCTTGAGCCTGATTCCTTACTTTCTTGTGAGGACACTTAGCAGCATAGTGTCCAACTCTTCCACAGTTAAAGCATTTGAAAGGAAGTTTACCTTTGTATTTACCTGAGCCTCTATCCAGTTTCTTGACAAATTTATCCTCTTCTTCATCAGAGCAAGAGCATATGTCTTCCTTTTCTTCTTTCTTCTTTCTTCTTTTCTGTTTTAAAAGTTGCCTCCCTCGTACTTGGATTCTTTTGTGGGAGCCCCATCTCATAGGCTATTAGATTTCCAAGTAGCTGATTCATGGTCAAGGTTTCCCAATCAGCTGTTTCTTCTATGGCAGAAACCTTGGGGTTAAAGCTGGGTGGAAGAGATATTATAATCTTTTGTACAATTACACATTCTGATATAGTTTCTCCAAGATCTTTCATATTGTTAACAATTTCTGCAACTCTTAGGAAGAAGCTGCCAACATCTTCATCATCATTCATTTTTAAATTTTCACACTGAGATCTATATACTTGAATTTTGGCGGTCTTTACCTTTTTATTTCCCTCATGGATGTTTTCAAGAGTATCCCACATATCTTTGGCAGTCTTAATGTGCATTATTTTGATAAATTTAGCCTCACAAAGTCCACTTAAGATTGCATTCATGGCCTTTGCATTTGCTACAAATTCTTGTTTAGCTTCTCTCTCTGGGTCAGTTGCCTTTAGGGCATATCCAAATTCTACAACAGCCCAAACCTCTATTCCTAGAGACATTATGTATGCTCTCGTTCTGATTTTCTAGAAGGCATAATTAGCACCGGTGAAAAAAGGGGCTTTATTGGTTGAGCTTCCTTCTTAACTAGCCATCCTGGGGACCTAGGATCTCCTTTCAGTGGTTAAACTGGTACAAAGGAACTTGGCTCTGATACCAATTGTTGAATCCTTAGTTAAACTGAGAGGGGGGGGGGGGGTGGTGAATCAGTTTAACACATACATTAGCTTTTTAAAATTTTCATGAACTTATTTACAACTTAATTTTATAACCAACTTTAATATGTGAACAGTCTTAATATGTTGCAGCAAGTATTAAAATAAACGAGAAAACAAACTTATTATGAGAGCAGCAGACATCAAGTAGATTGGGTAGATCATATCAACACATAGGCAACACACACAGAGACAACAGATATAAGTGGAAACCCATAAAGGGAGAAAACCACATCTTATTATTGTTGTGATGCAAAGGAAAGCTCCAAATCCCTCTCACCACTGTTTTTCTGCAGGCACCAACCTATGTGAGTGTCTAAACTCGCCCCGCCCATAACCGACAAACTAATGTTTCAACTTGATAGGGAAGCTCCAACTTCCTCAATTTATCAAAAGAAATGTTCGCTGAATTACCTCAGATATCAACTCTGTTCTGTAGCATCTTTTTCTGCTCCTCTCTTCCTTATCTTCTCTGCCTCAATTTTCCACACTCTGCATTCTCTATCCTCACTCTCTCTAACCTCTCTATGCATATCAAGGTGATATTATTTATAGAGATTTCATTATGACTGTTTGTATTCCTCAAGGAATTCAAAATGGATAGCCATACTTCTTAGCCTTCTACCTTCTCATTTCTTTTCCAGCTCACTCAGAAAAATATAACTATATGTATTAATTTTAACATTTCAGTGGGATTTTTGTTCTCTTCCGGAGACTTGCCAATGCATCAAAAACAATATAAACCAATTAAAACATTTACATTTAATTACAATGAGGACTCCATCTCAACTCATTCAGCCTCTTGGATCACTGCGTATTTGTCCTTTTTTGTGACTGTGTCTGTCTTTTTCTTCTCTATATGCCTTTCTGTTCATTGTTGTTGCATAACTCCTGCATGTATGTAACTGCACTTTTTATATAATGAAATCAATTCTTGGCATAATAATAATAAGGCGTTTTTAATATATACACTGCTGTGTTATATAACTTAAGTAACTTTCAACGATATAATCATAAAATATCATTTTAATACATAAAATGCCCTTACGGGCCCACTCGCCGAACTTGCTCAATTCTCCGATGCGATGTATCACCTCTCAACTACTTCCGATTGCGATTAATCACAATCGAAACTTCCATTTATATGTTCCGATGCTCTGCTCCTTCTCCGATGCGATCAATCACCTCTCGACTACTTCCGATTGCGATTAATCGCAATCTCAACTTCCATTTATATTTTTTGATGCTCCGCTCCTTCTCCAATGCGATCAATCACTATTCACTTTGATATGTCGATGCGATGAATCGCTCCGATGCGATGTAACACTGTTCACTTTGATATGCTGATGCAATGAATCGCTCCGAAGTGATGTAACGTTGTTTACTTTGATACCAGAACTCAAACATATATAAATCATTGTTTAAACCATATCGGGTCCGGAACTCAATCGCAATCACAAATTTTGGTTAACATGTTGCGCTGCCAACTTTTCTCCGATGCGATTCATGACTCGGGTCCCACCTTATAAGACTTTGCTTGTATTAGGCTTGAACAATAGAGCGCTTTACATATATGTATATATATACTTTGGCCCCTTGTTTATAAAATGCTACATATACAAAGTGCTGCATATATATGTATACTTTGCTGCTTCAGTCTTTATGTATCCTCCAGCTTGGGTTATGATTCTCGGAATTTTATGTAGGGGTCCCACTTGCGTATTAACTTTGGTTTATATGCAAGCATTAACATAAGGTTTTCGGTCATCAGTCTCCATATCAAGAATTCTTTTTGCTCAATATAAGACTATGTATATATATACATAGCAGTCTATTAATCCAAAGTCTCCATTCTTAGTTTATTTCATATTTGAGCTCCGATCATTCAACGTACTTTTAGCTGGGCCCCAGTACCTTCTCCACTCATATTACCATATTAACACTCCCATTTTCATTTCCAAAGAAGTATTAAGGTTTCTCCGGCACAAAATAGTTCACACAACACTTACGACTTCATATTTGAACAGTATTCATATGCACTTGTTAACACATAGTCGGTCGCATCATCTTCTATACTTTGGTTAAACCATCGCACTAATATATATAGCAGCAGTGAATTTTTAGGCCCACATGTGTTTGATAAACTCTGCACTTTTAGTACATTCCAACTGACAGCCCCCTTTGAACATATATATATATATATATAAGCCTAAGTCAATCTTCGACCATGGCTTTAACCCTTGGCATAACATAATGTATTAACTTGCAACAAATATATACTCTGCACATAACCCATTCTTATATGTGCACTCAACTTTAATATATATCCAATATTGCAATGGATATCAAACCCGATACATATTTTAGCACATATACGTTCTCGGGGCCCACCTCCATTAATATGCCTCTTGCATCCAATGGCGGACAGTTTATCGCATCAACTCCGATGATCCAACGGATGTCATACCATATCGCGTTCTTTATTGAGCCGAGTTTTAACACTTCAAACTTGCGCGAAAAAAGTTGTTTTAAAAAACCGCCTGAGGACATGTGTCCTTCAATGACACATATCGCGTTCATTTTGGAAATACTTCTTACCACTTCAACCAATGCGTGAACCCACTGGTTTTGTAGCCCTCTGGTTTTACTATTCATGTTCAGGGTTCCGCTTCAATAAATAATTTCGCGTCTTCGTTATATACTTATACTTCTAATCTCTGTTTAAAATTTTATTTATTATTTCTTTAGCTCCTGAATATATTAACCCTGTTTCAATGTTATGTTGATACAATGCTACCAACGCTACCATAAGGTTTATTCCCCTTATACACAGAGCCTCGGTTCCTTCCTTTCTGCACGATTTCGCATCTCCTGCAATCATTTCATTGTTGGTTTGTTAACGGCTCTTCCTCTGCCTCTGCTGCTCGAATATTTCATCTCTGCCTCTGTACATATCCTGTCATTGTATTTCCTGTTACAGTACATATCCTGTCACTGTATTTCTGCTGCTCTACCAAATTTGCACTCCTGTCACTGTATTTTCCTTAGCCTCTGCTGCTGTCCTTTGTTTGTCTCTGCCTCTGCTTCCTCCTTTGCCATCAATGACAACATTTCCAACAGAGCAGGGCCCCATGGGGTGTACTTTTTTGGGATATATTTTGTCTAAGTTTTGTTGTATACGTTGCGCAAAAATGGTCAAAGGGGCTTTGGGGTGGGTAAAAGTCCCTTAATTATTGTAATGGGTTAAGGGGAAAAATCATGAGTCTCAAACCAAGGTTGGATACCATGGTATGTGCACATCTATGATAGTATAAATATGTCAGGTTTGAGTCTAGTAATGACATGATATCTTTGATGTTTTGATTGACATTTTGATCTAAGTATAGGTTATTCTGGGTAGAAAGGATACTGTTGGCTGTGTGCGCGGAGACCTAAGCCCTAAGCTATGTGTGGAATCTATTGCTGTGTGCGCATAAGATAGATTTTACTGAATTGAAATATCTCTTAGTAAAGAAGGCACATTGGCAAACCCAGATTCTTATGTGATTTTTTGTCTTGATTATTTGCTGTTTATTGTTGATGTGAATATGTTCTTGCATATTTAATTCTGTTGATGGTTAATTACATATATGCACAAATTAGTCGATTTTAAATGAGTAGATCTGAATGAAGTATATTGTGCACAAAATATATTAAAGTATTTTGTGATAATCTGCGAAAGGGTTAGATCTGTTGATTATGAATGCGCAGAGCTATTTTCTTATTTTCTGCAAGTATGATTAGATCTCCCACATCAAAATCTCCCTCAGGGTGTGGAAACATGGTTCCAGCACCCCCCATACTGCTTCGGGTGAGACTTTGGTCTATGTGAGCAGATCACTGCCAAAAGGGCCAGTAGTTGGAGGGTTTTATTGGTTGCGCGATAACTTCGAAACTCGGTCAGGACCCCTCAACCCAACAAGCAACAAGAGTGACTTGAAATTTCCATTCCATTATGCATTCCATGTCATAAGTGTCATGTCATGTAATATCATTAGTCACCATATGCCACATCATCTTTGTGGATTATGTAATTTCCTATTTGAAAATGTATTGTAAAGTGGAAGTCTAAAGGACATGTATAAAATATGAAGAGTCATGTAAATTCGAAAACTCATAGGAAGTCAAATAGTCATGAGGGTAGTAAAAGGGTCACAAGGGAGGTGAAGAATCACCCCCCTATTAGTTATATATACATCCTCATTGTATGAGAAAGGGAATTTTAACCTTGGGTCCTCCTCCAAGGCATTAGGGAGACAAGCTAGTTATTTTGGTGAGAAATTAGTGGCTCCAATGCTCCAATATTGGAGCTAGTGGTGTTCATTGTATACATGTGTTTTGGGAATTTTACTTAATATCTGAAGCATCATGGCCAACACGTTCTTCATGTATGGATTGTGAATATTTTTAAGACTGTTCTGCGAATGTTTTTAATTCATGTTTTCTTTTCACCTGTTCTAAAGTACTTGAACTATTTCATTTATTTTAGTGCTTATCATATTGATAATGTGTTGTAATGGTTGCTATTAATATCACATCTTTGTGGACTATTCCATTGGATGTTAGACATATCTTTATTGTTTGTTTTGTTTGCAATGATCATTGTATCTTTGTGGACTATTCCGTTGGAATTTAAACATATACTTCTTCTTTGTGTGTGCTCTACTAGGGTAATACTATTGCCTCTCTCTTAGGGGCTCACTTTTATTCCCATCCATAGTAGAATAACATCAACACACCTACAACCAAACACTCACCAGGAACACTCACTTTCTGTTTGAAAGCACATATGCATTCCTTTATCTTACTACTAGTTAGAGTCAAGGAAAACCTGTTAGAAAAATGGTAATCAGGTCGTATTCCATATGGGGATCCTATCACAAATGGTATGAGGTCTAATTGGGACCACATATCAGGGTGACCCCTTGAATGTTGGAAGATTTATAATTATTAACACATCCATATAAAATTAAAATTGAATATAAAATGTTAGTGAAATCCAAATTCGATTGCATAAATAAAAAGCATATCATATAAACACTGAAATGGAGACAAGAAATATGAGTTTATTATTGATCGAAGTAGTAGCAAGAAAATGGATAGCAATAATTTCTTGCAAGGGGCATTGAACATAAATGTCTTTTGAATCTCTCCTTCCTGGGTCACTAAAGGCCTTGTCAAGGATCAAAATCAACATGGTTTTACTATCATTCTTCCTCCTCTTCTACCTCATATAACACACATTTTGACCAAGTAATGTCATCCTCTCATGTATTGTCCCAAAAAAGTCACTAAAAGAGTCATATAAGCTAACTTGTTGACAGTCTATAACTATTCCAATGTTTTTTCATGATTTAAAGTAGAATTAATTAAAGTTTTTATGCTACTAATGATGGTTTTGAGTAGATCCAAAAACCTCCATAGGTTCCTATAATGACCTCCAAGTTCATGATGGTTCCACTTCTTCTAATAAGAAAGGGAAACATGTGTGTTCTTATACACACCACTACTATGAATGCAAATAATGCTTCCTAAATGAAAGCTTTATTTCTATGGTTTTTAAATGTGCAAATCTACAAATTGAAATATTTTTTTTTCCTTTTCATTTTTGCAAAACACAAGATACATTACTTACACTTTTCAAAATTCCCACATTTTCATTAAATGGTATAATCACTACACCACGTGACTACCTCCCATGCAAATAATAAACAAAAATATGAAAATAACACACTACATATGAAAATGAAATGGAAGAAAATCAAATGCAAGACAATCAATAGTGTTCAAATGAAATTAGTGTAAACAAAAAATTAACCAATGCAAACTAAATGTATATAATGGAAGTATAATTCAATTAGTGCAAGGATGAGTTCTAATGAAATTTCCAGTGCAAATTTAACAAAATACCTAATTAATATTCCCCCTTTTATGGTTTTTCTTTTCAAACTAATGTTTACCAAGAACATAAGAAACTTGAAAAGAAAAACATGTTTTTTCTTTTTCAAACCATATAAAGGAAAATAATGAAAAAAGACTATGCAATAATAAGAAATACCAACAACCTCTTTTGAAACAGTAAAGGATATGATAACCAATAATATAAGGATCAACAACAGAATAATATAGGTTTAAATTACTATAATAACTCAACACCACCAACAAACCAAGAAGCAAACCTTTGTAAGGTATGAGAACTTTAAGTGCTCATAAGAGCCAACCCCTAGGTTGAAACAAAGGTCATTTTTATAAATGGTGAAATAAAACCAAAATAAATTATCATCTAAGACTATAAAATGACTTCAATAAAAAAATAATAAACCATAAAATACTCATCCACTTCCTAAAAACTCTTTGGACCAACTAGAGGGTGAAGAATATTTCATTATTAGGAGGTATATGCAATTGCTATCAAATAAAGTCACATGAATACATGATTGGTATTGAAGTAACTTGTGTATATACATGACTATTAGCAAAGAAATTGCATATAGAAAATCTAAAAATAAATTAAAAAGATGAATTAACCCAAATAAAAAATATCTGATGACATAGAATGTTGAAAAGGACTAAAATAGAATGGAAACCTAATAAGAGAAGTAAAAATTGACCATACTACCACAAATTAACCTATAGAGACAAGTTTAAAAGAAGGTTTTCCCTAGTGGATTAACCAATCCTATTATGGGAATTTATTTCCTAAGGCTAGGGTTAAAATCCTCAACAAATTGGATGTAAGAAACTCTAAGACATAGCCTAAACAATCAAGAAATATTAGATCTAAGAATTTTGTGATCCATAATGTAGATAAATGTCTTTCAGATTAATCACATCATTAGGATTTGGTCGACGTTTCAAACCAACTAATGTGGTTCATCCTCATGACAAGGGAAGAAAGAAATGAATCTCATTGAATAAATGGTAAGGCTGCGTCAATGCCCAAAAATAGCTATTAAAACTAGCTATTAGAAACTAACCGTTATTTGACTAGTTCGTTAATAATATATAATATTAAAAGTTTTTAAGATTTTAAGAAAAATTATTAAAGAATAATTTAGAATTTAATGATTAAATTCTTAGTTATTATAATAAGGGAAGGGGTGAGGGGAATAATACTAAAAATCCATTATTTGACTAGTTAGTTACTAATATATAGTATTAAAAGGTTAAGATTTCAAGAACAGTTATTAAAAAATAATTTAATAATTGGTTCAAAATGTCGACCAAATCCTGATGATGTGATTAATCTGAAAGACATTTATCTAAATTAAGAAATAATGAAAAACCACCATATAAATATCAAAGTAGATACAAGGAGATTCATTGATTGAATTATATACCCTTATATAATGTTTCAGGCGTAATAAATAACCTAACATTAACTTGTCAATCCGGGAGTTCTTAAAGTTAGAGTGAAACACTGGAAATGCCAAATAAAGACTTCAAGAACCTAAACTAGTTAATACAATGACACCACACTATTCTGGAAATCGGAATAAAAATAAAGTACTTTTCAAAGAAATCAAATAAAGGAACTTTCACACTTGTTGTAAACAATCTTGATTGCTGAAATGAAGTTATATGTTTATCTTTAATATAGTTGTTGACAGATTAAAAATTGAGCCCTTGAAGAGATCTGGCTTCTTAAGGATTTTCCTTCCCGCACTAAGTTGTTACTCTTGTACTCCTGCAATCTGCTTGCACTAGTAAAGGAACATAACCTATGTGCGGGAAATATATTTCATACATATATTGAAGACTTGTGTCTTTGTGTAGGTGCTCTAGGCCTTAAGGCTTAGAGCACTCTGTTCCTGTGACAAGATTCCAGCTCTTGCATAGGGACAGATCTTTCTTCACCAAAGTTTCCAATTTACTTTCGAAAGGATCAAAGGATGTGTTAAAAATATTTCAAATTGCGAGCTGAATTCTGAGATAAATTACACACGGAAAATAATTATTTTAATTAACTGAACTTGTAATAAGAATAAAATTATAAAGCAGAAAAATCATCAAAAATGAAAAAGAAACTTTCAGTTAAAGGAATTTGCATGCAATCAAATTTAACTCTTGATAGGTTCACTTATAACTTTGCAAATTACTTTTAATCTCTTTCCTTAAATCATGAAGTACAAGCATAAATTAATATGTTGCAATAGCGTTCCTTCTTATTTCATGAAGTCATTCTTAACCTTCAGGAATTTAGCTTTTAATATTAGAAATTCTTTCTTCTAATGATAATGCTTTCTTTCCAAAGTAAATTAAGTCATATGCGAAAAAAGGAAAATAACACTTGATGTAAATAAATGAGCAAAACAGAGTGAAAAATCCTACATGCAATCGTGCAGGAAGAATCTTCCTACACGATCCGAACAGAAGCAAACTAAGGAGGAAATTGAAAGAAAGAAATTGTAGGAAATAAATTACAAGAAAGAATTGTAGGAAATAAATTAATTCAATTTAAACTTCCATGCAACGGATTCGTTCACACCTTGACTATTAAATGAAATTAAATCAAAACTCTGAAGAAAAAATGAAATAAAAGTTTAAGCCATTTAACTGCAAATAAATAAATCAACACACAAACCTTTAAAATAACGAAAGCATGAGAGGGTAAATGAGCTGGGTTGGTTGGGCCCTAGCCAACCAGCTCATTTCCCGTCTTAGGAAATGAAAAAATTCAACGCTCAAAGATTCATCAATGACAGATCAAAACACAGAATATAAGAAACATGGCGTAGCTCCTTGTATTAACTTTGAACATAAAATATACATGTTAAGTACAGTCCAGCCCAGAACAAGGGCACAATGGGAATAACTCTCAGCTCAGCAACATCAAGGTATAATGACAATGGCTTCTCCTTCATCGTTCTCCTCTTTCGCTTGGAGCCATAGCTCTCTTTTATAACCTTTTACATTACAAATTTAAACAAGCCAATCCTTTGCAAAAATCATGGGGATTGAATCCCAACCAATTATAATTAAATACAATATCAGTACAATTGTTCCCCTATTAAAATAATAAATATTGAATACAAATTTTCCAAATCTGGGCGTTTTCTAGAATTCTGGAATATTTCTTAATTTTAACAAACTGCCTACAAATCCCCCTTCGTATCTCCTCAACCATCATGAATTTTGGAAAATGACCTCCCTCTTACTCAATTTCCTATGCTAGGAAAAAAATCCATGTTTCAGAATTCTTAGATTCACAATGATCAGTGTGGAAATCGAGGAGGAAATCAACTATCTAGAAACTGCTAGTTGTGTGTTTTCTAGAATTCTGGAAAAAAAATATTTTTGATAAAAGTGCTTCAGAGACCTGTGCATAAATTTCAAACTAATGTGAATTTTAGGAAACGGTTTTGGTTCGAGGTAATTAGTTATATTTTTTAAAAACCCATTTTCTTTGATTTCCGTGATTCATCTCCATATGCACAAAACCTAAGGGAAAACTTGGCCGTTTAGAAATTATGTGTATTTTGAACAGTTTTATTAATTTGCTTCTAGAAGCCCACACATGTGACCAGGGTGAAATCCAACCTAGGGGAAGGTATTCAAACAACATTTCAAACATAAACCTCTTTTAGATTTTCCATGCAATGTGTCAATGTATGAAAGCCCCAAATCAATGCAGGAATGCTGGTGCGGGAATCCTTTTGGTACTAATGCAAGAATGTGTGGTGCAGGAACTTGGTCTCTATTAGAATAGGCATATAATCAGCTCTATAAACCTGCAAACACACAAACTAGTATTAATGGTGCTTTTAATGTTTAAAACTCGTTAAAACAAGGGAATAACATACACTTACTTATTATCTTCGAGAATGTACAAAACTATGATAATAACTATTCAAGCTAAAAAAAAGCATGAGGGATTTCAACTAAAAGGTGATATAAAGCAAGGAAAAATAGAGGCCCCACATCCCCCGATGCTGACCTTCTTGCATGTCCTCATGCAAGGAAATCAATTTTTGTATTGTCGCTCCCTTGCAAAAACAAGATTAAAACATTTATGGACGCTCGTAATAATATTCCTGCAATTCTGTGTGACCCATATTTCCTTCACTAGATAGAGCTTGTTCCAAAAACAAAGTGTCTGTTGGACTCTTTATTTGTTTAAATTTATTTCACGGAAATATAGCACAAAGGCTCCCATGGGAATACTAAATTCCAAGGGTTTATTTACTTGAATAGAATAGCCAACTTATTAAAATTTCCATAAACATTTCTGGGGCATCCTTGATTAGAAGTTTTAATTTAATATCCTCATTGTAAATATGAGTGACATGATTTGAAATCCATGGTGTTAAAAGTAGTCATAATAATAATTTCCCATAATGTCCATCTCACCATTATCCTACATATAGTTGAAGTTCCTCTTTTCTAGGCAAGGTGAGGTACCTACACTAAGGGTCCCACATCCATGAAAACAAATTATTCCAAAAATATAGAACTCCATGGCATAATACTAGAAGGATATTTAAAGCAATTCTCAAAGAGATATGATAAGGAATTATGGAAGACAAAAAAAACTAAGTAAATCATAGTGTAAAGTTAACTTTAATACCACAGGCATGGCCCTGCTGCCAGCAGGCATCAATAGCCTTGACAAGGATGCCTTTTAACCCAAAAAATGCTTGTGTCGCAACTGTTAGATATAGATTCAGAGTTTTTTGAAAGAATTTACATTTATTTTAATTTAATTGAAGGCCATTTTCCCGACTTGGTAACCAGCTAACGATAGTTCCATTCCCAAGAAGTAACAATAAAGAACAAGTCGGCTTGTGATGAGACCTCTTGTCTTCCAGATTTTCAACTAAAAGCCATTACCCTGGCTTGGTGACCAGTGCGGTAATGTCATTCTTGTTAGAACCCATGATCATGGTAGGTCAGCTCATAATGAGACCTCCCATCCATCAATTAATCTATCTTATATAAAAAATCTGATTATAATCAACCTTAAATAGGTTATTTAATAGTTGGGGAGGCGATTTTTCTCCTTAAGAGTGCGGGATGGCGTGAAAAGTTTTTAATTACTAATATTTACTGGTTGGTCCTTCTACCCTGAGGACTCATTTTAAATAAAAAATCGTAGATAATGACTAAAAAAATTCCTCAAATTGATCATGTCAGAGTTCTTGTGAAAACTTGTTATAGTTTTGTAGGCATGGTCCTCCGTGGGAAGATTCTCATTAATACCTTCAAAGAGGGTCTTAAAAAAAAATTCTGGATGATAGTTATTGGTCAATAATCAAAGTCACTTTATAAAATATGAGGTATTGAGAGTGAATTTATTCTGATAAGTCTTACCATGAGAGTGCATAATAAAACTTAATTTTACAAGTTGTACTTTAGGTAATCACAATTTCAAGAGTGTTGTTATACAATTTTATTTCAGGTGGCATCTTTATTCATTACCCTACCCTATTTTAAAGAGAGAAAGATCCCTTTTAAGTGTAGGAATACTTCCAATATAGTCATGTGCACAACATAATGCTAAATATACTCACACTTCATTTTAAATAATAAACCTCGATACATATCAAAGTGTGAGAAACCAATTTCTTTTATTGATATGGTACCAAGTGTTTCCAGTTAAGGAGGGAATGAGGTGTGATAACAATTGTTTGGAACCAAGATTCAATAAGAACCACATATTGATGATTCTCCAACGTGTATAGGTCTTCCAAAAATTGATGTTTACTCTCTTCAGATTGACAAAGATGGTTAAGGGAAATTCTAGGATTTTCTTCTTGGTGATCCTCAACAATGGTTTTCAAACAAGTTCCAATCATAGATTCCTCCTTTAATGGTTTATGGATTAAACTTTCCTCCCGAAGTAAATGTTGTGTGGTAATAGGGGAAGTTTCTAAATTCACTCCTCTCCCCTCTCCAAAAGATATGGCATTACATTCAGTTCGGGAGTGAGTAGGAAAAATATGTGTTTTAAATTGATGTGCAACTTGATACTCAGAATTAGGATTTGGTTGCACAAATGATTGGGACCATAAATAAGTATAACATGGTAGTGCATTAGATAGGAATTGTGTTTGTTGTGTCTCAGGTAATGGATTTTTCATGGGGAATTTACCTAAGAAGAGGCTCCAAACCATCCTTGAGGTTGTGGGAATATATGGCTCGAGGGAGAGGTCCAATGTGGCCATAAGGTGGGGTATTGAAATAGAGGAGGATTATAAGTTTTCTGTGGAATTGTAGAGTAGTGGATGTGTTGAGGAACCTGTTGGGAATAATAAATACTATTCCAAGTATTAAATTATGATGAGTTTTGAGTTATACATGGTTGTCCATTTATTTCCTTACTTGATTCCTGAAATACTTGTTGTAACCCTAGAAGTGATGGGAAATTTATTGAGTGATCCTCCTTGCACTGATTCTATTCTTCCTGCAAATCATCCAATTGTAAAATTAGAGAAGCATTTGTAACTCCTATATTTGTAGTAGATTTCAAAAATTGAGAATAAGGTTCTTGAGAATTCTTACCAAGCTTGGAGATTCCTCCTGAATAACTAATGCACAATTTAAAAACATCATCATATGGTAAGTGAGAAACATCACCTACTCCTATAATATTTAAAGATTCTAAAACTTGTTCTTTGATTCTTTTGAGTAGGACTACTTTCAAGGTCTCTTTTACCAAATTCTTATGTTTTGATTTTTGGAGGTTGTATCTAAATTGCTCCACATAATCCTCCAAACTTTCATTTTCCCCCTGTGTTATCACAAAAATATCTTCAACGGCCTGGAAATAGTCTTGGTATTTCTCCAAGAATACATTATTCATGTCTTCCCATGTTTGAATGCAGTTCCCTCCAAGTCTCACGAACCATTAGAAACACTTGCAACCTTTGAGCATTAGTACAATAACCATATCCTCTACAAAGTACTTAAAATTCAAATAAGAATGTATCTGGGTCTTCATTTTCCAAACCATGAAATTTTGGTAGTGCATATGGGGAATAATATGCATTTGTGCCACTCCTAGATCTTTGATAGGGAATTAAAAAATAACAGTGTTTTCCATTTCTTACCAAATGAAAAGAGGTTCTCCATGTACTACTTCAAGACTCCTTCATCGAATTTTCTTGCCAATTGATCAGTGAAATAGGCACACTGGATTATTGATATTAGCCTCAAAATTCCCCATTGAAAAATGCCTTGAAATACCATTTATCTATTTTCAACAAGCTAGTTGGTATACCTTATTAGCACGCGGTTGAATATATTGGGAGGGTTCTTATAGCACCCAAGAAACGAAAAAAAAAACAAAAAAAAGAATGCAGGAAAGAAACAAATTCAAATAATCAAATCTACTGAGAAAAAAAATTACGAGAAAAACTAAGTAAATGGAAAACCAAACTACAATAGGTTAGTAAGGTCAATCCCCTCAGTTCCTCCCCGGAAACGACGCCAAAATGTGAGGCATAATAAACAACCTAACATTTAATTGTCAATATGGGAGTTCGTAAACTTAAAGGTGCAACACTGGAAATTCCAGAGAAGGACTTCAACAACCTAAACTAGTTAATACAATGACACCACACTATTATGGAAAGTAGAATAAAAATAAAGTACTTTTCAAAGAAATCAAATAAAGGAATTTTCACACTTGCTCTAAACAATTTTGATTGCTGAAATGAAATTCTATGCTTATCTTCAATAGAGTTGTTGACAGATTAATAATTGATCCCTTGAAGAGATCTTCCTTCTTAAGGATTTCCTTCCTACACTAAGTTGTTACTCCTGTACTTCTGCAATCTTCTTGCACTAGTACAGGCACAAAAATTATGTGAAGGAAGTATATTTTATACTTATATTGAAGATTTATGTGTTTTTGTAGGTGCTCTAAGCCTTATGTCTTAGAGCACTATGTTCCTGTGACAAATACCAACTCTTGCACAGGGACAGAGCTTCGTTCACCAAAGTTTCCAATTTACTTTCGAAAGAATCAAAGGACGTGTTGAAAATATTTGAAATTGCGAGCTGAATTCTGAGATAAATCACAGACTGAAAAGAATGCTTTTAATTAACTGAACTTGTAATAAGAATAAAATTATAAAGCAGAACAATATTCAATAATGAAAAAACAACTTTCAGTCAAAGGAATTTGCATGCAATCAAATTTAACTCTTGACAGGTTCACTTATAACGTTGCATATTAGTTTTAATCTCTTTCCTTAAATCGTGAAGTACAAGCATAAATTAAGATGTTGCAATATTGTTTCTTCTTGTTTCATGAAGTCATTCTTAACCTTCAAGAATTTATATTTTAATATTAGAAATGTTTTCTTCTAATGATAACGCTTTCTTGCCTAAGTAAATTAAGTCATATGCAAAAAAAAGGAAAAGAACACTTGCTGTAAATAAATGTGCAAACCAAAGTGCATAATCCTACATGCATTGGTGCAGGAAGAATCTTCCTGCATGATCTGAGCAGAAGTAAACTAAGGAGGAAATTGTAGGAAAGAATTGCAGGAAAGAAATTACAGGAAAGAATTGTAGGAAATAAATTAATTCAATTTAAACTTCCATGCAATAGATCCATTCACACCTTGACTATTAAATGAAATTAAATTGAAACTTTGAAGCAAAAATGAAATAAAAGTTTAAGCCACACAACTACAAATAAATAAATCAACACAAAAACCTTTAAGATAATGAAAGCACGATAGGATAAATGAGCTGGGTTGGCTGGGCCCTAGCCAACCAGCTCGTTTCCCATCTTAGGAAATGAAAAACTTCAGCGCTTCAAGATTCATCAATGATAGATCAAAACACAAAATATAAGAAACATGGCATAGCTCCTTGTATTAACTTTTATCAACAGTCCAACCTAGAACAAGGGCACATGGGGTATAAACCCCAACGCTTAGCTCAGCAGCATCAAGGTATAATGAGAATGGCTTCTCCTTCACCGTTCTCCTCTTTCGCTTGGAGCCATAGCTCTCTTTTATAATCTTTTACATCACAAATTTAAACAAGCCAATCCTTTGCAAAAATCATGGGGATTGAATCCCAACCAACTCTAACTAAATAAAATATTAGTACAACCATTCCCATATTAAAATAATACATATTTAATACAAATTTTCCAAATTTGGGTGTTTTCTAGAATTCTGAAAAAATGGTAATTTTAACAAACTGGCTCCAAAGTCCCCTTCGTATCTCCTCAACCGTCAAGAATTTTGGAAAACGGTTGGCGTATTATTGAATTTCCTATGCTAGGAAAAAGGCCCATGTTTTAGAATTTTGATATTTTCAACAATCGGCGTGGAAATTTAGGGGGAAATCAGCTGTCCGGAAACTGCTAACTATGTGTTTTCTAGAATTCTGGAAAAGACAGTATTTTTATAAAAGTGCTTCAGAGACCTATGCATAACCTTCAAACCAATGCGAATTTTAGGAAATGGTTTTGGTTCTAGGTAATTGGTTATATTTTTGAAAAACCCATTTTCTTGGATTTCTATGATTCATCTCCATATGCACAAAACCTGAGGTCAAACTTGGTCGTTTAGAAATTATGCAGATTTTGAGCAGTTTCATTAATTTTCTTCTAGAAGCCCACAAATGTGACCTGGGTGCAATCCAACCTAGGGGAAGGTGTTCAAATGAAATTTAGAATATAAACCTCTTTTAGATTTTCCCATAAATGTGTCAATGTATGAAAGCCCCAAATCGGTGCAGGAATGCTGGTGCAGGAATCCTTCCGGTACTAGTAAAAGAATGTGTGGTGCAGGAACTTGGCCTCTATTAGAATAGACATATAATCAGTTTTATAAATCTGCAAACACACAAACTAGTATTAATGATGCTTTTAATGTTTAAATCTCGTTAAAACAAAGGAATATCAAATACTTACTTATTATCTCTGAGAATGTACAAAACTACGAGAGTAACTATTCAAGATAAACAAAAGCATGAGAAATTTCAAGTAAAAGGTGATATAAATCAAGGAAAAACAAAGGCCCAACATAATGTATGTATCTTACTCATGTTTAGACCTATGTTCAACACAATAAATGAGAGTAGAAAACATCCATATCAAAATAAACTTGAATATAAAATGTTAGTGAAATCCAAATTCCAATGTATATATACAAAGAATATCATATAAAATCTTAAATGGAGATAAGAAATATGAGTTTATTATTGTTTGAAATAGTAGAAATGCAATGGAAAAAAATCACTTGATTCTTTCCATGGGATTTTAACATAACTATCCTCCAAATCTATCCTTCTTGGGCCACTAAAGGTCTTTTCAAGGCTCACAATTGACATGGTTTTACTTCCATTATTCCATTCAACCTCATATAACACTCATTTTTACCTAGTTTCACCCCCTCATGCCTTTTCCAAAAAAAAGTCACTAAAAGAGGCATACAAGGTAACTTTTGACATTATATATTTATTCCAATGTTTTAGCATGAATAGGAGACTTAATTAAGGGTTTATGCTACTAGTGATGGTTTTGTGAAGATTTGATAACCTTCACAGTTTCTTGTAATTGACCTCCAATTTTGTGATGGTTCCACCATTTCTGAGAAGAAATGGAAATATGTGCTTTATTATACACACAACCAATATTATTTGGTGTCCATAAAATTAGGTCGTGGTTAATTACATAGTGTGTTCCCAAGAAATAAATTTTGTGTTTACTAAAATAATTTTTTTTAAATGAAACATAAACATCAGGCGGCGCATAAAATCAATTTGTAGTTGCACGAGTTAGACCATTGTATTGAATTGGCTAGGAGATCCACTCATGTTTTTCCATTCTCAACTCCTGTTGAGCTCAATGTTGTTATTCATGAGTGAGAGAGGGGATACCCTAGATCCACTTTCTTTCTCCCATTTCTTATGTAACTATATAAATTTTTATCCTATGTGCATTGCACGAGCCCCGGGAAGAGTCTAGGCAAATATATCAATATAACTTGTATTTTATTTTACCTTATATTGACCCATTGTTGGGGTTTGTCTACATCAATTTACATGTTATTCATTAGGATCAAGATGATATAAATGTGGTGCATTGGTGTTTCTTCATATATGTTGTTAAAAAACTATTTGGTTTAGATCGTTAACACAGGTGACGTAGATGGTTCGGAGGGCCCATCAATCTAGCCACATCCACCTTTCATAATTACTGTATATTATTTCTTTAGTGCATGTGGTATTACTCTATTTTAAATACATTATTTTGGTTTGATTTTTTGTTGTTTCTTTCTTCTCACATTGCCACTATCTATCGTTATATGCTCATTTCATATCTTCTTCATCGGATTTTCTATCTCATATATGTATTTTTGTGCTAATACTTGCTATATTGTAGGTCTGTTAAATTATTTGTATTAATATTGTTTTGTATAAGCTCAAATTTTGGCATTGTGTATGTTGCAGATATACAAAAGCAAAGCCATTCTCTTTTCCAAAACATAGTATATATTCATATGACAAGTCTGTGTATGAGCCCGTAAATTTGAACCTTCTTCAGGCCTTTATTTTCATTTCCTTACACATTTGGGTGTATTTCCACATGATTCATTGCCAACTTTAACTTTGAATTGTAGCATGAAGAGAGAGAATTGAGGGAAATGTCAAGGTTTTCCTCCCTCCTAGTTGTACAAGGATCGTTTGGTCTATTCATCATGAAATATAAGGTATTTTCAATCAGAGACATCGTAGGAAACCCCAATGGCCTTAGTAGACTTAAAATTATTTCCCTTTCCATACCTTTTCTTGTGGTTTTTTCCCTCACTTTGAATCAAACTTGGGATTGAGTATAATGTTTCTTGAACAAGATATGAATGCAACAATTTTCCTGTGAAATAATAATTTCTCATGAATTCCCTATCACAATCTTATGTCTATTTTATAGAGGAAAATTTACATGTGATTTTACTTTTATTTTGGTTTGGTTTTCCATATAATTTACTTTCATATTGATAGGATAGAAACTAAGTAGTAATTTGACCTCTACATATACATAACTCAAAGTTTACAAACATACTGGTTGATAATTTTGTTGAATTTATTAAGAAACTCAATAAAATGACATTTTTGGTGTAGATTCTGGAATATAATAAGGATATTGGTTCATTGATGGTTTCGCTAGATTGAGTTTTTGAAATCAATTGTGTGAATTTGTTTTTACACAAGAATTGTAGATCCAATATTTTATTTCCTGGTTCTAAAAGATATGCTAGGAAAATATGAATAGGGATAGAATTAGACACACTAGGGGTAGATTTACATAAAGAGAAAATATAGTTAATTTTGGTAATAAAACCCTTTTTAATTATAGCTTGTTGGTATATACACCCAAAGGAATACAAGAAGGAAAAACTCCATTTTCAAATCCAAGATTTGGGGCAAGTAGTTTGAGGGTACAAAATCAAATAGTTGGGGAAAGTAGTTTCAAATTTTATACATCTCCAGTTAAGACCCCATTAGTAGGTCCAAAATTAGAGCCTCATAGTCCAAAATTCTAAAAATTTAAGACAAGAACAACCACAAAACCATTATATAGGACTCATAGTAGGGAAAATAATTGTAGGAAGTCAACTCCAACTATCAGAACTTGAAATAAGATTTAATTTAATAACAAATTTGGAGACTCCTCCAATAGACATAGACTTCATGAGGAGTTGAAGCTCACATTTATAGAGAAACTGAAATGAACAAATCATAAGGAAGAGGTAAAATTTGGATTTCCTATTATATATCATATTGCACATCTTCAAAAGAAAAATATTCCTATATTATTTTTAACTCATTTTAAATGTATGGTCACTAAAGACATTGACACATTCATTTTTGAATTTGATATATTATGTAAAAGATATTATTATTATAACCATGCACGAAAATTGAAGTTATTCTTTGCCATTCTCAAGGACTTTACCTTGCACTACTTCAAGGGTTTGGGAGAGAATATCATACAAACATGGGATGAAATGCATAGAAATTTTCTTTGAAGGTATCATGATTAATGTAAAGATAGAGATTTAAGGGAAGACATTTCAAAAATGGCACAAAAATATGATGAAATTCTAGAGGATTTTATTGAATGATTCTTGTATAATATTCAAAGATCAAGAAAAATAATCCTAACCCAGATACTATTAAAACCGTATTTTTGAGAGGGGTTTTTGATGAATCAATAATTTGATGAGATCAAGATATGTGTCATTAAAAACTTTGAATGAATTAGTTATCTTTGTAGAAGATACTCAAGGGGTTAGGTTCAATTTGGTAAGGTAATTTGAGAGACTTTTTTGAAAGTTACAAAATTAGCTACATTTGGTGTTACTAAAGAAGAGATATGAAATTTAGACAATTTCAGAATGGACCTTATTAGAACTCTTACTATGTACATGGATACCTTACACATTAAGAGGAAGCATTAAGATGGGAATTTTCCTTTTTTCTATTTTTTGTCCTAAGTGTAGAAAAAACACCCACATAAATAATTCACTTCAGATAATATTAATGTTTGTACTATTTTTATAGGTAAATATTCAATAGAAAAGTGTCCTCTACTTGGGCTAAATAAAATTTACCAAGGAAAATATAAAGTAACCAAGCAACTATGTGCATTAACACCAAAGAGCCTCAGTTATAACCTATAAACTTGTGCAAAAATTCTTTATTATTTTTTTTTCTAAGTTAAGCTACTTCTACTATATCATATAGAATAGAAAATTATAGGTCTCTTCCTGTGGATTTGATGAGTCCAATCTAGAGGGAAGTTTCAAGAGCTTTCCACCAAAATTTGGACTGCACCAGTCGGGGAAACCAATCCTTAAAAACTAGAGAGTAACTGCTGCCTGAAGCGGGAAACCAACAGATTTAGTTATCAAAATAGAACACGAGTCACATTGCAGACAATTCCTACACATGAGCATGCTAATGAGAGTTAAAAAACTGAACCTAAGGAGAACCTGCATTCTTGTTGTTGGAGGTGGGAACTTCTTCCTCAATTATGCACATGTAGCCCCCATCCTCCGTCTCCTTTCTTAGTGCATGGAAAGAGGGTTGAGGATGTGGTGATGTTGGGATGTTGAGATTGGTTACGGAGGCAGCAAGCAGCCTAGAATAATCCATGTTGCATTTGTCTTCCTGGTCCAAGCTGCTACCATCGCTATTGCCGGAGTTGTCACTGGAATCTTTGCTTCCGCTGGAGGCACTTTGTACAGGGAGGACCTTCATCTTACAAGGAATGAAGGCAAGATTAGGAGGAATGGTGGATTTGCGCGACATTTTCTTGCTACGAGAGATGGAGGGAAGCGAAGCAGGGGCAGGGAGTTGCAGGGAGAGTTGAGCGTTCAAATTAACAAGGGGGTGCTATCAAACTAATTCCAGCTGATGGAAAGGTTTAGGTCGCGGCCCTGGGAGAGTAGCAACGGAGGACAGGAAGGCTGACCATGCCCCCAGCTCTTCTGCACCTCATTCTATGTCACTGAGGCATAATTGTCCAAGGATCCGAGTCGCTAGACCAGGTAAGGGCCGAAGTAGGCTCCGAAGAAGAGCAGCTTCTACGAAGGCTGGGTCTGGTCGAGAGAGGACCTTGCACCAGAGGTGGAGGAAGAAATATAGATAGATGCACTGAAAGCAGACAGGAGGACCTAAGTGAGGATGAGAAGGCCGAGGTGATGAGTTTAATGGCCATGCAAAGCGGCGTAAATGCAATTCAGGGCTGGTACGTCGAGGAGAGGGTGGCGGAGGTTGAGTTAATGGCTCCCTCACGCCAATATTTAAGACAATCCTTCTTCTCAAAAGTGGTCACATGGAGCAGCCAAGTGTCTCTCCACATGGCTGCTTGGTGGCTCACTCTTTCACTGGTGAGCACCCACATTCGGGGAAAAATTTCTTTCTTATTACCATCAACAATATCCATCTTAATTTTCTAATGCTATTGTGTCTTGGAAAGAATTTCCAACACAACTAATTCCACATTATCTTTGGAGACAAGGATGGAGAGGTTATAACTTTGTGGTATTCCTACTTACTAGTACCATATGCAACCTCAACAACCATACCCTACACAACCACCTCCACCATTGTACCAAAACAACATTTTACACAAACAACAACCAAATCGATGGCATAGTTTCCACCACCTCTACAATATCCACAACTACGATTGCCACCTGTTCAACTCCCAAATCCAACTCAATTTCCTGTCGAGCCTTTACCCAATCTGAAAAAAAAGGTGGCTAAGTCGGCTTACATTAGAGAAATTTTGACATCTAAAATGGGCCTCAAAATAAAAATGTACATCCAAAACCAACTTATAAGAACCAATATGATTCAAGATGATGATGTCAACCATGGGGGATGATTCACCATTTATGAAGTAAAAAAGTAAAAATATGAAAAAATAAAAACATAAAATAACAACTTTTTCAAATCATATTTTCAACTTATCACCCTACTCTTTTACTCAAATTTCGAGCGAGAGCACTCATTGGATGTGAAATTTAATTCGTCATTCGACGAGTACATATGATACATACTTTCAATGGACCCTGCTACACGAAAAATGAGAAATACATGAAAAATGTGATTCCAATCACATTTTTCATGTATTTTCATTTTTCGTGTAGCAGGGTCCATCGAAAGTATGCAACATGAGTACACCTTGGATCAGGAATAAAATTTTCCATCCAATGAGTTCTCTTACTCAAATTTTGAGTAAAATCGTAGCGAGATAAGTTGAATCGATGGGTTCAAAAAATATTTTTTCTTTTTTTTCCCTCTAAAATTTGATGATGTAATCTATTTTTATTTTATTATTTCCGCTATTGTTTTGTAATATTCCATAGGATTCCCATTTTATACCTCAAAATTTCTCTAATGTAATATTGAGCCACCACCCTTTCCTACCTACTTAATCACCATTGTAGAGTTGTAGGATGCACACTTTAGGTTAGGAATGGTTCTCAATAAAATCCCCCCTATGGTAATCGAAGAGAAATATAAGGATGAGATCCTCTTACAAACAATTAATAATAATAAATAATATATTCCTTCAACATCGAAACCCAAAAAATAATCTAGTTCATCTCATCAACAAAGGCTCAACTTGGAAAGGCCTATTCAATGTTCTAAATATTCATTTATAAAATAACTATGAAATATATGCATATAGGTTCCCTTAGTACAAGACATTAGAGATATCCCCTTCTACGAAAAAGATATTATGGAACTCTCTCTGAAAAAATCTAGGAAGGAAAAGGGCAAAACATAAAACTATCCTATTTTCCAGAAAAATAATAGACTTGATGACAAGACAATCCTTTATAGAGAAATATGTAGCTCTTGGTAGTCTCATCATTTCAATCCATATTAATGGAGTCCTCATCCCAAATATCTTGATTGGTTTGGGGGCCATAATTAACATAATGACTAAGTAGATAATGGAGCAATTAAAACTACTTAATATTTGTCCCATACATATTGTTCTCGAATTAGTTGATAGGTCTAAAATTAAACTCAAAGGTGTGTTGGATGATGTCATTATTTCCCTCAATTAATAGGATTACCCCTAGGAGATTATGGTATTGCAACCTAATATCTCCGATGGAGGACACCTTGTAATCTTCTGTAGACCATGGATGGCTACCACGAATGTCGTTATTAGTTGTTGATCCATAAATATGATTATTTCACATGGGGACTCTATGAAAAATGTGACTTTGTATCTTCCCAAAAAAACCACTTATGAAGAAACTTTAGGGATTGGAAACATTGACAGTGATGAAGAAAATATTGAATCAATATTTACATTGGATAAAATTGTGCAACTTAAATTTAAAAACCCAAGAAAGAGATGAGTTGCACAAATATGGAGAAATATTTCTTAGCAGTAGCTCATGAAATTAATAAATCCAGAAATTACATTATTATGAACGAGTTATTATCCATACTAACCACTCAACCATAAAATATTTAATGAATAAACCAATAACATATGGTAGAGTTACTAGGTGGCTTTTACTATTCTAAGATTTTACTATTACTATGGATAGGCCCAAGAAAACTAATTTAGTAGAAAATTTTCATTTTAAGATCCATAATGAAAGATTAGATACTCTTATAAATGATGATTTTTATAATGAAAATTTGTTTTTTGTGTCCATTAAAATTCCTTGGTTTGCACATATAGAAAATTATTTGGTTGCAGGAAAATTACCACAACATTTGTTGCCGAAAGAAAAACAAAGGATCATCAAAGATAGTTCCTTGTACTCTTAGATTGAAGGATATGTCTTCCATATAAGACCAGACATAATTCTTAGAAAGTGTGTACATGAGGATGGAATGTTTGATATCTTAAAAGTATGTCATGGTGAACCATGTGGAGGACATTTTTATGAGAGAAGATCATAGAAGGCTCTTCAATTATGAGGTTATTATCCTACTCTTTTTATGGGTGCCAAATAATATGTTTAAACATGTGGTAACTTCCAATGAATGGGATGCCTAGTGTAATATAATGAGATATCTCTTTTTCCACAAGTTCTCATCGATCGTTTTGAAAAGTGGGCTCTAGAATTTGTAGGACCAATTGCTCCAATGTCTAGCGGTAAGAAGTTTATTTTAGTTTTCACTAATTACATAAATAAATGGTTAGAGGATAAATCCCTTCTCCATGCTACTTAAGAAATCATTATTAAATTTCAATTTGAAAATAGTATTATCCTTTTGGTGTGCCAAGAGAAATTGTAACAAATAATGGATCACAATTTACATAAATACTATTGTATGCCATCACTGAGAAATATGTAGATCATCACTAAGAAATATAATATAAATCACCATAAGTACTCTATGTACCATATACAAGATAGTGGGAAAGTTCAATTAAACAATAATTTCCTTGAAGTAATATTGGCCAAGACCATAGATATGCATCATAAATATTTGGTAGATCAACTTCCTGGGTCACTTTGGCACTACAGAACCACATGGAGGGATGCCATTGGATGATATGGTGTATCTCAAGTAGATTCTTCTCCTAATAGAATTCCAGGTGAAAAAATTAAAAAAATAAGCTCGGTTTGGAATAGTCCTTTTATAAGCCCAAAAAAAAATAGCTCAACTAAACGAGTTGGATGAGATATGATAGGAGGTCATTCAACATGCAACTTGTAACACCCTCTTCCCACATCTAACCAAGTAACTGTCCAACTGGGGAAAACATGTGATGAGAGGCTACTAATATGATATTCAACCTCATAGTTGACCTTAAGTAATTAGAACCGATGGAAACACAAAAAACATGCCTTACACTGCATCATTGACATCCCTAGGGGGTAACCCAACCTTCCAGGCCTTTTTCCTTGAGGGGGGATTGATTTTTATCCCCTTTGAGGATGAGCCACAAGCTTGTAAGGGAAAGGGAGAGGTTCTAGACCCTAGAGCCACACGTTAGCCTTGTCAAGGTAGTGACTTAGGCCCAAACAACAAATTTTCCACCTATAGCTCCAGGGTTTGTGCAACATTTTCAGCCCCTAAGCCTAGGTCAATACCCAGAACTTCTTGTAACAAAAGGAGAGGGTAAGTAAATTTGAAACAAACATATGGATGCAATCACATCATCAAGAAGCCATCCGACCCCACCCAACCATGAAGATAATTTCATCAAACATGTCACAAACATATCATCTACAAGTATAAACATCAGATTTAAACAAATGGTTCTCTTTCTTATATGAGAATGGATAAGAAGAATTTCTCCCCTACATTATAAGCTATCATTTAATCAATTTAACCATAGATACGCTGTGAATTCATTTACAAGTAAAAACATGGAGAGAGCCATACCTCATCATTATCACAATACATGCTTATAACCAACATAATACCAAAAAATGTATCATGGACACATGAACAATAAAATCCATATATAGACTAGTTCATATACACATCAAATACCAAGGCAATTAAACTTTAATTAATGAATCTAAAAACCAACTTGGAATGGTACTTCCACGTTCCACCCAACCATAGACATGGCTGAGCCAAATCTCACTCCAGCTAGTCACCCCCATGCCATATTCCAAGCATGAATGTGGTACTTTATCAAACAAATCAATCAACACCAAATGAGGGCTCCAGATACCAAGTCGTATCAACCCCAAACTAGTGATTCCACCTCATGGTTGGACATAACTATCCATCATGGATTCGTCTCCATCCAAGTTTCTCCAGGGCTCTAGAGTGTTTGTTCCAAGCAAGGCTACAAGACTAGTAACTCAACCCATGTTTTTTGCGGGCTCCAGAGTGTTTTTCTAACCAAAGCTCTAGGACTAGTAACTCAACCCACCTAGGGCTCAAGAGTGTTTGTCCAACCAAGGATCCAAGACTATTAACTCAACCTAACAACTGTCTGTTAAGCTCCAGAGTGTATGTCCAACCAAGGCTCCAAGATCTAATAACTCAACCCAACAGCTAAAGGAATCATAAGAACCAACCAGAAAACAATCAATTGAAATAAACCCACAATACCATGGTCGTCCAGGAAATCACAAGGC
Organism: Pinus albicaulis; assembly: GCA_034641835.2. Lineage (NCBI taxonomy): Eukaryota > Viridiplantae > Streptophyta > Pinopsida > Pinales > Pinaceae > Pinus > Pinus albicaulis. Next base: position 1,152,935,848 of record CM076579.1, on the reverse strand, counting down.
TAGGAAAATCCACATGCATACCCATGCATGCCAAAAATAGTGAGGAAATCATACATGAAACTCGGTACTTGCACTTAGAACCTATTATAGATGTTGATCCCAATGTCATCTTGCACTTTCCTTCTTTTCCTTTTCTTTCTTGATCCAAAACTCCACAAATGTCACACTCTCCAAGAGTGCTCCAAGAATACTCTAAGTGTCCAGGCATATGAGAGAGAGAGAGAATAACGAGAGCTCCAAAACTGAACTAGCAAAATATTAACAACTAATCCTCAGAAGCCTTTTTATTAATGAGGACTCTATTTTCTCCATTTTCCATAATTTTCCTTCATTTTCCTCCTCACATGCAACCTGTGACATTTCACCTCCCTTTTCTCCTAATTTCCATTATTTTCATAAATAAAATGTCAATTAATGCCTCATGCCTTTCTAAATCCATTTCCTTTTCATTTTCTATTTTCCTTAGCCATATTAATCAAAATGAACACTTGCTAGGATGTCTTTCCCAACATTCAACTTGGAATACATGTCCCATCATCGTGGTTATATTTTTCCTTTATTACATTTTACATCTAATTTTCACCAGGGTTGTTATAGAACCCTCCCCCTTTGGGGAACACCGTCCATGGTGTTCAATGATACTTACAAACCAAAAAAATGCTAAAAAAAATATACTGCCTATGGAGCTTTATGACACAGATCATTGCAATATTTACAATGAATAACCTCCTAAAAAAAAACCACAATGACAACCATGTTGTGTACTAGATCTTTATAACACAGTTCATTACGGTATTTACAATAAAAACCACATATAATCATGCACATTTTCTGCAACCAACAAATAACCATACTGTCTATGGATATTTATAAATCCAACTCGATACAGTATTTACAATAATACACACATATACAAATATACACATTTTCTCAACCAGAAAATAGAAGGATATGATGCCATTATCAACGACAAGGGAATCCAGAGGCTCACACCTCCACTCTCAAAGTAATACCAGGATTCACCTCCTTCCCAAAAAGTCTAGAATTCACTACCAAAGTCAAGGTTGCATCCAATGTTTAGCGCTACAATCCCATGCCACTTTTCCACTCAGTGAACAATTACATGCTCATTATTCTAGGGAACACTCCCAATGTGCATCTAATTCCATATGGAAATGTTAATGACAAAAAAAAAATCCATCCCGACCTTCCCTTCTCTGCTACACAACCCCTCGGGAAATCCGGTCATCCCCTTCCATGCAATCACGCACCCTCCAAGTTTTGTTGGTGCCCCCATCTTGGGCAGTCCATCCCTTGGAAAGGATTCCTTGCATCGAAAGATATAAAACCAAGGCATACACCTACCTCAAAACCATCGTATTGGTCATAATGCTCATGGAAATCAATGGACACTATTGGGTACCAGTGTCCCAAAATGGCCCTGCTCCTGAAGTGCTTTACCAGAACACTACTGCATATTTAAATTACTTTTGTTGTTGTTGCTAATTATTGTAGTTAGTTTCAACATCCCAAACTAGCATTCCACAATTTATTGTACCAAACACATAAGTCCCGTCATACTAAAAAAAAGTGAAATAGACTCAAATCATACCTCATTGATAGTTCGTCAATAAGGTACACTTGCAATCCTATTCACTTATTGTTACACAAGTCAATCTAGTTGTTTGATCAAATCATCATGCATAAACATATCACATCTATTTATCTCAAAATGCAACCATCATAGATGAAAATCATAAATCACATGAAATCATCATAAAACATAGTCATAAATCAAATGTAACCATCATAAGTTAGAATCACAGATCACATGCATAATAGAACTCAAGTAAAATATCGATACTTATCCTTCATCGGCCCTTACTTCAGCCTTTGTTCTTTTTGCACACATACTGAATCGGTTGCCACACCCGAAAAGCACCCAATTCCTTCTCCTCAACCATGTACAAATACACAAATTGTACAACACATACATACACACAATGTGTAGAACACCACACAATACATACACCCACACCTAGTGTGAAACACAACACAATATATACACCTATACCTAGTGTACAACACAATACTTGTACATAAAAATACATCCAATGTACAAAACAACACATTACATATGCCTATATCAGCATACAACAAATACACCTACACCCAGTTTTTGATACAACACAATACACATGCCTACACTGACATACAACACATACACCTACACTTGGTGCACCATACACATACATATACAGAGTAAAACACAATGCATACACTCTGTCACGATGCCATGAATACACCATGCACATATATAGCACCGCATGCCCACAAAAAAACATGTATGACATGCACACCATACCACATGTATACCAGTACCATATGCACAACATGTATACAGTACCACTTGTACACACACTACCTGCACAATGTGTGCACTGCATCACATGTACACAAAACCACTTGCACAACGTGTACACAATGCCAAATGTACACCGAACCACCTATACAATGTGTATAAAATACCACATGTACATAACACCACATGAAATACATGTACATGACACCATATGTACATTGAACCACATGCACGACATGTACATGACATTGGTTGTACACAACACCACATGTACAACCTATACATAACACCACATGCACACAACACCATATGTACACTTGTTCACACAATACCAAATGAACGTAGCACCATATGTACATCATGCACACAACACCATATGTACATAGAAATTCATATTCAACATGTACCTAGCACCATATGTACACATCACTGCATATCCAACATGCGCATAACACCATATGCACACAACATCTCATATCCAATATGCACACAATACAATATGTACATAGCACCGCATATCCAACATGTACATAACACCATCTATACCAAGCATTGAATATGCAATATACACATAACACCATATATATAACAAACACACACCATCATTTGTACACAATACTACATATGCAACATTACACATCACCACAGGTACAATAATTGAATATACAACAAATGCAACATATACATAATAATAGTATTGCACATCCATAGACCTTGATCCCACAAGAAACCATTCTTCCAGTGCATTTACACTATCCATGCCTATCCTAACATGTCATAGATCACACTCTTTCATTTCGTTGATGTACCTCTCAACATTACCTGTCCATAACATAAACATAGGCATAGTACAAGCATATAATACTACTTCATGTCCACATGATAATGACCTCATAGATCTATTAGATTTACTCTTCCCACTTGGTTCCTCATAAGACCAAGAACCTCTTCATGTCATTCACCTGCATAAGAAATCATTCCTCCACAAGAATGGTCCTTGAAAACCCTGGCATATAGTGATATAAATACACAGATACATACATATATAATAATTAGCATAAAACAATCATGATCCTGTCAGACAACACCATACCTACATACATTTATACATATAAACCATCAACATAAAACCATCAAGCTCAATGAATACCCTGTCAATCAACAACATACATACATACATACATACATACATAAAAATTGATATAATCATGATCACAACACACTCGCTAGATATCATAAGGTCTAGCTTAAGAGAAATTCCTTTATCCATGCACAATATGCACAATATTGAGAACAATAGTTCCCAACATAGCCAAGGCATCTAATATCTCAAATCCATTTTATTTACCTTTCTCATGACTGTCATGCCGTCATCCATTTACCACAATGGACCCAACCAATATAACCAACTGTCATATTCTTACATTCCATTGCCATTAGAGAAATTTTTAGGTCTAAAATGGGCCTCCTAAGAAAATGTACAACCAAAATAAAATTTATAAGAACCAACAGGATTCAAGATGATGATTTCAAAAATGATTAAAAAATAATAAAATAATAAAACTATTTTTTCAACTTGTATTTTCAACTTATATCCCTAAGGTTTTACTCAAATTTCTATCAAAAGTACTCATTGGATGCAAAATTTAATTCTTTATCCAAGGAGTACCCATGTTGCATACTTTCGAAGGACCCTACTACACAAAAAATGAGAAATACATGAAAAACATGATTGAAATCATGTTTTTCATGTATTTCTGATTTTTATTGTATCAGGGTCCATCGAAAATATGCAACATGGGTACTCCTTGGATTAGGAATCAAATTTTTCATCCAACAAGTGTTCCCACTCAAAATTTGAGTAAACCCATAGGGAGATAAGTTGAAAATACGAGTTGAAAAAGTAGTTTTTTCTTTTTTTTTTCTCTAAAATTTGATGATTTAATCTAATCTTAATTTATTTTTTCCACTATTATTTTATAATTTCCTTAGGAGGCCTATTTTAGACCTCAAAATTCCCCTAATGGCTCACTCATGCACCAATATCATCTGTGTCTTACCTTACCTATTCTGTACCACATCACTCTCCCTGAGCTTCAATAACTTTCCTCTTTCCCAACCAATTCCCAAAACTCTCAAAACATAAAAGGAAAGAACAAGAGCAAGCAAGAATATGACAATGAAAACCAAAATCAATATGAAACTTCAACAAAGTGGCAAGGCCTTCCACCAAACATAAAAAAAGCTGCAAATCAAGTGAAACCAACTCATAAAAGACCGAAAACACAAGACCAACAACAAACACCATGACTCAATCCCCATGGTTCCTAAGGAAATCTCCACCTGAGCCTTCTTCAAGATTTCATAGCAGTATCTCTTGCCCTGTAATCCCTAAATCATACTACCATAAACACATAACTATCAGTGCATAAATAAACATGCAATATATTGTTTACCTTACCTTGTTATGCCAAACACGCTGACCTGTAACTGAACACACATGTCAACCATATGTACCAAACATCAAGACACCATATCTATCAAATTAAAATCAAATTTTACCGAGACTAACAACCATGTCATAACCAATAATCATATCACATTCATCAGTCGTAAAACATAATGCTACAACTATCACCTACTTACACTCAAGTATATAACGACTATCTTAGCACATATATGTTAGCAAAACCAACTTAAAGAAATATCATTCCTTCATGAAATATTATAGATACAAAATCGTATCATGCAATTAATCAAGCATTCAAACAACTTGCAAACATACCATGCTAAATAGATCAACTAGATGACATAATCACACACTCAAAATAATCAAGCACCAAGTATACGAAATAAGCAAACTCATACCTCAATGTATCTCAGGGGAGGCTTTATTTTCTACACAATCAATCTAGATTAGCACAATATAAATTCACAACACCTCAAATCAACATAAATTAGATCCAGAAATCCATAAAATTAACCAACTAACATGTTCACATCATAAACTCATAATCACTTGTCATTCATTCATAACAATCACATATGCATACTCAGCCTAAATTAGCACAATAACGTAATAACCCTAACCATCTACATAATAAAATCCAAGGAAATATGATACATATAACATCAAGATCTTAATGAAATAACCCTAATCATCAAGTTACTAGCATACACCAACAAAAATCTATATACATGCTCATCAACAACATGTAACCTAATCATCAAGATAACTATCATACCAAAACAATAACTTAACATATAACATGCTCATAAACAACATATAACGTAGTCATTGAACTAAATACAAGTTAACATATTCATAAATGACATATAACATAATCATCAAGTTAATACCATGATTGACTAATCGACACATGTACATATGATCACATTAATTAACTAGCATCTATCGTGTATGTAACCATAACATCAATATAACAACAGGAATACATAGAACCATAGTAATAATAGAATTATAAGCACATAAGTAACCCTAATTCTTACAACAACCATGAATCACATACCTACATTCCAAGCATACAAGTTGTATGATGATCTTCTCTTGCCTCGAGGTCCAATGCTACAGCTTCACTTTGATGATCTGCATCTCCTACTCTATCTCATCCAACACGTTAGCATCATAACATACCAATATTATCATGATGGCCTAATTGCATACAATGAAATTATGCACAAAAACCTCAACCAAACCAATGAAAACTTGACCACATGCACCCACTTGACGTGTATACCTAATCATGAATGACCAATGCATATTCAACATATAACCTCACACAAGCAAGAATACATGGACAACATGTAAGCATGACTAATATGTGACCTAGCATAAACAAGCAATGCATGTAAAATATGTAGAAACATATAAGTAAGCATGCACGGACAATACATAAGCGAGAACAACGCACAATTAATCATACATTCATGACAGCATATTGACGACAACACCATCAACACTTCCATGGCAACACCACAACCACCATGGCTAACACAATACGAATTCTACAAGAAAATACAACCTAGGTATGAGAAACAAATATGAAACCAAGAGAAAAGCATGACCAACACACTGCCCATCAAGTCCAAGGGCTGAACCATGCTTTGATACTACTATGTGGTATTAGATATGAACCAAAGAGAAAGGGAACTATACCACGACATGCATAAAAAATGCATATAAATCCATTATCAACACCATGCAAATGAAAAAATAATACATGGAACATAAGAATGAGGAACACATATGGAATCGACATGAATGCACAATCAATACACACACCCCAAGGAGAGCGCAACCATGCTATGATACCACTCTATGACACCCTCTTCCCACATCTACCCAAGTAACTGGAAAAATAGGGTAAACATGTGACAAGAGGCTACTAATATGAGATTCAACCTCCTAGATGACCTTAAGGAAGTGGAACCGACAAAAACACTAATAACACACCTTACACTTCATCATTGGCATCCTCAAGGGGTAACCCAACCTCCCAGAGCCCTATTCCCTGAGGGGGGGCTGATTTTTAGCCCCTTTGAGGCTGAGCTGTGGGATTTTAAGGGCAAGAGAGTGGATTTAGAACCTAGAGCTGTGGGATTTCCTTTTCAAGGTAGCAGCTCAGGCCCAAAAAAAAAAATCTACCTGTAGCTCTGGGGTTTGTGCCACATTTTCAGCCCCTGAGCCCAGGTCACTTCCAAAAACTTCTTGTAACTTTAGGAGAGGGTAAATAACATTGAAACAAACATATGGAAGCAATAACATCATCAGGAAATCATTTTACCCCACCCACCCATGATAGGAATTTTGTTAAACATGTAAGAAACATATGATCTACAGGTATAAAAAATAGATTTAAAAAAATGGGTCTCTTTCATATCTAAGAATGGATAAGAAGAATTTTTCCCCTACATTATAAGCTATCATTTAATAAATTTAACCATAGATGAATTGTGCATTCATTTACAAGTAAAAACATGGAGAGAGTCATACCTAATCACTATCACAATACATGCTTATAACTAGTGTAATACCAACATAAGTACCATGGATACATCAATAATAGAATCCATATATAGACCAATGAATATACACATAAAATACCAAAGAAATGAAACTTTCATTAATTAATGTAAAAACCAACATGGAATGGGGCTTCCACGTTCCACCCGACGATAGACATGGTTGAGCCAAATGTCACTTCAACCAGTCACCCCCATGAAATATTCCAAGCATGAATGTTGGACTTTATCAAACACATTAATCAACACCAAACCAGGGCTCCAAAGACCAAAATGTCTCAACCCCAAACTAGTGATTCCACCTCACGGTTGGGCATCACTAACAGTCATGGATTGGTTTCCATCCAAGCTGCTGTAGGGATCTAGAGTGTTTGTTCCAACTAAGGCTCTAGGACTAGTAACTCAATCCCATTTGTTCTCAGGATCTAGATAATTTGTCCAACCAAGGCTCCAAGACTAGTAACTCAACCCACCTAGGGATCCAAACCATTTGTCCAACCAAGGCTCTAGGACTAGTAACTCAACTGAACAATTTTCTGTCAGGCTCTAGATTATTTTCCCAACCAAGGCTCCAGGAACTAATAACTCAACCCAATAGCTAAAGGAATCATGAGAACCAACCAGAAAAAAATAAATGGAAATAAACCCATAATACCATGGTTGTCTAGGAAATGGAAAGACTAGGCAAATCCACATGCATACCCATGCATGGAAAAACTAGTGAGGAAACCATAAATGCAACTCGGTACTTGCACTCAGAAATTATTATATATGTTATTCCTGATGTCCTCTTGTGCTTTCTTGCTTTTATTTTTCTTTCTTGAACCAAATCTCCACAAATCTCCACACTCTCCAAGAGCGGTCCAAGAATAATATAAGTGTCCAAGAGTATGAGAGAGTGTAATATTCCTACATTAGCATGCAGCTAATAGGAATATTAATTTTTTCTCCAAACACATAGTTAAATGAATAAATGGGTAAGGAGACCCATAAATCTTTCTAGCAGCAATAAAAACCCTCTTAATGGGGAAAGGATCATATTCACAAATGGATAGAAACACCTTCATGTGTGAACAAGGCTTAATGCATGTGGACAAAGTCATGTTTGACCAAGTCAACTAAGATAAGATGGAGGATGTGGAACATTAATGAAGATAACTCAGTGGGAATATAGATATATTTAGATAGATAGAATAAAGCCACATTGAGTGTGGAAGAATAATTTTCATGGAGATCCAGTCAAGGTTGATCTAGTCAAGATTGATCCAGTTAAGATTGACTAAATCAAATAGTGTTGTAAAAATATGCGTAAGACTCATGGAGACAACGCAATTTTGGAGGAAGATTCATTGCATGAAGATGGAAACCCTAATGAATGGGACCCAAGGTGATAAGGATCAAATTTTTTATAAGGAGGAGGATGGCATCCATATGGGGTTAGATTATGATTATGATTTTATGATTATATGGTCTGTTTAGACATATTTTATTTCTCTCATTGTCTAGCTGAGATAGAGTGCTGTTTAGCACAAGGTCTTCCTGTTTAGGAATTCCTTCTCTTCCATTGAGTAGCTCTTGGAGGAGCCTTGCACCATATTGTCCCCTATATGGCTTGAGGCTAAGATTCATCTTCCTTTGTTAGCACAGATCCTATTGAGGGTTTGCATGTTTCATTCAGCTGTAGCAAGTGGAGGCTAGATCTTCAGATCTAGGCCATCTCAATACTTATTTTTAGTGGAGAAGGGTTCTAATCCATTGGAAGAACAATGTTGAAGGTTTTGAGCTAAATTTCCATATATTGGTTGCAGACCAACATTATTTTGTCCCCTATAGTGCAGAAGAAGTCCAGATCTACGTTATTTTTGAAGGAGCTGCTGCAGGGTGATTCAGGGCACCATTTGGAGAGCTGATTTTCTGATTGTTGGGGATATACCCTTCACTTTGGAGATCTGTTGGAGGATATTAGTTTATTTTTTATATCAGATCAGATCTAATTTATAGATCTGAATATTTCCATAGATCTGCAGTCTTAGATCTCATATCTACACTTATTACATGGCATTTTGTTGAAAACCCCAAGGGGGATTGATAAAAGAGCTTGTATAGTGCATGGATCTGCTATAGATCTAAATTTTTGTCCACATAATTGCTCTATATCTGTGTACAACCTACTTCTATTGCGGAGCTAATAAAATAATGCTATTATGGTATTCCATCTTTCACACATGGTTGCAGTCCCTATTTTTGCATGATTTTGAGCTATTTATGGAATGGGAGACCTGTTTAACTATGCAATAGTGATTTTTTTTTTATTTCCTTTCAAATATAATCATTATAATATCATATCTAAGGGATCCATGAGCTGCATCTAACTTTCATTGCATAAATTTCTGAAAAATGCGTTATTTTAGAATGTATTGTTGAGTAGTCCCATTTTGGGATATTACAGTGGTATCGGAGCATGATCTTTGGCTCAGCCTGTGAGTTTCAAGACAAAGATAAAAATGATGGAGAGAATGAGTTTTTTCTCATATCTTTTAATATCTCAGAAGGACCTCACCAAGGAGGTCAAGCAAATAAGAAGTGAAACCAAGTTAGGGTTTCAAGATGAGGAAGGTCCATGTACTTCCTATTAGCAAAAAGAAGATCCGGTATTGCATAAAGCTCCAAAGAAACATACTATGGCCTTTTCTTTGAAATATAAGAGGCATAGAAATAAAGAGAACTTAGATTATGATATTCTAATTGAATATCTTGCAGAATATAAATCTCAACCTAGATCTATCAAGAAGAATCTGACTCTTCCAGAGTTTATTCGGCTCAAAGAAGAAAGGATACCTTGTAGAAATAGAAGAATGAAGGGCAATATATTTCTATTGTCTACCTTTGATGGGTCATCCTCATGCACAGAAAAGGCTTGGGGAAAGAAGTTGGATGCATTTTTTCTGCTACATCCAGTAGTAGAGAAAGAAGTTGTTGAGATTGCAGCACTACACCTTCAAGGTGAAGCACACAATTGGTGGTTCAACCATTTGAGTCATGCAAAAGTGACAGCATATGAAGATTTTACTCAAAGGTTGATCAATAAGTTTGATAAGAAGAAATCAGAGGGGAAGAAGCCTTCACCACCATTTACTGCAGGAGCACTAGTTTTAGGAGGAAGGCCACTTGCACCTTTGCAAGATGATCTTGATCTCTTGATATCTAGAGTCCCATTCACCATTCTAGAGATGAATAAAGAAGAAGAGACTTGTACCAGTGCTAATGAAGCCATATAAGAACAACCATCATCATCAGTAGTTGGGGAAGCCCTCACACCAGAAGGAGGAATACTTGTGGTAGTACAAGATGTTCCCAAGTTGTACCAAGGTATGCACATCTTTCCATTTCCTATAATTTCAATGCATCATGTGGAGGATGATGGGAATGTACCATTGCATGACCAAGGGACAAATGATATTGCTGATTTTGAGTAGAAAACTTTCACTGCGCTGAGAAGCCTTGATTCATTCAAGGGGGATACAAATAGTCATCCTAATGCATCATCAATGAGCTGCACACAACCCTTGAGGTTGGATTGTAGTTTATTGGAGGATGGGATGAGTATTTTCTTGAACAATACATTGCAAAACCATGTGTTCAACACTGGATCTGATTTTGAGGCAGTAGTTTCACCATCATGGAGATCAACAACGTTGTCATTTAGCAGCAGTGATGAGTTGGGGGCCCAACCATTGTTGGAATATTCCAATGACCTTCCCATATGTATAACAAAAGGGGAGACGATAGATGATCGAGGACATCTTAGGATGGATAACATCTCTCATGTTTGTGTTGGATACTCCTTGATGAGCCCTACACATCATGATGGGAGGATTTTTCCTACCACCTATTTGGATCCTTATGGGATCAACTTGGTCATTGAGGGGGTTGAATTTGAATATCCCATGAAGTGCAAAGACAGAAATATGATTTGGGAGGATGGTATTCTCCATTGGAGGAATTCCACTTATGGACATGATGATAGACACTCACCATGGGTTGGATGGGTGATGTTGATGAGAAAGAGGTTGGGAAACCACTTGCAGATCTATGACACTGGACAACAAGATGAAATACTACGCCGGTTACTCTTGAAAGAGTTTGGTCATCCTATGACACATTCATTTCAAAGGGTATATGGATGGATGAACTTTGGCATGACACTTACATCATATGGAAGCAAGGAGTTTTGATGTATTGGGGTGATGTGATATCTTTCATATCAACTATTATGATATTTCTCCATGATTTATATGATGATGGTGTGGGGAGGCAACTAGAGTTGTTGTTGCTTTGGTTGTTATTGAGAGAGTATGGGCTGATCTTATCCCATACTTTGCATGATGTTGCAAGAGTAGGAGGTGGCACCATCATGGTGCAAGGGGCTACTCTTTAACCTTGGAAGATGAGGAGGTGCTTTCACTTTGGGAGGGATCTCTCACATATGGTAGCATTATGTTTGATGATTAATTTGACATATGGGATGTCAAAGGATGGAGCTATGAGATCACAAGAACCTTATTACAAAGGCCAACAACGCTGTTACTTGGGAGCTTGGGTTGTTTGATGGAGTGTTCCCAGGATCACTTCACATATGATGCACTAGGGAGGCATGTAGGATATGAGGGTGATGAAGTAGTGGATGGGGACATCTATTACCATAATATGATCTTCTTGACTTGGATTTTCAAGCATAAGAAGAGAGATCTACATGCAGCACTTGTGGGCTTTCTTTCCATGCACCTTGATGCTTACCATTCCTTGATGGAGGAGTTCACTTGGGAGGGCATCCAACATGATGTATATTAGCATATGGGGATATTCATAGATCAAATGATGATGGATAGTTTGTCACAACCACTTCCCTACACATTTGAAGTGAGGGATAACTTTCAATTGAGCCATTTCATCTTAATGACCAGAGTACATGATAGAGGATGTATATTTATGCTTTATGATTTGTACTCCTTTATGTTTTATGATCAATATATTGTACCAAGGACAGTCTATCCTTCTTCTATTTTGTATTATGATGTACTTGAGGCCATTTTCAGCTTTGATGTTGGCCATTCTATTTGTGGTTTGTGGAGGATGCCACATGATTTTTGGTGTGCACCATTGGCACCAAGTTGTACTTTCATGATTCCATCTTGTGGGATGATTATGATAGAAAATAAGTGGCTGAAAAGAAACTTTTTATACTTTGTATTGAGGCAGACAAGGGATGCATTGCGCTGGTTCCATGTATGGAACTATGATCCACCTCCTAGTTGTGATATGGCAGCTTGCTTTCATTTTTTTATGCTTCCATATATTGATTATGTTATTATGTTTATGGGAGGTTTTGTTGGGAGAGTGGCACAATATTTGGAGGTGCCCATTGGGAGTATGATTCTCCATACTTCATATATTGCATGTTTTAGGAGAAAAAATGGGCAAAACATGATTGCCATACTACACCTCTTGTCTTCATGTGGGAGGAACCACTTGGAGAGCTTGAGTTTTTGGGAGGGGCACTTCATGGATGTTTTGATTGGTGGGGTGACTTGGGTCATTCTTGGAGACTGTAATTTTTCAGCCCAAGATCAGCAGCATCCCCATACATATCATAAATGGAGAGAGAAGAAACGTGGGATGGACATTCTAGTCCCACAAATTTAGCCATGCAGCCCACCTTCTTTGCAGGAGCTCAAGGTGGAGGAGATGTTTCATGAGTTACCATGTTGGAGGGTGACAAACTTTTTATGGATGATAGCTTGGGGATGGAGGCTTCACATGGCGATGATGATCCCCAATATATTTCTAATTCCATGCCTCAAGAAGGCCTCTAGATCACATATTGTTGTTTCCATGTATGTCCCACTTTTTCATGTTGAGATCCATTTGGAATTTTCACCAAAGGCATACTTTTACACATGGGAAGAACAACTTGAGGACATATTGTTGAGAAAGCATCTTGTTCTTTGCAGGAACTTATCATTTGAGGATGCTATAGGAGGAAGAGGGGAGGCTCTTCAGTTCTATCCTTGCAGTTTATTGAGGACAAGCAACATTTGGGAGGGGAGGACTATAATATTCCTACATTGACATGTAGCTAATAGGAATATTAATTTTTGTTCCAAACACATAGTTAGATGAATAAATGGGTAAGGAGACCCATAAATATTTCTAGCAGCAATAAAAACCCTCTTAATGGGGAAAGGATCATATTCACAACTGGATAGAAACACCTTCATGTGTGAACAAGGCTTAATACATGTGGACAAAGTCAAGTTTGACCAAGTCAACTAAGCTAAGATGGAGGATGTGGAACATTAATGAAGATAACTCGGTGGGAATATAGATCTATTTAGAAAGATAGTATAAAGCCACATTGAGTGTGGAAGAAGACTTTGCATGGAGATCCAGTCAAGATTGAATAAATCAAATAGCATTGTAAAAATATGAGTAATACTAATGGACACAACGTAATTTTAGAGGAATATTCATTGCATGAAGATGGAAACCCTAATGAGTGGGACCCAAGGTGAGAAGGCTCACATTGTTTATAAGGAGGAGGATGGAAACCATATGGGGTTAGCTTATGATTATGATTTTATGATTATATGTTTTGTTTAGACATATTTTCTTTCTCTGGTTGTTTAGCTGAGATAGAGTGTTGTTTAGCACAAGGTCTTCCTATTTAGGAATTCCTTCTCTTCCATTGAGTAGCTCTTGGAGGAGCCTTGCACCATATTTTCAAGTATCTAGCTTGAGGCCAAGCTTCATCTTCCTTTGAAAAAGTAGATCCTGTTGAGGGTTTTCATGTTTCAGTAAGCTACAACAAGTGGAGGCTAGATTTTAAAATCTAGGCCATCTTAATACTTATTTTCAGTGGAGAAGGGTTCTAATCCATTGGAAGGACAATATTGAAGGTTTTGAGCTACATTTACATATTGTGGCTACATTCCAACATTATTTTTTGTTGGGAAAAATACTGAGAGGGGGGGGTGAATCAGTATTTACTGCATATTCAAAACTTTCACTTTTTCTTCTTCTAAAATGCATACGCTACTTTCCTGAACCAGACTTGCGTATATACGCGGATACCCTTCACGAAACTAGCGTATACACAGATACCTATTTATTTCATTAGTCCTTCACTTAAATCATTTCATCATTCGATCATCAGATGTTTAATAAACAGTAAACATGTGCAGTAAGAACATAGTAAACCATCACACAAGCATCACACATGAACACCAGGATTTTTAGGTGGAAACTCAAGCTGAGAGAAAACCACCGTCACAGTTGTTTCGCTCAATATTTTATTATAGAGAAAACATCTTACAACATACAACAAGTGCAGATTGACCATGACGCAGGCACCCACTCGCGCTCGTTTACCAGCCGCTCCCTTCGGAAGGGAGCTACGACCTTCGACTCGCTACCACCCTTCCCCGGGCGAGCTACGACCCCCGATCTCAAGCGATTGTGCCTTCCTGGAAGGAGCCACATCTCCCGATCAAGGCTAACCAAAGACCACCCGACCACGTTTACTGATCACACTAGATCCAACCACTTCAACAGAACAACAATGTCACCTGTGCCACATTTCATCCAATATTTTCACTGGACCTTTTTCATATTTTTAAGCACAAACACAATATCATGAGACATATATCAACACAAACGATAGCGTGTAAACATATGATCCAGACAGATATTTCATACCCTTTGCTTCGTGCCAGCTCCTAGTTTGCATACGCGCTTTTACTTCACTGATGTCGCGTATATACGCGCTTCCGTCCACACAAACCAGCGTATACCTCAGTGTATATTTTATTGCGCATACGCGCTTTCTCTTCGCTGAAGATGCGTATATACGCGCTTCCTCCGCGGAGAAGTAGCGTACAGATCTTCAATCATTACAGAGCAGCATACTTCATCAGATCAGATATTCAGTTCAGATCTACCCTTTTGCTTCAGACAGATGTTCGCCTAGATGCTCGCCTCATCACAGATCTAAGCCTTCCATAATCATATCTAGCAAATACAAGAGAAATTCAGATCTAGATCTCCTTCTTCATCATTGGTGCATCATACATTCAGATTTATCATTCAAGTGTAACCCTTTCCATTCAGATATACTTCAGAGAGAAGTATTCATTCAAGCTCAGACATCTTGCACTCCCTCACTCCACCTTTGCACAATGAATTTCTTCTCCTTATATATGATTACCCTTTGTCAATACCATGAGCCCCTTTTTCAATACCATGGACCAAAACAATACCATAAGCCCAAAACTATCTAGACGGGGTCAATTAGGCGGATCATTACCCAATACAATGGGTCAATACCATGGTGGTTACCCCTGGTTTTGCACTTTTTGAGCGCTTTTGCCCATACGCGACTTGGCACGTTCTTTTCCGCGTGCATACTCGACTTCCCCTAGGCAAATCCGCGTATACCAAGAGACATATTCTTTTTCATCATACTTTGAGTACATTCTGAAATCCTTTCTTCATTGCCTTCTGTACACACTGTAGAAACATCATATTTCCTTTATCAGGAACATATTCTTTTCAAGCACAACTTCATCAAGTTGTCATCATCTTCATCAGGTGGGTTTCCTTTCAAGATCAACCCACATTATATCATATCAGATTTACATCATTTACTAAGTCCATCAAGTCAAGCATAACTTCATCAGGTGGTTTGCCATCAAGGACAACACATGTCAATAGACGCATGTCTTCATCTCCATTAGTGGGTTGCCATCAAGGACAACACTCTGCATCATATTTCCAACAATCTCCCCCCTTGGACTTGATGGCAACCATGATGGTGTTTGGTTACCACAGCAGATAGATACCATGTCACTCTCCCAAATATTTGACATCATTATCTTCTCTTCATTCAAACACCATGTCACTCTCCCCCTTTGACATCAAGGGCAAAGGGTAAAACCAGCGGATGAAAACCAACATTCTCCCCCTTTTCTCCTCATGTGGAAGAAACATTCTGTAGAACTGATATATGCTGAAGTGGCCAAGCTTCCCCTTAGTTCATGCTGAATCTTCAAACATATTTTTCAATAAAGTACATGACTCTTCCTATCACCAAAGACTCATACTTACATCAAATATCCAACCAAGTGGATTTACATATGAGACTCAAGTACCCAACCAAGTGGGTTTACACATTTCAATTCAGCTACCCAACCAAGTGGGTTTACAAAAATTGACTCAGCTAACCAACCAAGTGGGTTTACAAATTTGACATACATGATTGAATATTGCAGATTTTACATCAAGGGTCTCAACATGACCTTTTCATCAAAAATACAAATATGACTTTTCATGACCAATACCAAGAAGACCTCAAGAGAGATCATATAACAGAACCATCATAATGCCAATAATGCATTATACTCAGCAATGCTAATGCTCCCCCTGAGTCTGTGCAACCAAGCAATTTTTCCAAAAGACTAAGGCTCCCCCTTAGATTGTGCATCCTGAAAACTTCCACCAACAAATCATCAAGGCATCTTCATCAAAACAATAGAAACAGAATTATGAGAACTGGAACACCACCAGAGCTACCAAACAGTATCAGAGATACCAAACAGTACTGCAGCTGTGCTGAAGAGAGTTGATCCAACCAAAAATTGTCAGCAACCAAACATACGCGGTTTTATGTGCAGGAACTCGCGTACATACGCGACTGTGTTTCAGGAAACCCGCGTATCCCAAGCCATCTTCTAAAAATTATGCAGATTTTTTCTTTTGACTGGCAGAGACCACTCCCAGCTTCTGTCTTTGATACTCGAACACTTCCCTGAGCAGAGGTTTGGTAAAGATATCAGCAGCTTGTTCTTTGGAGGTAACATACTCCAACTTCACTTTTTGCTCAAGCACTTGTTCACGTAGGAAATGATATTTGATGGGAATGTGCTTGGTTTTTGAATGCATGACAGGATTCTTTGAGATAATGATGGCACTTGTATTATCACACATAATGGAGATAGGAGTTGCACATTTGATTTGAAAATCTTGCAAGGTTTGCATCATCCATAGGAGTTGAGTGCAACAAGATGCGGCAGCTACATACTCTGCTTCAGCTATTGATAAGGCAATAGAATTTTGCTTCTTGCTGAACCAAGATACTAACCGGGGTCCCATGTAAAATGCACCACCACTAGTGCTTTTCCGATCATCAACACTTCCGGCCCAATCTGCATCAGTGTAAGCATGAAGAGTAAGATCAACATCCTTTGGATACCATAGACCAAAGTCTTGAGTTCCTTGTAGATATTTGAATATCCTTTTGACGGCCTGAAGGTGAGACTCTTTTGGATTAGCTTGGAATCGTCCAACAATCCCAACAACATGCATAATGTCTGGTCTGGTCCCAGTGAGATAAAGTAGACTTCCAATCATCGATCTGTATTCTGGTTGATTCACAGAGGGAGAATCATCATTAGAACTGAGACTGCATCCGGTTATCATTGGTGTACTTACAGGTTTGCATTCTTCCATGCCATACTTCTTCATAATTTGCTTAAGATATTTTGCTTGTGATAGAAATATACCATCTGCAGATTGATGCACTTGCAAGCCAAGAAAGAATGTTAGTTCCCCAAGTAAAGACATTTCAAATTCTTGCTGCATGACAGAAGCAAATTTTTGACTCATAGATTCTTCGTTGCTCCCAAAAATGATATCATTAACATATACAACTACAATCAATAGTTTATCATTTTCAACTTTTGTGTATAAGTTGCTATCAGCAGACCACTTTGAAAATCCTTGTTGATGAAGATATTTGTCAAGACGATAATACCAAGCCCTTGGAGCTTGTTTGAGTCCATACAGAGCCTTTTTAAGTCTACAAACAAGATTTGCATCATTTTCCAAAATGTATCCTTCCGGTTGTTCTATATAAACTTCTTCTTCTAGATCACCATTAAGAAAAGTAGACTTAACATCCATTTGATAAACTTTGATTCGTTGATAGCTTGAGAAAGCAAGAAACATTCTTATGGCTTCAAGTCTAGCTACAGGAGCAAACGTTTCTTCAAAGTCTATACCTTCTTGTTGAGTATACCCTTTGCAAACCAGTCTAGCTTTGTTTCTTACAACATCCCCATTCTCATTTAACTTGTTCTTGAAGATCCATTTAGTTCCAATGATATTTTTATCATGAGGTCTTGGTACCAAATCCCAAGTGTCATTCTTTTCAATTTGCTCAATTTCTTCATCCATGGCATTATTCCAACATTCATATTTGCTAGCTTCATTAACATTGTGTGGTTCAATTGTGGATAGAAGTGCCAAATTACTAGAAGATCCCGCAAGAGTTCTCCTTGTTCGTACACCTGATTCCTTGTCTCCCAAAATTTGAGATTCAGGATGATTCTTTTGAACATATCTGGATGGAGCTTTTTCAGATAAATCATTTTCAGGTTCTTCATTTGATTCACTGTCTATATCATTTCCATCTGATGTAGAAGGCCATATGTCATCATCATCTTCTTCTGTTTTTTGTTTTTCTTCTTTAGGAGCTGCAGGAGACTCGTCAATAACAACATCAATACATTCAACAACCTTTTGAAGCCTTTTATTGTAACATGTGAATGCTTTGCTTGAAGATGAGTAGCCAAGAAGTATCCCTTCATCTCATCTAGGGTCAAACTTGCCAAGTTTTTCATCATTATTTTTGATAAAGCATCTACTTCCAAAAACTTTAAAATGCTTTACAGTGGGAGATTTGCCATACCAGAGTTCATATGGAGTATTATCACTGTTTACCCGAACATGAGCCTTGTTGAGAATGTTAACTGCTGCACGAGCTGCTTCACTCCAAAACATGTTAGGAACATTAGAGTCAGTAAGCATAGCTCTGGCCATTTGAACAATTGTTCTATTCATTCTTTCTGCTACACCATTTTGTTGTGGAGTGCCTGCTACAGAGAACTGTCTTTTAATGCCATGTTGTTCAAAAAATTCAAAGAATTCATTTGACGAATATTCTCCTCCTCGATCAGATCTAAGACACTTGATTTTTGAATCCAATTCATTTTCTACCAGTGCTTTGAACTTCTGAAATTTTTCAAAGGCTTCATCTTTGTGTTTAATAAACGCGATCTCACACATTCGGGAGTAGTCATCAATAAATAGGATATAGTATTCTTCCCCACGTAATGACTTTTTCCTCATAGGTCCACAGATGTCAGTATGAATGAGTTCAAGAGGCTTACTTGATGAACCTTCTTTGGCATTAAATCGGACTCTGGTCTTCTTACCAAATTGACAAGATTTGCATATGGTACTTTCTGGAAGATTGATCTTGGGAAGATCACGAACAGCTTGAAGTTTGCTTGCTTTCTTGATTTGAGAGAAACTCAGATGTCCCAGTCTTCGATGCCATAGCCAATTTTCTGAAGATTTGCTTAAGTAACATTGTTCTATGCCGTTGAGTACATACAGGTTGCTTGGATTTTTTTTTCCTTTTATAATGATTTTACCTGTATCAAGATCACGAACCACACATTCTTTGGAACTGAAGACCACTTCTGCTCCTTGATCACACATTTGACTAACACTCAATAGGTTATGCCTTAATCCATCCACATACATGACATCTTTAGCTTTCACCTTTTCTTTTAGAAATACTGACCCTTTTCCTTTAATAACAGCAGGAGTATCATTTCCAAAAGTAACTTTCTTTTCCTTCTCTAGAGCATTATAAGTATGCAGTTTGCTTTTGTCACCTGTCATGTGTCTTGAACACCCGCTATCAATATACCATTTATTCTCTTCACCCTCTGCAAATAACGCTATCCCACAATTTTCAACCGGTAATTCTTTCTTTTTCCATACTTTAGAGCTTGAGGGAACATGCTCTTTTGGCTGGACCTTGCTCCTGCATTCAGATTCTTCATGACCAAAGTTATTGCAATAAGTACATTCAACTTCATTTTGGAGAGGAGAAAAATTGTTATAGGTGTTTTTCTTTGGTTCATCATTCATCCTGATCTTTCTTGCTTCTCTGGTCATGATGGTTTTATATGCAACACATTGAATAGCTTTATGACCAAAGTTGTGACATGTGAAACATTGACCATTGAAGTAGAAATTTCTGTGATCATGAAATCTTCTATTAGACTTTACCTGTTGGTTGCAGCCATTTTGAAAGATCTCCCTGTTAGTGTTTCTTGAATTGAGGTGATCTTGCTTTACCTGTAAAGATCCTTTGTTCTCTTGCTGAGTGGCTGAATGTAGAGAACCAGCAGTGGCTGCTTTTAGAGAATTTGGTGCTGATTTATGAGAAGATTCCCTAGTATATCCAAGACCTGTTTTTATAAAAGGAGACCGTTGTACCTTGATAATCTCATCCAAGGTTTCTGAACTTTTAGCAAATCTGAGATTGAGAGAATTCAATTTCTCATTATCCTTCCTTAGACTTACTACTTCACATTCTACATCCTCCATGCGTTTTTCTCTTGCTTCAAGCTGATTTTTAAAAGTCTCAATGATTATGTTCTTTTCTTCTAGGCTTACTTTGAGTTGAATGTTTTCTTCAAGAAGATTATTGTCTTCTAAAGAATCCACAAAGGTACCCTTTTCTTCATCACATTCTTTTGCGAGAGCCCATACTTTTGCACCAAAATTCAGCAAGGCTTTTGTATGTATACTTCCCATTGTGACGGATCTCCTTCAAGCGATCAAGCTTCTGTAGAAGGAACTTGGCTCCGATACCAATTGTTGGGAAAAATACTGAGAGGGGGGGGTGAATCAGTATTTACTGCATATTCAAAACTTTCACTTTTTTTGCTTCTAAAAAGCATACGCTACTTTCCTGAACCAGACTTGCGTATATACGCGGATACCCTTTACGAAACTAGCGTATACACAGATATCTATATATGTCATTAATTCATCACTCAAATCATTCCTTCATTTATTCATCAGATATTCAATAAGCAGTAAACATGTGCAGTAAGAACAGAATAAATCATGACACAAAGAATCACACATGAACACCAAGATTTTTAGGTGGAAACCCAAGTCGGGAGAAAACCACCGCTGCAGTTGCTCAGCCTTCAATATTTTATTATAGAGAAAACATCTTACAACATATGTGCTGGCGCAGACTTGACCAGCACGCAGGCACCCACCTGCGCTCGTTTACCAGCCTCTCCTGGAAGGGAGCTACGACCCCCCGACTCGTTTACCAGCCTCTCCTGGAAGGGAGCTACGACCCCCCGATCTCGTTTACCAGCCTCACCTGGAAGGGAGCTACAACCCCCTGACTGAAGGCTACAACCCTCAGCACCACCTTGGACCACGTTTCATCAATTTTCACACTAGATCCAACCACTTCAATAGAACAACACTTGTAGGCCACATTTCATCATATTTTCATACTGGACCCTTTTCATACTTTTAAGCACAAACATACATCACCAGCAGATCCATATCAACACAGATCAGATAGCAGAAACATAGTAGAACAGATTAGATATTTCATACCCCTTGCTTCAGCAAGCCCTAGTTTGCATACGTGCTTTCCCTTCACTGATGTCGCGTATATACGCGCTTCCGTCCATACAAACCAGCGTATACCTCAGTGTATATTTTATTGCGCATACGCGCTTTCTCTTCGGCGAATCTGCGTATATACGCGCTTCCTCTGCGGCGAAGTAGCGTATAGATCTTTAAACATTACAGAGCAGCATACTTCATCAGATCAGACATTCACCTCAGATTCAACCCTTTACTTCAGACAGATGTTCGCCTAGATGTTCGCCTCATCACAGATCTAAGCCTTCCATAATCAGATCTAGCAAATACAAGAGCAATTCAGATCTAGATCCCCTTCTTCATCATTGGTGCATCATATATTCAGATTTATCATTCAAGTGTAACCCTTTCCATTCAGATATACTTCAGAGAGAAGTATTCATTCAAGCTCAGACATCTTGCACCCACACTCATGATTTGCACAATGAATTTCTTCTCCTTATATAGGATTACCCTTTTTCAATACCATGAGCCAAAACCACATTACTTCCGATGGTATTCCTGGACGGGGTCATTTAGACGAATCATTACCCAATACAATGGGTCAATACCATGGTGGTTACCCCTGGTTTTGCACTTTTTGAGCGCTTTTTGCCCATACGCGACTTGGCACGTTCTTTTCCGCGTGCATACGCGACTTCCCCTAGGCCAATCCGCGTATACCAAGAGACATATTCTTTTTCATCATACTTTGAGTACATTCTGAAATCCTTTCTTCATTGCCTTCTGTACACATTGTAGAAACATCATATTTCCTTTATCAGGAACATATTCTTTTCAAGCACAACTTCATCAAGTTGTCATCATCTTCATCAGGTGGGTTGCCTTTCAAGATCAACACACATTATATCATATCAGATTTACATCATTTACTAAGTCCATCAAGTCAAGCATAACTTCATCAGGTGGTTTGCCATCAAGGACAACACATGTCAATAGACGCATGTCTTCATCTCCATTAGTGGGTTGCCATCAAGGACAACACTCTGCATCATATTTCCAACATTTTTTCCCCTACAGTGCGAAAGAAGTCCATATCTGCATTATTTTTGAAGGAGTTGCTGCAGGGTGATTCAGTGCACCATTTGGAGAGATGATTTTCGAAGTGTTGGGGATCTGCCCTTCACTTTGGAGATCTGTTGGAGGAGATCAGTTTATTGTTTATATCAGATCAGATCCACTTTCTAGTTCTGAATATTTTCATAGATATGCAGTCTTAGATCTCAGATCTACACTTTGTACATGGTGTTTTGCTGAAAACCCCGAGGGGGATTGATAAAAGAGCTTGTATAGTGCATGGATCTGTAATAGATCTAACTTTTTATCCACATAATTTCTCTAGATCTATTTTACAACCTACTATTGTTGCAGAGGTAATAAAATAATGCTGTCATGGTATTCCAGCTTTCACACATGGTTGCAGTCCCTATTTTTTCATGATTTTGAGCTATTTATGGCATGGGAGGCCTTTTTAACTATGCAATAGTGATTTGTTTCTGATTTCCTTTTATATCTAGTCATTATAATATCATATCTAAGGGATCCATGAGCTGCATATAACTTTCATTGCATAAATTTCTGAAAAATGCGTTATTTTAGCATGTATTATTGAGCAGTCCCATTTTGGGATATTACACACAGAGAGAGAATAATGAGAGCTCCAAAACTGAAATGACAAAAGCTTACCAACTGATCCTCATAAGCCGTTTATTAATGATGCCTCCATTTTCTTTATTTTCCATATTTTTCCTTCATTTTATATTGAAATTCAACAAGAAAATGGACCACATACTATTGGGGGATTCCAGGTCACACTTGAGTGAGGAATTCAGTGACACATTAGGGCTAATATGGGCATCCAATTTTTAAATAAATTGGAAAATAAATTTTAATCTTATCTCATAACAACTTGTAATAGTTAACTAAGTGTGATATACTTAGTTAGCTCAATAGTTTCGAATTGAGGGTCAAAGATTAGGCATGTAGAGTGATTCTATTATTTACATGGTCTAGTTGTAGTTGTAGCACTATTGTGGTGTGAGTGGAATCATTTAACTCAAATTAATTGAGTTAAAATTAGTTTAACTAGTTCTAACTGATTGATGAGCTAGTGGAAGATCAAGTGAATTAAAATAGATTGAATTCACAAGTAGTGATATGCCAAGTAATTGATGATTCACTATTAATAGTTGCATGCATGTCAATTCTAATGACGACCCAGTTGAGACAAAGTTTAAGTCAAATAAACTATTGGTTATATTATTAGTGAATTGCCCGAGTGAAATTACAAAGCCACATGAAGCCCATGATGGATTGTGCAGTCAAGGAAAGCTAGAATTCCTATTTAATAGGAATTATTTGGCCTAGGGATTGTGTGAGCAAGGCAGGCTGAAGGTGGGCAAGAAATTGGCTATGTATTGGTCCAATTTTGCCTAGATTAGTGTGATACAATTGGTAGAGTGTATGAGGTTGTGGTGAGCACACATGCATTGTATTATTACGTGATTCCTTGGTTTATTAAACAATAAATATAGAAGGGTTTTGAGAAGTTTCTTTCCCCAGGAAAATCTTGTGTTGTGCGATTGATTTACTTTTTTCTCTTACTTGCATGTGATTGAGAAATCATGATTTATAGTGTGCAAATATTGTAGAGGGATTCACTATATTTTTTTATTACATCACATGATCAAATGGAATCCATTGGTGTAATTTATATATGGTATCAGAACGCCGAGAATCATAATAGTGGAGAAGAAATTGAGTTTGTGTTGAAAAATATTCAAATTTACAGATACTTTCTTTGGAGCTAGAATCGGATCAAGACGTCTTTCAATGGATTGAGACTTGAATATGCACTTGAGGGAAGTTAGAATTATATTTCATGGAAGGAAAGGATGGAGGCAGTGTTGGAGGACAATGGGTTGAATTAATTCATAGATAATGATATTCTCAAGCCCACGACAACAGATGCCCAACTTCTTGATGCATGGCAGAAGAAGGTAGCAAAGGCAAGGAGGATCTTGTTATAGGGAGAAAGAGTTCATATTGTCTCAAGTCTCCATGGAAAGGCAACTCCATATGCTATGTGGAAGGCCTTGAAAAGATTGTTTCAAAGCAGTACTGATCACAGTAAATTGACACTCAAGGACAAGCTTAGGAAAATCAAGATGGAGAATGGTGACACAATCCATAAATACTTGACCAAGTTCACTCAATGTCAAGATGAGCTTGGAAGTGTTGGGATTTGTAGCTGATCATGACTTGGTGAGCCTAGCACTTCTAGGCCTTCCCAAGGGCTGACATAGTTACAAGCACTCCCTGAATGGGAGGGAGAAGTTACCATATTAGGAGCAACTATGGTCAGATTTGGTACAAGAAGAGGTTCAATGGAAAACCAAGGTTGGATCCTCATCTGAGACTGATGATGAGGAAAATTATGCCTTGGATGGTAAGGCAACGAAGGGGAAGGAGAATAATTTCTATTCCAAATTTGATACTGGCAAAGAAGGAAAGAAGTGTGACATGACAAATTTGAAATATTTTCACTATCATAATCATGGACACTATGCCACAAATTTTCCACAAAAGAAGAAGAACAATAAGAAGGCTCTGGGAGCTGTAGCGGGTGAATCTTTGGCCTCATAGTTTGAGTTTAATTTCTCTCTCATCGCATGCATGGTGTCAAATGTGATGGGATCTATGTGGTACTTGGATAATGGAGCATATTTACACATGATAGGAAACAAATAACTCTTTAGTAGCTTGGAGGAGAAGGATCTTCAGATCGACATCGATATGGGTGATGACGGAAGTATAGCACTATCATGATTGGCACAATTACTTTCCAGATACAATCAGGTAAACCTTTCATATTAAAATATGTCATGCATGTACCAGGCTTGAAAAAGAATTTAGTTTCAGTTGCTATGTTGGAGGATCTTGGATATGATGTGGTTTTCAGTGAAGGAAAGGAATTCCTTCATCACAAAGCCATAGGACAGGTAAAGAATATTTGGGTTCTTGTTAATAACCTCTACAAACTTGATGTAGATGGTTGTGCAACATTGACCATTAAAGTAGGGAAGGTGGTGAGTCAGGATACAGGTGAGTTATGGCATAGGAGATTGGGCCATCTACACCACAATGCTTTGAGGATCATGCAACATATTTCTACAGGTCTTCCAAAGGGTACTCTTGTGTAGATAGACACATGCAAGGGATGTACCATGGGGAAGTACATTAATGCCACTTTTCGTGAGAAGGAGAACCAAGCAGTAGAAATCCTTGAGAGAGTTCACTGAGACATGTGTGGAAAATTCTCTACACCTTGCACATAAAAGCACAAGTATTATGTGATTTTTGTTGATGATTTTTCTAGGAAGTGTTGGATCTTCCTTCTACAAAAGAAATATCAAACGTTCTCCAAGTTTTGTGAGTTCAAAGCAATGGTAGAGAAAGATATAGGGAATAAGGTGAAGGCTCTAAGAAGCGACAATGGTGGTGAGTATATATCTAATGAATTCAATAAATTTTGTGCCAAAGAAGGAATTTAGAGAGAATTGATTTCACCTCATAACCCATAATAGAATGGGATTGCTGAAAGACATAACATAACAATTTTGGGAGGAGCACGAGCTATGTTACATGATTAGGGCCTACTGTTGCATTTGTGGGCAGAGGCATACAACACAGTGGTATTTTTGTAGAACCGTAGTCCTCATTGGATACTTGGCATGAGTACACCAAAGGAGGCTTTTTCAGGTAATAAAATGAAGGTTTCATATTTTAAAATTTTTGGCTCATCTGTCTATTGCCATGTGACCAAAGATGCCAGGAAGAAGCTAGAACCAAAAATAGAGGTTGGGATATTTTTGGAGTACACTGATAATCCACACAACTATTGGGTGTATTTTGTAGCTAGCATGATGAAAATTGTCAAGACAAATGTTAAATTTGATGAGGAGAAATCCATGCGATTGTCCCTTGAGAGGGAGCTTGAATTGCATACAGATGAGGAAATATTAGTTCCAAAGGATGAACCTCAAGATGTGGAGTAAGCACAAGCAGAGGATCATGGAGTGGCAAAAACCACTCATGCAGAGCCATCCACCAAAAATGGTATGAAGCACACCAGAGAAGCTGACATATTAATGCTAGATGCGATAGAACATGTAGGTGCACCTACATCACAAAGAAGGTAGAGAAGGTCCCCAGACAGGTAGACTAGATACATGGCTCTTATGATCGAGTGTATTGTGATAGAACCATCCTATTTTTAGGAAGCAGTGTAGCAGCCAACATGGGTTGATGCCATGGTTGAGGAATATGAATCCATTATCAGAAACAGTGCATGGGAAGTGGTCCAAAGACCAGTGGGGAAGTCAGTGATTGGATCCAGGTGGATCTACAAGATGAAGCAAGCAGTAGATGGGAGTGTGGAGAAATACGAGGCTAGATTTGTGGCCCGAGGATTCTAACAGTTCGAGGGATTGAATATGAGGATACTTTTGCATCAATTGCAAGGTATTCATTGATTAGATCCATCCTTGCACTATCAACACAGATGGGGTGGCAGACACATTAGATGGATGTAAATACAACATTTATCAATGGAGTTATTAAGGAAGAAGTGTACATTGAGTAGCCAAAAGGTTTTTAGACCTTTGACAGGGATTCACATGTGTGAAGACTCAAGAGAGCAATGTATGGGCCAAATAAAGCACCTTGTGCTTGGTACACTAGGATTGACAACTATTTCAATGGGTTGGGCTTCACAAAGAGTGAAGCGGATGCGAACCTATATCATATTGTGCTTGATGGTAAGATTTTTATTATTATACTTTATGTTGATGATCTTATACTAACAGGTGATGAGTAGCTCATAACTTCTTGAAAATAGGATCTTGCAAGGGAGTTTGAGATGAAGGAAATGGGGCCCTTGCATTTTTTCCTTGGCTTGGAAATATGGCAAAGAGATGGGGAGTTATTTATATCTCAGGGCAAGTATGCCAAGATGATTCTCAGAAAGTTCCACATGGAGGGCAGCAAACCCATGGAGACTCCTCTTGCAGGAAATTGGAGGAAGGAGGATGCTACTTCAGGTGAGGTAGTGGATACTATTGTTTACAAGCAGCATGTGGGCTCATTTATGTCTTTGAAGAAAACACGACCATACATATTATACGTAGTTAATTAGCTTATTCAAGCTATGTTTAAGCCTACTAAGCTCTTTTGGAAGGCGGGGAAGCATGTGTTGAGATATCTCAGGGGCACTAAAAAGTATGGATTATGGTACAGATAGACAGAGCGAGTGAATATGCAAGGCTTCACTGATTCATATTGGGAAGATAGTCCATCAGATAGGAAGAGCACATGAGGGGACATCTTCAATATAGGATCAAAAACAGTTTCTTGGTATAGCAGGAAGCAGAGATTAGTTTCACTTAGTTCAGTCGATGCAGAGTACATGGAAGCTAGTCAGGTTGCATGTGAGGCCATATGGATGAGGAAGATACTTTTTGGTTTGTTTGGTCATCATATGGATCCTACAGTGATACATTGTGATAACCATAGTTGCATAAAAATCTCAATTAATATGGTATTCCATGATAGGTCCAAGCATATTGAAATCTGGTACCACCATCTCAGAGATTGTGTTCAGAGGCGCATTATGTTGTTGTAGTACATTCCCACAGAAGATCTGGATGCAGATATCTTGATGAAGGCACTTGCGAGGAGAAAACTCGAATACCACAGAGGCAGGATCAGGGCAGTAGATAATCCATTTCTTGTTGAGAGGGACTGTTGAAATTAAACAATAAAATGCAACACATACTAGTGTGGGGTTCCAGGTCACACATGAGTGAGGAATTCAGTGACACAATAGTGTTAATGTGGGCATCCAATTTTTAAATAAATTTGAAAATAAATTGTAATCTTATCTCATTACAACTTGTAATAGTTAACTAAGTGTGATAGACTTAGTTAGCTAGAGATTTTCAAGTTGAGGGTTAAAGAGTAGGCATGTAGAGTGATTCTATTATTTACAGGGTCCAACTATAGTTGTAGCACTAGTGTGGTGTGAGTGCAATCAGTTAACTCATATTAATTCAGTTAAAATCATTTTAACTAGATCTAACTGATTGATGATATAGTGGAAGATCAAGTGAATTAAAATAGATTTAATTCACAAATAGTGATCTACCAAGTAACTGATGATTCACTATTAATAGTTGCATGCATGTCAATTATGATGACGACCTAGTTGAGACAAAGGTTAAAGGAAAGTAAACTATCAATTGTGTTATTAGAAAATTTCCCGAGCGCAATTATAAAGCCATAGGAAGCCCATGATGGATTGTGCAGTCAAGGAAGGTTGGAATTCCTATTTAATAGGAATTATTTTTCCTAGGGATTGCATGAGCAAGGCAGGTTGAAGGTGGGCAAGAAATTGGCTATGTATTGGTCCAAATTTTCCTAGATCAGTGTGAGACAATTGGTAGAGTGTATGAGGTTGTGGTGAGCACACATGAATTCTATTGTTTCATGATTCCTTGGATGATTATAAAATAAAGATGGAGGGGTTTTGAGCAGATTATTTCCCCAGAAAAACCTTGTTTTGTGTGATTTATTTTCTTCTTTCTCTTACTTTCATGTGATTGAATAATCGTGATTTATATTTCATAAATATTGTAGAAGGATTCTATATCTTGTTTTAGTACATCACATGATCGGATTGAATCCATTAGTGTAATTTCTACATTTTCCTCCTCACATGAAACTTGCAACCTTTCACCTCCCTTTTCTCCTAATCTTCATTATTTTCATAAATAAAATGCCAATTCATGCGTCATTCCTTTCCAAATAATTTTCCTTTTCCTTTTCCAATTTCCTTAGCCATATTAACCAAAATGAACACTCGCTATAACATTTTTACAACCATTCAGCTTGGAATATGTGTCCCATCACCGTGGTTTTATTTTTCCTTTATGAAATTTTACATGGAATTTTCACCAGGACTATTACACAACTCTCATCAAACATTAAATTATTAAATGGTATGATAAATTCACCTAGAAAAAATTATTAAAACCAGGTTAATGAGATATTTTTTTTTCAATATTTACAAATTTCAAAGGATTGTTCATTACACAATGGATGAGCCCAAACAAGATTGATTATGTCTTTCATAATGGTTTGGTTAGAATCAAGCAAATTAACGGGGAAGAAAGTTATTTTTTAGTTAATGAACATAAGTTGAAAGTGTATCAAAATCAACTCAACTGAGAGGAGTTAATTCAAAATGCCTCTTAGTAGTATGAGATGGAAGTAGTGGGAAATAGGGATTCTCAACCTATTATAATTTATCCTTGAATATATATATCTCTCTCTCTCTTCCTTTTCCAAGAAAAAATAGAAGTGAAATATATCTATATATATTGTGTGTGTGTGTGTGTGTGTGTGAAAAAATAAAAAAATAACTAAAACAAAAATAAAAGTTCAATTGTAAAAACTAGTCTCTAGCATAATTGGAAATGAGTTTTTACTTGAAAACCATGCATCTAGCAGGAGAATACTTCATCGCATTTTATAATAAAAGGGAGTACGCTAGTTAAAGAAGAAGCACAAGGAATTTGTCTCAAAAGAGGCATTTTTTATTCCTCTAATATCCTTAAATAACAATCTTGAGTCAGTCATAAATTAGGGTCATGAAAAGATTCTTTGTTATAGAGTTCAATATAATCATTCTTTCTAGTCTTGTTACCTAACTATAAATCACCTTCACTGCAATTATTTTAATGGGCCATGCCCCTCTTCATCAGGTTTCTCTTCATTAATTTACTTTTTCATCCAGTATGTAAAAATAAAAAATAAAGGTTCAACACAACATCAATAGTATGGTTTCTTTGTCTCAAGGGATAGGTACAACAAAAGAAAAAAAAAATCACTTTTCCTCCAACATTGATCTTACAGAGCTAGCTTCAACATTCAATTTTCATTATTATTGGTCATTAAAAACATTTTTGGAGCATTCAAAATAGAAACATGTAGGAAATTAATATTGGGAAAATTCAAAGGGTGCATTAACAACATTTTTTCATGCACCTAGAGATTTTCTTGTAACCAACACACAATATTGTAACTATGGTTACAAGAACATATAATGGTTATAGGACTACCTAAATAATGCCAAATAAATATATTTTTCACGTTCTTTAGTACAAAATGATCATTGGATGAGGGTATAAAGCCACTAGATCACTGAAGATCCCTCCTCTTTTTCCTCCATCCTCTAGATCTTCTTCAACAAAAGGGATGAATTTGGTTCATCAATACAACATACTGAACTGTTCTTATTTTACAAAAAAAACTAGCAGTTGTCTCAAAAATTCATGTCTAACAACCTTATAATTTCAAATTCAACAACCTCAACACTCTAGTACTCAGTTGTATCAACATTCTTATGATTGCCAGCCTTAATATTTTCATAGCATATAGGTTTCAATGTTATTTTTGAAAACATGTTTCAAATCATATGGTAAGATCATAGGTACACATACGCACTTAAGATCTCTTACTATGTTAAGAATTGTCATTTTATACAACAAATACTTGGTTATTATTAGCACGAGTGTCTTTCTCCACCACCTTATGCAACGTCCATCACCATGATTTCTTGTCACATCGAACTCTAACATTGTCATTTCTACCAATTCCACCAATTGGTGCTCATAATTGATTGACATGCTCTACATTCATTATCATTCAATAGATTTATACCCTTATTATCCAATAAAAAAACTCAAGACTAGTCCCTTTGACAAAAATGAAACTTTCTACTTGATTTTTTCCCATTCTCAATTCAAACGTCCCACTTCTTGAATATAAAATACCATTGAAATGTAGAGAACCTTAACACTACTACACTAATGTTGATATAGGAAAGTTAGGAGCAATGAGGAAATAACCCCTATCAATTATATTTTTGTAAAAATATCTTGAATACAATGTCTGTAAACAAATACTGAAAGAGGTGTAATGGATTCCATTCATCCATTGATTTTTTGGGTATGACAATTCCGTCTCCTAAGCTTTCGCACTCAAGATATTTTCATGGTTATTTAGAAGGATTCAGTGGCCCAAGCCATTGAACTCCACTAAACTAACAATGGGTGGTTCAAAAAAAAGAATATCGAGAAGGGGGTGTCGAAACCATTCTTGAGTTTAGAAGACTTGAATCTCGATTGGGAAAATGGGTATCAAGGTCATGGATCATTGAAAAATGGTAGAACCTTCTCTTCATCATACAAAAGTATATTACTTGTGAAGAAAGGTTTGATATAACCTTTCTCTATCATATCATATTGTTACTCCATTTCTAAGTAGGTGAACTTATCAATTTCCCTTTCTATTTTCATAAGGGTGCTTGTCATATGGAAAAAAGAGTGAAATTGAACATAATGTTGGGTTTATAATTCCTTTGATTTTAGAGGAACTCAAGAAAAGGGATGATTCATGGAAATATTTTCTTTCTAGGAATTAGTTTAATGCTCAACTCCAATTTCCAAGTGAAACACCTAGAAAAATTAACAAAGATATTTTTTAAGAAGGTAGAAGTTAAAAAGACGATGAGAAATAGGAGAAAATTAATAGTGATGACAATGTATTTGAAATTAAACAAAGTGGGAAAACCCCAAGAATGTTGAAAGAGTGATAAAGAAACATGGTGTCACTATATGGATGACTATAAGTATGGAAAAAAGAGGGTCACTACAACAAAGTTATGAGGGCTCCTTACCCCATTTAGAGCAACTTAAAGAATCATCACCCTCTCTTCACCCTAAAGATTCCAAATAAGCCATATATCCTAATCCTTCCAAAGAATATACATATCACATTATGTATATTACATTCATCCATGAAAAACAAAAGGAAACCATAGCTTATTTATCTAAAATACCCAGAACATATATTCCAATTCCTAGATTTATGATGTTCATCCACAAGACATTGCTAGTACATCAAATCTTGATGGGTTTTATAACACCATTGACTAGTATGAGAATATTATACCAACTTCCTCATCCATTATTCCAAGAGGGTATTCACTTGAAAAACATGTGAAAAACTAAGAAAAAATACAAGATAATTTCAAAATTGAAGGCAACAATTGAAGACTTCAAGGTGTTATATCGATATATCAAGAATGTGAATTCTATATTCAAAATTAAAAATGCTTAGCTATAGGAATAAATTTATGGCCTAGTGGAAAAGAATAAGAAAATGTACAAATTGTAAGAAAATGGTGTCAAAGGAACCACTACTTAGCCATTTATAATAGAGCATTGGAAAATAAGTTGAAGGCAACAAGAAAGAAGAATGAGGCTACTTTGAATATCTCCATGGGCACCCATTTAATCAAGAAAATTCCTTTGACACCATTTCAAAAATTATGGTGCTTAGTTCTATTGAAGTTGAATATATGGTTTCCTATGGAGTTTTTTTTTAATCATTTTGGGTTCAAAAATTGTTTGTCTTAATATTTGATCTGGCGTTGGATTCTACCATGATATTTTCTGACAATCAAAGTTGTATGAAGCTTTCAAAGAATCTAGTCTTCCATTTCTATCAAGTATCAATATATTCATGATATGGTGAAGCTTCAATACATTTCCACTAATGAGAAGATAGCTGACACTATGGCGAAGCCTCTCTCCAAAGGGAAATTTGTGTATTTAAGAGATAAGTTGAGACTTGTGGAGAATGCCTCTTTGGCTAAGAGGAAGCATTGATTTGACTACAACATGATATTATTCGTGTGTAACTTCAATCAAAATTAGGGATATTATCCCTATGACATTTTGACCAAAATTAGGAAGAATATTTCATGGATCAAGATTCTTCCTGTTACCTATGTTGTGATCAAAACTAGGGATGTTATCCTTGTTTCAGGCACATTAACTTGAATTAGGAAGAATGGTTCAATGGATATACATTTTACCGTGTCATGTGTTGTGATCAGAATTGGGGATTTTCTATGTGTGTCAAGTACATTGACCAAAATTAGGAAAATAATCCTAGAGGTTGAGTTGTAGCCTCCCAACGTCATGCTCAGATATCTTTCTAGTGAGAGCTTATTTTATTGATGTCTCTTTGGTAGACTATGCATATTAGTACCATGATTGTGAGGTGATATTTGTTTAATGTTTTTGCTAATGTTGATATTAATTTGGTAATGATAATAATCTAGCCTTGCTCTTATTAATTTGATAATTATGTTAATATAGTCTTCTTTTTATCAATGTTGATAGAAAACTCTTCAACCTATTGAACACTTGTTCTAAATTATGAATACCTCCCTAGCTAAGAGGGATCATTGAAGAATATAACTCTGTTTGATCTTCATTATCTTGATGTATTTATAATACTATGTAAAAACATGAAATAAAATTAAATTTTAAATTAGAAAAAATAAAATAAAGGAAATCATCAAAACCACCTAAAATTAAAATCCTTGAAAATAACTCATACTCACATAAATAACATATTTACCATCAATTACTACCCACCATAATTTAAAAAATTATTTTCATAAAAGATAGGATAAGGAACAATATGTAATCAAATATACTTACCAGGAGCTACTTCCCACCATTATTTACATGTTCTTCAATACTTAACAAATATGAGTAAAAATGTAAATGTGCAGAATTACTTATGGTTACTACCCACAAAAAAATTAATTTGCAAAGAGGCGTGCCTCTTAGGCACCCAAAAATCACTATAAAAATACAATTGAAATTTTCATTGCTTTCACTCAATTATCATTCATTTATCTCTCTCTCTCTCTCTCATGTGGGAAGCAATCTAAGAAAGATGCCAAAGTTTCTAAGAAGCTAAATTTTTGACACAACCTAAGTTTTTCACTTTATGATCTCCACTTTCCTTTAATGTTTATTTGTTGAATTTTCTAAAGTGTGATTGTTTTATGAAGATAAAAGAAATATAATATACATTCACAAGTTATCATAGTTTAGGAATAGTGCTTTTATCCATTTCACTCTATTTTTAACATGGTGAATATATTAATATTATTTTAGCATTCAATCTTATTCATCAATCAATTATACTTTATAAATTCAACTAATAAAAATGAAATAAAAAAAGAGGTCACAATGCACAAGAATAAGAGACTGTTTGACTTGGGAAAACCGACTAGAGGTAAAAACCAAAAAAATCTTTTCATTAGAATAAAATTTTAACAATACATCATGTTGATAGATAAACTGACTAAAAATATGACGATTCACAAGTGTCAAGCCAACCATCCATGAGATATCTTAGTTCTATTTACAAATAGGTATGTAATGATGTCCAATTCAGGTCTCTAAGAGAGTTGAAGCTCTACTTCTATCTCAATCTCAATTTTCATATAGAACTTCACATGAATTCACAAAACTTCACATTATATGAGCCACGTAACTTCACATTGTATGAGCTACAAAACTTCACATTAGCTTAGAGATGTATTATCCACATAATTTCACATTGCCTTAGTGATGTATTAGCGAGAGAACTTCACATTAGCATAAATTTTTTTTTATCTTCAACTCATCCTTACTTGATCATTTGAGCAAGGTAAGAAGATGAATTATAAGCATTTGTATATGATTTCCTTCAATTCTTATCTTCTTCGCATAAAACAGAGATGAGAGGTGATTCCATACACATTATGAAAAATATAAAATGGGATATATATATATATATATAAAATTTCTCTAATATGAATGGGTCTCTTTATATCCTTTCCAAATAGGTGTCTCTTTGTATCCTTTTGAACATATGTCTCTTCATATCCTTTCTAGACATATATTTTGACAAATAAATAACATGAAGAACATACTTAAACAAGTAAAAATAATTTCATTTTGTGTTTTTATAGAGTATTACAAACACATCAAGGATTAAAATGACCAAACATAGCTACTTTATTTAACACTCTGTCTTAGCTAGGGAGTTATTCATAATGTTTAAGAAGATATCAAGTTGAAATTTTTTCTAAGGAATGATCAATACTAGATTAGCATCATTATCAAATTAATATCAATATTACCAACATCATCAAACAAATAATTCCTCACAATCATGGTACTCATATACATATTCTACCAAGGAAACATTAATCAAACAAGACCTCTCTACAACGATATCTAAGCATGATGTTGGGAGGCTACAACTCAGCCTCTAGAACCATTTCCTAATTCTAGTTAATGTACTTAATAGAAGGACAACATCCCTAATTCTGGTCACAATAAATGACATAGGAAAATATCTGTCCACGAGATCATTCTTCCTAATTTTGGTTAATGTGCTTGACATAGGGATAATATCCCTAATTTTGGTCAGAACATAGGAAACAAGAGGAATATTTTTCCAAGGAACCATTCTTCTAAATTATGGTGAAATTGACACGGGGATAATATCCCTAGTTCTAGTCAAGTGAAAAAATAAGTATAAATATGTTGTCTAATCTATCAAATTTTACTTCCTAATTCTCATCAACTTGACAAAGGGATAATCTCTCTAATTCTGGTCAAGTGACACATGAATAACACCATCTCTCAAACCATTATTCCTAATTATGGTCAACTTGACATAAGTATTATATCTCTAATTATGGTCAAGTGACATAGGAAAAATATCATGATGCAGTAAAATCCACTGCTCCCTCTCAACTAGAGAGTCATGCTCCACAAGTCCCAACTTCTCTATGAAATATCACAAATCTCCCTCTGGAAAGAGGCATAGTCAAGACATTAGTTTTCTTACCATTAGTGGAGATGTATTGAATTTTTCCTGCTCCCTTATGTACCATTTCATGAGTGTAGTGATACTTAATACCAATTTTCTTTGACCTACCATGCAATTTTGAATGTCACAAAATATCATAGTCAATTACAAACAAGATTAAACAATATGAAGCCAAATTGCTTCACAAAAAACAACATAGGCTTCCATATATTCATCTTCATCAATTTTAATTTCCATGGAAGGTTGTTTCCTGCTCATGCAAGAAACCATTATTGATCCTAATTAGAAACATCAACTAGAAGAACTCTTTCCATCGATAACACTTTCATCTCAATCAGAGTCAAAGTTTCTCAACAACCTAATCTCATTGCCTATGGTTAGTATGAACACTCTTAGAAAGTGTACCAAAAATGTTCCACTTAAGTCACTAGTGATTAATGACCCTAACAAAAGAATCATGGTTCTAAATAAGCTTTCTAAACCTACAAAACAAATGATGAAAGCCATACAAAAAATAAGATACAAATATAGAAAAACATATAACAACAAATCATAGCATGAGAACCCAATGGAAAATAAGAATTATTTTATTTTATTGATAATGAAAATATAACACCTGAAGAATGATATTTCAGAAATGAATCCACAGGTGTCATTTTTAAAAGTCTGCATTTCGAGTCACAAACTAGACTACAAGCTTGTCGAGAGAAGAAAAGAAGGGTACAAGAATAATGAAAATATAAATAGGAGAAGGAAAGGAAAAATGAGAGTCGACTCTAATAATCAAAGAATAAAAACGAAAAACAATAAAAAAGCCAAAAATATAAACAATAATAAGAACAAATAAAATAAAATATTAAAATAATAATGTTAAAAAACAAAAAATAAATAATAATATCAAAAAGGAAAAATATTAATTAAACTAAAAAGAATAATAATTGAAAACAAAAATAAAAATAGAATAAAAAAATAAAATAAAATAGTAAGATAAAGGGACAAGAAAATCAGAAATAAAACAAAGAATAATATAAAATCAAACAAATTAATTAATAAGATAAGATCTAATATAATGTATAGAAAGATGAAATCAAATAAATAACGGATAATAAAATAAATACAAAATAAAATTTTAATTAAAAAAACATAAATGAAGTAAAACAAAAGTAAAAAAATAAAATAAAGTCAAAGTAAAACATAAGAGACAAAATAAGAACTCGGGCAAGAGAAGAGAAAGAAGGAAGAATAAGGTAAGGGAAAGAAAAAATAAGGGGAAGGAAGAGAAAAAAGAGAAGAGGGAAAGAAAGGGGAAAGAGGAGAATGAAAAGCAAGAGGTAGAGTTTGAAAAGGAGGGAAGGGGAAGCTAAATGAGTGAGAATAAAAAAATCCATTTATTTTTGATATCAACCCCTCCATCCCTGTTAATGTTGTAGGGATGTTTAATGATCTCTGAGGCTTCCCTAAACTTGCACTTGAAATAATGATCTTCCTTAGTGATACTTTTAGTGTCTTCAATGCACAAGTGATTCTTAGTCTTGGATGAGTGTTCAACAAGGGTGGAGAAGAAAATCCTTTCCTTATTTATGTCAACCTCATTTTCCTTAAGTCTTATTCTGAATGACCGACCAATGTATTTAATATCCCCATATTTTGTGTTTAAGATTCATTAAAATAAATTATGCTATTAATCATTCAAGCCCCTTGAAACCATCCAACACAAGATGAGGTCTGTCAAGGATAAAGTTGGCCAATTTCAGTTCTAAGGAGTTTATACGATTAACTACTCTTGTGGAATGTTCTGCATTGGGGAGATTGATCGGTCATTCAGAATAAGGCTCAAGGAACATGTGGCTGACATAAATAAGTAAATAATTCACTCCTCTGCCCTTGTTGAAAAATCATCCAAGACTAAGCACCACTTATGCCTTAAAGACACTAAAATTATCACTAAGTAAGATCATTATTTCAAGCACAAGTTTAGGGAAGCCTTAGAGATAATTAAATATCCTAAAAACATTAACAGAGATGGAGGCGTTAAGTTCAGCAATAGATGGATTCCTTTAATCTTACTCATTTAACTTATCCTTCCATCCTCTTGAAACTCTCCTTACTTTCAATTCCCCTCCTTCCCCTTCCTTTCCCTCTTCTCTTTTTTCTCTTCATTCCCCTTATTTTTTCTTACACTTACCTTATTCTTCCTTCTTTCTCTTCTCTTCCCTCGCCTCAATTCTTATTTTGTCTCTTATGTTTTACTTTGAGTTCATTTTATTTTATTAATTTTGTTTTGCTTCATTTATGTTTTGCTTTTTATTTATTTATTTCATTTTATTTTTCTATACTTTATATTATTTTATTTTTTGATTTGAGATTTCTAGGGTTTTCATCTTGTTGTAATAAGTTTTCCAAATTCATCACATTCATGTTGATTTAGAGATAGACGTTTCAAACCATCAAATCAGGTTCATCATCAAGATATAAAAATATGTATATGGAAAAAAGATCAAATTTAAGTTATAATAAATATGTAAATTTTGTTAGGGTTAAGTGAAAAGGGCCAACAATTAAATTTTATCAAATTTGAGAGTTAATAATTTAATTAAAAATATTGATATATTTTTAATAATTTTCTTTTATATAAATTAGATTTAATGGTAAATGTTTTTTAGGATTATTTAATATATTTATTAATGAATTTTATTGGAAGGTATGCTTTAATTAAAAATAATATATTGTAAAGTTTATATTTTAAGGATTCATTTATATAAATTAATTTTAATGTTTTATTATATCTGGAAAATTAATTTTATTAATTAATGCCAAAAGGTGATTGATGGCCTTAATGAAAGGGTATTAATTAGTCAAATATGGCGGTTTAATAGGATTCTTAATATGTTTTATTATATTTTATTAATTAATATCATTGGAATGTTGATTATTTTTATTGATTAATGTTATTAAGCTAATAAATTTGGTAGGTGTGATGTTATAATTTAATTAAAAATAATATATTATACAAAGTTTTTTATTTTAATGATTTTTATAAATAAATTAATTTTAATTTTAATTATACTTGTAATGTAAAATATTTTTAATAATTAATGACAAAAGGTTATTGATTGTTTTAATGAAAGGGCTTATGTTTAAATTGTACAATAGGATACTAGGATGAATGTATAATATATGATGTTAAAATAATAAATTATAGGATTAGTTAGAATGAAATTATAAAGTTTATGAGTGATTTGGGGTTATAAAAGAAATAGAGGAATGACAAAAAGATTAGTGCGTATCAATAATTATGAATTTGGATTTGAGAGTGGGGATCCAGTTTTTGCAAATGACCTATCTTTCATCCCTGTTTAGGTTTATGGGATGCTTATTGATTTCAATAGCTTCTCTGAATTTTCTATGGAAGTAGGGGTCAATCTTGGCAAGAATACGAGTTTTTTCAATGAAAATGTGATGTTTGGTGTTATTGGAATTTTCAACAAGTGCAAAGGTTTTTGATCAATTGTGTTTTATGTCAATATAATTTTCAAGGATCCAAGTGTTGAAATATCGTCCAGTTTCCCCAACGTGTGGAATGGCACATGAACAAGGAGTAAAATAAACTCCTTTTTGGTCTTTGAGTTCAACTGGATCTTTAACAGAATTGAGGCAATGGTGGATAATGTTAATTGGTTTGAAGGTTGTCATGATGTTATGCTTCCTTAAGATATGGGTGATTTTTTCTGTGGTTCCAAGGATATGTGGAAGGTTTACTTTTCCATTGAATTTTTCCAACTTTTTGTTCTTATCTTTATTACAAATTTCTTTGTTAGCTTTATTTAAAGCTCTGATAGCTTGATGTTTCTTGTATCCATTTTTTAGAAATTCATTTATTATATGATATTTTTATTTATCTAAGTGATCTTTGTTAGAAATCTTGATGGCTCTTGTGGCAAGAGTGTTTAGGATCCATAATTTTTGGTTGGGATGGTGGTGAGATGTGGCTTGAAGATACTATTTAGTGTGAGTCTTTTTAATGTATACTTGGTGATATATGGATCCATCAGAGTTGCGATTGCCAAATTCTCTTTCAATTCATTCATCATCTCTCCCACCAAGTCTTGGAGCAAGCAAAGAGGATGGTGACTATGTACTAGCAGTTGGACCACCAAAACGATAAAATCGATGCTCTTTGGAGCCAAGTGGAGAACACGCTGAGACCCATCATAATAGGGGTACCACACTCAACAACAATAATGGAGATGCTTAATTAGAGGATGCAGTGCTAAGAAACTTCCACAACAAATGATCAAATACTGTAAAATTGTTTTTAAATACTATAGGATCTATAACTACAATCAAAACAATATAAATGATGTAGCCTCTAGTTTTGGTGATATGGAGGTTGAACCTCTCCTAAATACTCATGTCATTATAGAATACGATCTCAGAATAATTGTAGTCATCCCGGTTTTTGTTGCAATTTAGGTACTAATTTTATAAAATCTCTACTCATTATTATTAAAAAAATATGCAACGATATTTATTGAGCTATATCTATTTCAAATGCATAGTGACATGGTAATAAGTTGCATCATAACAGTAGCATGAAAATTAGTTATATTCAAACTTGTAAAAATCCATTACTTCTTTTTAGTTGGGTAAATTACAAAACAGGGAAATTCCCAAGGTTTGGCCATTGTGGGGTTTCTTCAAGATATAATTATATGGATTAAGAAACCTAATAAGAGAGTTAAATACTATCTAAGAAATCATATATTTCCTCCTTAATTATGTGAAAAAATCCAAGAAACCACACACCTCTCCCCTCTTTAAAAATCATACAAATACACATTTTTAAGCCCAAAAAAGCATGGCCCGACATGTATACACATTTTTTTCATGAAAGAAAGAAGTGTGTTCCTTAATTATATGTTATTTTTCTTTAAGTGAAGTGTGCATTCCTCTTTTTAACTATATAAAAAAATATTAAATTACACAAAAATAGTCTTCTAGGTCCTAATTATTAAGGCTAAATCCCTTGGTTAGGTTTGAGAAAAAATGAAAAACTATTTTATAAAATTTATTGTAGTGTTATAACTATCCCATGCAATATTTGATTCTAAAATTCTTTTAAAATAGGAAAACCTTGAGGAGAATTTAAATTATAATATGTTTCTCTCTAAATTGAACTTTATAAGACTACATACATTTTCCTAATAGCTATAGTAGAGCCTCCCCTAATTTTTATTTTATTATATCTTTATTTAAGTATTAGCTCCAATTTTCCATTTAAAATTTGAAATGTATTCATTGATTTACCACCCTAATAACTTGCAATTGGGTAATATTCTTCCCAAGGACTCCCAAAGTTGCAATGAGCTATATGAGAAGAGTAAAAAGAATAGCATGTAGAATGCATGGTGCATCCAGAGCATTGAGGCCCCCACCTCCAATGAATTACCACATTTTTTAGACCAAATCCAACACCATCTCACCAAGGAAAAAATTTCACATTACAACATCCATCTAGCATTAGAGTGTAAAAATATGAGCTCCCAATCCCAATCCTTGTTTCTTATATAATTTTTTCATCTCAAACCATTTTTGCATCTTAAATATCCTTTGATGCAAAATACTAATTATTCTAATTACTAATTTAATATTATTCAACCACGCATGTGTCACTTCATACAAAAGTAATTATTTTGTTTAAAATGTAAAATAGGTATTATTCACCACATCCTAACCTCTTCTCCTAGTTTTACTCTTAAATGTTCTCTAGATCCCTTTTTATTTTTCCTCATTGAGTGGGTGCACAAGATTTTTGTTTCCTATTTAATTAAAATTACTTTTCTTTCCATTTAACTCACTCTTTTTTATATGCATTTCCTTTTTAATTTATAATATTTCCCATTTTATAAAAGTATTTGTAAGTCTATATGATCAAGAAAACCACTAATTCAATTCATTCAATTTACCATGCTAAAATAAAAAGCATATTCCAAAGGTTAGTTTTCTCCAAATTATAAATAAACTAAATCAAAGTCAATACCAAGGGTGAGACAAATTAGCTTAGAGCCTTCAAGTGTTCAGTACCAAGATATAGACATAACCTCTACATCTCTTCAAATACTTTTCACCAACAGATAGATATAACCTTTACAAATATTTAGGTGCATGATACTAAAGGTTCCATACAACCGTATGCCCTTAAAATACTCTATACTAGTAAGAATAGAGTGTTTCTTGTTTCCACATGCCTTTCAAGTGTCATTTTTCAATGATGGGGT
Source organism: Pinus albicaulis (assembly GCA_034641835.2). NCBI lineage: Eukaryota > Viridiplantae > Streptophyta > Pinopsida > Pinales > Pinaceae > Pinus > Pinus albicaulis. Next base: position 1,152,892,744 of record CM076579.1, on the reverse strand, counting down.
ATGGTGTGATGGTTGGGACTTCAATAACACAACTCATTCACCATTAATGAGAGACTAATGGTCACTAAATAATAATTTGTGACATATTATTATGCACCTCATAGAAATACCTCATGAGTGATTGAATCCACGACCTACCCTTACATTGATCTGTAACCTCAAAAAATAACATAAAACATAGGTTTTTCAACCTATAACTTGTTAGGGAGGCTAGTAGGTAAGAATATGAAACCTATATATCCTCTTCCTCATTATACTCATCCTGCGACATCTCATCATACAAACCTTTTCAAAATTTTAATCTTATTTAGAAAATGTTTTCCTATCTCTACACACATTTAAAGACAACATATCAAATAGAACTATCCAATAATCATGAATAAACAATTCCAGCAATGTCGTATACATGTCAATCATAAATAAACCAAATCCATCCTACCTATATATATTTCGCACTTGAAAAACCATCAATAACAGAATATATTTATCATGTAACAATGTGTTCATTTTCAGTATTCCTTAGCATCATAAGAATATCAAATCATAAACCATAAAAAATGTATGTATAAATCAAGCAATAATCACATCAAAATAGATCAAAGGTATAAATCACATCATCAATAAATGTATATGTCAACCAACTGTGCCATTATTAAAACCAATATTTCCTCAAAAAATAGCATGATATCAAATCAAATAAAGTCAAAGAAAGAGACAAAACTACACTTTCAAAACCATAACCATTCAAATGATCTTGTTGGATGTTTGGATTACTTAATTGAACATTAGATTCTATTTTATGTTTTTCTATGCTTATTACTATTGATATATTTATTTTTTTATTTTTACAAACATGAATAACATATTTATTTATATATCAATATTATCTTCCTAATTATCTATCTTTCTCTTATATTTGTCTTATCTATTCTTCCCATTTGTTCATTATTCTTCTATTATGGTTATTTTTCCATAAATTTTTTTGTCATCTAAAATTCCATTTGATATGATATTCCATTTATTCATCATTCATATACTATGAATAATTTTATTATTATACTCTTTTTCATTTATTAATTTATCCTCTTAGCTATTCCATTGGAAATCAGTCATCTACTATGACTGATTTTTTTATGTATCTAATATCTTATTCTTGCACATGAATACATACCATTTTTATATATCACCATTCACTTCATTATTATGAGAGGGTGTGATGATGTACATATTCAAGCAGTAATGTAAAATTTGTCACTATAAGACATTAAGGTGGCAACCATTGAATTGTGTCAATATTTGTAGATAGGTGGATAGTGAGCATCCTATGTGATAGGGGTGTCTCTCATTGAGAGCCACTTATACGAAATTAGGGAAGCTATAAATGGGAGGTATATATAATGAGATGGTTATGAATATTCACTTTCCATAGCCTCCTTTAGAAGGTCATAATATCTTAAAATGAGAATCACCTAGTGCAAAATTGAATCATCTTAAGGAGTCAATTTCACTAAGGAAACAATTATTGCATGTGAAATATCATAGGTGATGGAGTAAAATCACTAGATTCATAGATGTAGGTAAGCATACTATATATTTTCCTCCGTTTTATTCTTGAGTTATAAATGATTTACAATAATACCTCTATTTGTTTTTTGCTATTTTGGGGTCACGATCTCAATCCCAGAATGTGTTGTTTTAGGTAATATCAAGTAATATCGTGCATAGACACACCAATATATAATGTGTTTAATATTTTATTTTTTTAATGATATTGACCATTTATTAATGCGGTAATGTGGAGTTCTATTATTTCCTTTATACTAAAAATTTTTAGTGAATTTTCCTTTGACAAATTATTCTACTAATAACAACCAGCCTTGAAATCATTGAATTCTATACATTTCATTTAAATCAATTAAATAGATATTATTTTCTATATTTTAGCATACACATAAAAAAATTTCTAGGCAATAATGGGTACCTACTTGAATCTAATTAAAATTATAATCCATTAGCCATCCTATTTCACCATTTTAAATGGATGCATCCTTCAAAACATGCTTGATATCTTATGAATGCATGTTTGAATTAAATATTATAATGTAGAAAAATAATTCAAGCATAGAATAGTTGAAATAATGGAAAATACATGAACACCCTCATCACCCCTCTCCCTCCCTCCATTTTGTACCACACCAACAATTAACACCCTCCACTCCCCCCTTCCCCACCCCAACCCAACACACACATGCATTTCATGAAAAAAATCATATCCTTATATGAGAATAGAGAATTTAATTTTAGAAATAGAAAATAGAGTTTAAACACCTATCCTTTAACAAAATATTTCAAAATAAACTAATAGAGTGTGGGAGTAAACTAGCTTTGAGTTTTGATTGTCTAGAAACCTTTGGGAATTGAGAACCTTTAATGTATGGTATTTTACGAAGATAAAATTTGACTTGATCAACTCCTTGATTCATGGGATGCTAGTCACTCTTATTATTTGGACCAATCGAGTGATCAAATGTAACTTTGTCACACCTAATTTTAGGTAAAGTTGGTTATGCAATCAAGAAGGTCCAAATGTATAGATAGAAGAGCTTGTTTTTCATACCCATATATGACCTTTGGAGATCTCTCTTATTGAGATATTATGATGATATATTGGTGTTTTATAATACTAATTGATATTCTTGGAATCTTCTTCCTTATGAAATATTTATGAAGCTCACTTTAGGAGATTCCAATATTATAAGGTGGTATTGAAAATTTCCAATATATCTCCATTATTGATCAATATAATAGAGCTACACGTTTTTTATGAATACAACAAATGAGCTCATATGTTTATACCTTTATATGCCTTGAGTGCATAGTTAGTTTTCCCTAAAAACATGGGTGAGAAAGATATACTTAATCAAACAAGTTGTCCCAATAACAAGAGTGCCTAGTATCCCATGAATCAAGGAGTTGATTAAGTCAATTTTGATCATTTTCAAGAACCTCAAATAAAGGGTGCTCCATTCTGAAAGTGTTTTACATTATAAAAAAATCAAGTTGGTTTAAGCTTATACTCTAGCATCCGCTTTAAATAAAACTTATAGGTGGATAATAAAAATTGTATCCCAATAAAAGTTTATTATGTAAGATAAATTCACCACTCAACTGTTGGGCACAACCCAACTTGGCCTATATTTTGGCTAAAACTTTGCATTTTGAGGAGAAGAGTGTGAAGTGGACCACACATTGGAGCATCTTAAATATACCGTGTGGTGTCATAGGGGCTTCAGGGTGGGTCAACGCCCCTCCTTTTTGTAAAGTGCATAATTTGTAAAGGGTTTTGGGACATAGTTTCTTTTTTTAGGGAGTCCATAGTATTTGACCATGGTATTTCGACAATGTAATTGTATATATATAGGATTGAAATTCTATGTTGAGAGACACATAATGACATGATATATGGTTAAGGTAAAGTCTTTGCAATTTGTATTTTGTAGTGAAGGGAAGGCTCTGCAGCTAAGTGCACATATACCTTGGAAGATTCTGTAGCTTAGTGCGCAGATAGCCTATAGCTCAGTGTGAAGGTCAAAGAACTAATTTTATTCAAGGATTCATCATAGTAAAGAAGAATTTTTGTGGATGATATTCTGGTGTTCTTATGTGTTTTATATATATATATTTTTTCTTAATATATGTTTTTGCGAAGTAGTTATTACGGTTGCATGTTATGACAATGCAATAATGGTTTATGGGTTTACATGGCATGTTTCTTTAATTGATATAAATGTGACGAAGTAATTTATAAGTGTTAAGAGTAAGAAAACATAAAAATACCACATCTCCTCATCCCTCAAGTTTGCAGAAACTTGGTTCTGCATCCACCCATAATCACTTTGGGTGAGACTGTGATCTGCTTGCAGGTCATTGTTGAAAGGGCCAGTGATCAGGGGTTTTTTTGGTGCACAGTAAGTCTGGACTTGGGTCAGCCAAAATAAACCCAATAGAGAATAATTTAGGGCTCACAAAGGGGAAGAGATGACAATACATTAATTCAATTAATGACCAGGGAGTTTTCTTCACGACACACATACTAGCTGGAAAGATCATGAGAAATTTTCGAGCCAATGAAGTCCCTATAGCAATAGTTTCACTAGCTGCTCACTGTGCCAATAGGTTCAGTACAACTGGGTTGTGTATCTATGCAAATAATTTCTGGAATACTGTTATGAGGTCCAAGATAAAGGTACCACCTTTCATTATGGATGGTTGATCTTGATAATAGCAATGTTGGCATGTAGAGAATCAAAGGAGTCCCAGTTTCCTTCGGTAGATTTAGATGTTTATGTATCCTTACGGTATGCCTCGTTGTGGTATATCACCGAACCGTCACGAGCGCATGAGAAAAATATATTTTTCTATTATATCACATGGATTTGCATATGTTGGTAAACCAACATCCTTCAATTTCGTTGAGCCTGTATGAGAATTATAGCATTGTTGCAAAATTTAAGTTTGATTTCCACAAAGTCTAAATACAGTCTCAAAAGGACGCGACGAAGGCATGGTATCCCTTGCCATATTTGGCAATGAAAGATGATATATTTTCACAACCACAACAATGGCCCACAGAATGGATGACTGCGCTAGAAACAGAGGCAGGTGATAGTTCGACAGAGGAAGAAACATTGTAGCATGGGGAATCTAGTGGAAAGGATAAGGACAAGGATGAGGAAGAGGAAGAACTAGAAGAGTAGCATGACAAGGAACCTCTTGGAGGAGATGAGCACAATGAAGAGCCTAAAAATACTGAGACAAAACCTTCCATTGTAGCAAAGAGGAAGGTAGGGGTCGAAGATATCAAGAAACCCAACAAGAAGAAAAAGGTAGGTTAATAAAAGGACATAATGTTGTTGGTCCTAGTTGAGGGGGACTTGGATTAAATTGGCGAAAAAGTACAAGAAGTTATGATAGAGTCATTGAACATGATAGAGGATCGCTATGGCACACTTCTATCAGGTATTGAGGATAGGATTGTAGAGTTAAATATATTGACACAGACAACCATACAACCAACAAAAACAAAGGAAAGTCTCCAAGAAGAAAGATTAGTAGAGCCCACACTTGGGGCGTGTTTAATGTAGATACCTACCAACGCCTTACATTTTAACTCTGCAGAAGTAAAGCAGCTTGCTAAGGGGTGGACGTATGTTAACATGAACATCACAATGTTTCCATTGCAAATACTACATGAGTTGCATCAAGGAATCATAGATGAGTTGAAGCAGTGAGAACAACTCACGTCAAAATTGAACATTTAGGTGGAACAAGAGCGAGCTTCGTTGAAGAAGCAACTTGACCAAGCCATTTAGGAGAAGAACTAGGCAGTGCAACAATAATAAAAGTTAAAATAAGTGGTTGAAGCCACATGTAAAGAAGTTCTGGACATGGATGTCTGCAAGGAGGAATCAACAGAAGACAAGGTCATGAAGCTTGACCTTGCAGTGGAGGAATCCAAGAAGAAGATAGAATATGTATAATTTGAGCATGAGATAAAGATATGTGAGTTGAAGATGAATTTGCAACCAACTATGCCACCAAAACTACAAGAGAAGAGGGAGATCGACCTAAATACTACAGTGGCAGATTGTGGTAGATTGTTGAATGAGAATTTACAGATTTGGACTTCACTGCAGGAAGATACAAATATGTAGAACCAAAGAAGACATACAGAAAAAGAAAAAGCAGCAAGAGGAGATTCGAGCAACTATGAAGACCTTGCCAATCTCGTAGAGGCTCTCCAGGATCAATAATGGAAATGCCCTCCAAAAGAAGCTAGAGGAGTTGAGAAGGGAATAAAAGAATACATAACTCAACTATGGCATGATGAGGCTCTCCAAGTGTCTCAGGAATTGGATGGAAGCTTCAATAGCTTCAACATAAAGGCAAAGGACTATAGGGCCAATGACAGAAGAACTGTTGGAAGAAGTGTGCAACAAGGAAAAGTAGGTCTCAAGGATTCTGGAGAAATTCAACAGTGCATACAATAGCATTGCAACAAAAATCAGAGGAAAAGAAGCTAAGTGTCTTGGGACAAGTCACATGTCAGTGTTGGAGGCTTGTTGGGCACAACCCAACTTGGCCTATATTTTGGCTAAAAATTTTCATTTTGAGGAGCAGAGCGCAAAGTGGAACACACGGTGGAGCATGAGAAATATACCGTGCGGTGTCATAGGGGCTTTGAGGTGGGTCGAAGCCCCTCCTTTTTGTAAAGCACACAATTTGTAAAGGATTTTGGGTCATAGTTGCTTGTTTTAGGGAGTCCATGATATTTTGACCATGGTATTTTGATGATGTAATTGTATATATACAAAATTAAAATGAGATGTTGAGAAACACATAATGACATGAAATATTGTTAAGGGAAAGCATTTATAATATGTATTTTGTAGAAAATGGAAGGCTTTATATTTGAATGCGTAGAGGCCTTAGAAGAGTCTCTAGCTTAGTGCGCAGAGAGCTTGTAGCTCAGTGCGAAGGTCAAAGAACTAATTGTATTCAAGGATTCATCATAATAAAGAAGAATTTTTATGGATGATATTCTGGTGTTATTATGTTTTTTCTGTATACATTTTCGTTATATATGTTGTTGCGAAGTAGTTATTACAGTTGCATGTTATGACAACGCAGTAATGGTTTATGGGTTTACATGGAATGTTTATGTGATTTATATGAATGTAGTGAAGTAATTTATAAATTTTGATAGTAAGAAAAAATAAAAATACTACATCTCCTTGTCCCTCAAGGATGCAAAAACTTGGTTCTGCATCCACCCATAGTCACTTCGGGTGAGATTGCGATCTTCTTGCAAGTCGTTGCCAAAAGGGCCAGTGATCAGGGGTTTTGTTGGTGTATAGTAAGTTCGAACTTGGGTTAGCCCAAATCAAGCCAACATCAACCATAAGCATCCAATTTGGATATCACCCACAATATGGAATATTTGGTCACAAGGGAAAAGAAACCAACTCTATATTTATAGCTCACCTAAACCAAATCATTGCTCATGACTTAGATAATTGTATCATGAAGGCACACTCAAATCACCTCATTCAACCATCAACCAATGATAAATTATATTTACACTACCATACACAAAATAGCTTTGGAATTTCCCTTCTCTCCTATATATACCCTTAGGATTTCATTACCATATTGTACTCTAGTGCATAAAAAAATATTTAAATTGTTTATTTGTCTTTGAGAAATATTGATGGAGAAATACTTTTCCTCCATAGAATTAAATGAGTATTAATGTCAAGTGGGTAATGGATTCCTACATTTTTTATCATCCATAATCATGTACAACCCATAATTTATCTTACAAGAGCTCCAAATCCATCTTCGTAGTTTTAGTTCTTCAGAGGATATAATAAGAAGGTTTTCATATGGAAAAATAGATATCACGATGAAGTTGTGACGATGCATGAAACTCCACAGGGTAGGAGAATTGAATTAAGGAATTTAACATCTTCTAAAAATTATTGTGATTCTTCTTACAAGTATCATTTCCAATGCTACTTCTTTATTTGAGTAGACTTTCCTTCACCCACCATTTCATGAATTTATGATCTAGATTTATAAGTCAAAGGTTATGATGAGTTTCATTTAAAGTACGTGATATAAAATATGTGATTTCTTGCATTGGCACTTGGAAATAGAGCCTTCCATTTCCTTGAGTCCCCTTTCATATTTTTCTCTTATTTATTCAAATCCATTACATACCCTTTATATCCATCTTGTACCATTACATATTGTATTCCAAAATTATCATGTTATATAACATAGAGTGCATCATAGTAACCCTATCACATGGTCCTTGGAAATTGTATTTATAACATTTATATACCTAACCATTTTCTAGTTAGGCCTTGTCCTTAAGCTCCACATTAGGAATATACATAACATATTTACAACAGTTAAATTATAAGGTCATTTATTTTCATAGAGCATGACTTGACATACATCATAATAAACATCCATTTAAAATTCATACACAATATGATACAATACCTTCTAATGGTTAAAAATATAGTAATATATGGATGGTTTTAAGGTTTGAAATATCGAAACAAAATTTAAAATTACAATCATGGAAATATGGATGAATTTAATCACTATCTAAGACATGAAAAATGTTTCCTGGAATATGGCTTCTTCTATGCTTGAAATTAAAGTGACCAACTATAAAATATTCAAACATATATATAACAACTATTTATATAGATATAACTAGTGTTAGAGAAGTTTCAATGATTGAAATTGCACCATATATAATTTATCATCTATTTTGGTACCTTTGGGTGGAAGAAATGGAGGAATTGGTTTGCAAAGTTCATTTTAGTGGTAGGTTCCAATTTTGAGATTTTAGGTCCATAAATTATAGATCAATTTTGTGCGGTAAAATTTTTTTGAGCATAACTCTATCATGTCAATATTATTCTACTCGTTGATATCCTTCTAATAATGCAAAAAAAACCTTAATCGAAGCTCATATGTGAAAATTAAGCCTCCCACAAGTTGACCTACTTAATAACCACAATGGTACATGTGGATGCCATGTCAACCCTTGTTACTGTTATGTGAGGCTAGTCACATGTGGATTTATAAAAATATTCTAGAAGGTCTAAGTATCTTTTACACTAATTGAAATTGGGGGCATGTAAAATCCCTAACCCTATGTAGCTATCATACTATGCTAAATATTGGGCCACCAAGAGGATGAGGGGGTTCCATTCATTCAACATTGTACATCTTTTGTAGTTGAGAAGAGCATATAGGAGTGGGATTTGAGAGCATAACAAGGATGATTAATATTCTATTACAACTATTCTTGCCAAATTATCAAAGGAAACTCTATAGTGAGTTGCCCATTTTTACATTTTCATTTTCATAATTAAAGAAAATAGAGAAGATCACAAAATTCACCTTTTAACTGGGTTTTCCCCTATATCGGATTTCCCATGATATATCTTGTGTTCATTTAAGTGAATCATAAGTTCATTTTCTTATTCTTTTATTTCCATAAACTTAAATAATAAGATAATAAAATTAAATATAATATTTTTTAAAATAAACCTACATAATAAAAATTCAAAATAATATAAAATTTATTACTATAAGTTGTTCCAATAAAATAACTACAATAATATAACTAACCTTAAAAAATAATACAACTAACTTTAAATCATTTTTCCAAAGGATGGTTCTTCCTCCCACATTACTTGCATTCGTAATAAAAAAATAAATCATAACCATATTAGTAAGAAACAAGATTTATTAGTCCCTACCTTCGACATTGTAGGGACTATATCAATCACTTGAGCACTCACCAACCATTAATCCATTCGTTGACCAATTTTGTTCTCCTTAACAAAAGTTTTGGGTTGTCGATTTCATTTCATATAAATTTTAACCAAATTTTTGGGATAAAAAATATTTGACCTCTTATTGGATGTAATATTCCAAAAATTTAGCCTTCATATAAATGGAATATTATAGTTGGTTTTATCACTAGGTAGGTGAATAAATGGGTAAGGAGGCCCCTAAACCCATTTATAAGGAATAATGACACTCCTAATGTGAAAGGAGGAAGAATAAGAAGCTGGATTAAGCACCCTTGGGTGTGAACAGGAAGTGGATCATGTTGATTCAGTCAACTTTGACCAAGTCAACAACGTTGTTTAGATACAATGAATCTCCTTTATGAACAACGCAGTTTTAGTGGAGGACAACTTGCATGAGCTTGGTGGAAAATATGGATGGGACCCAATGTGGAGAGGCTCACTTGCTATATATGGAGAGGATGGGAGCCTTTTTTATTCATGTTTTTAGATTATCATTTGATATTGGTCTTTTAGACTTTGTTTCCTCTTGTTGTTTAGCGGGGTTGCAGTGCTATTTAGCACAAGGGTGTTCCTGATCGGGAATCCCTACATCATCCTAAAGGAAGGAGAGATTATTGGAGCTGCATTTCCTCATTTCGGCATTATGGCCAAGCTACCTCCTTCAGCTACAACGCAGTTTCTGTTTAGAGCTGGGTTGTGTTGCAGGGTGCAGCAAGAGGATCACATAGAGCTGTTTCTGGGCTTGTTTTTCAGTGGAGAGGTAGCCTATCCATTAGAGGATCACCAAGGATGGATCCTAGGCATATTTTATCATCTTTGGCATCAGGCCAAGCACCTACCATCCCTCACAGTGCAGTCCCAATTATGAACTATGTTATTTTTGGAGGCAATTGCTGGGAGGGTTCATTGAGCTCATCAGGAGGGTCTATTTCTGAGTAGAGGGATCAACCTTCTAATTAGAAATACCATTGGAGGAGGAAATTATTATTTCAGATCTTTCATAGCCTCATTTTATATCAAATCCAGTTTGCAGTGGCACATTAGTCCAGGGTTATTTGTCACATTGTATATTTCTTGGTATTTCTAGCAATCCTTCCCGGGTTGGCTAGAAATCTTGTATTAGAGCCCACATCTTCATTGCTGGGAAATTATTTTGTTTCTGTTAGCAAAATTTCATTTTTATATGTATTCAACAATAGCTACACTGTTATATACAACACTTTCACTTCTCTCCGGCATTCTATACAGTTGCAGCAACTCTTGTATTTATTGTTCTGATCTTTGGAGGATTGTTCCTATTCATTGAGAGGCTTGTCCCTCATGATATTTCTGTATATTTATGCTGATATATTAATAAAATGATGGCTTCATATTTATCCCCCTTATTTCATGTTCAGATTTGCAGATTTTTACATTTTTATGTTCATGTATTTTTGCAATCCCATTTTGGGATATTACAGTGGTATCGGAGCATAATATTGGCTCAGCCTGTGCATCCAAGACATTATTCCATTAGGAGGAGAATATTCTCACAGAAAATAGAATATTTATAGAAGAAACAAAGGCATTACTCCATTATTTGGAGAAATGAAGGAAGAAAGGGTCTCCCTGCTTCTTTTCCAAGCTATGAAAAATATCAGAGAAGATATCAAGGAGATGAAAGGGGAGAAGTGTAGGAAATTCCTGAGAAGGTTTGAAAGAGAAGCAAGCCATAGATATTCACATTATGGGTGTGAGTATTCAGCCACACATGTAGATCCACAACGCAGTCTATTTCCCACATTCACCGCAAGAAGGATGGAGGAAGGAGATGCACCAAGGGAGGAGACCTTGAGTGTCTATATTCAGGAGTATGAGTCGCAATCATGGAGATTAAAATAACGCTTGGACTTCCAAGGGTTTTTCCAACTCAAAGAAGCTAGAACATCCAACAACCATAATAGAAGAAAAAGGGGTAGAATCTTTCTATCTAACTTTGATGGATCAGCAGAGTGCACAACCAAAGCTTGGGTGGAGGAGCTAGATTCATATTTCCAGCTACACCAAGTTTCAGAAAAGGAGGCCATTAGAGTAGCAGTGTTTCACCTCAAAGGTGTGGCCATAATTGGTGGTTTAATATTTCTTCTTCATTTTATCATGAAAATGTAAACACTTGTGTTGGGTTCACTAAGGAATTGGTGAGAATATTTGACATTAAACATTGTAAAACATCTCTTGTGGAACCCAAAAACCTAAAACCTTTGCATGAGTTGGAGAGATCTATCTTTCCAACTCCACTCCATATTTCTGATGAAGGGGATAAAAACATGCATGGTACCTTTCCAAGGGAAAGATCCCCACCTTTTGAGGAACCCTCTTCTATTGGTGAAGACATGGAGAAACCTCCTTCAAGGGAAGACCAAGATCAAGGGTCTCTCATTGATGATGAGGCAATCTCACATATTGATGAAGAGGATGAGCAGAGAAGAGCTAACAGTGTTGTACTATTGGGAGAAGATCCATCACCACATGGATATGGGAAGGGAGCCATTGCTTCCATTAGAGGAGCCCTTGTGTCTTTGCAAGGAGTTCCAAATGATCCAACACGTGGGAACCAAAGAAAAATTCTAGAGCATCATGCATTACTTATTTTTGGTTGTGAATCTTGGCAGATGGAAGGAGAAGAAAGGAAGGATAAACATCAAGGGATGATGGGCATTCACCCTTATCTATTCCGGGAGGTTTCTGCAAAAAATAAGGGGACTGTATTGCGCATTGAAGAGAGGGAAAAATAATTCCACTCATATATACAGTCCACTTCAGATTTTGATGTCTCACTACATGGGGGCATTCCACCTGGGAGGCCACCAGATCTAGAGTTGATGGGAGACATTTTTGCATTTGGTTCACCAATATTATATTCCGGATGGTTGAAGGCCTTGGAGGAGTCCAGTACAGTGCAGAGAGTTTGGGATAGACTCAAGGAGGAGAGATATATTCTCCCATTTTCAGCATTACCCACTCTCACTACATATATTGTGTTGACAAAAGTTGCAGCAGTGATGGAGGATGGCACCTTCATGGTGCAAGGGAGCTGCTCCATGGATTTGGAGAAATATAGGGTACTTCCTTTGAGGAAGAAATCCTCCATAAATTGGAGTAGATGGAGGCCACTCATGCTTACATTGGCCAAGATTAGGAGGTTCCTTTTGGATGGTAGCTTCTCATGGGAGGCCAACTTCCAAAAGTCACCACTTCTATTTGAGCATGAGAAGCTGCATGAGAGTCATGGCAGAAATTTGGAGGATGAATTTTGCATGAGGAATGTCAAAGTAGAGGACAACAGCATGTGGGGAGCTTCAAATTTTAGATCTTCAACACTATCTCTAATGAGGATTGATCTATATTGGAGATCTCAACTTTTGGTAGAGTACTCCAAGGATCTTGGTGCTTGCATGATTCTCGATGACCTTGATGGAGATGATAGATACATGGTGGTTGGAGAGGTCATATATTATTATGGTAGAGTCTTCTTGACTAGAGTTTATGAGCTCAAGAGGAAGCTACTACATGCAGCACATGTGGACTTTATTTCCATGCACTTTGATGCATTTCATACTTTGATGGAGGAGTTCACTTGGGAGGGCATCCAGTAGGATATACATCAACATATGGAGAGATGGATAGCCTAGATAGTGTTAGAGAGGTTGTCACAGCCACTTCCCTACTCATGGAGAGTAAGGGAGAACTTTCAGTTGATCCATTTCAGCTTAATGACCAAAGTACATAGTAAAGGAGGTACATTTTTGCATTATGATTTGCACTTATTTACTTTACATGAGTAGCATATTGTACCAAGGAGGATCCTTCCTTCTTGTATATTGTATTGTCATGTACTTGACGCCATTTAAAACATTTATGTTGGCCATTCTATCGGTCGTTTGTGGGGGAAGCCACATAATTCTTAGTGTGCACCATTGACACCACATTGTATATTCATGATTCCATCTTATGGGATGAATGTGGCAAAAAAAAAGTGGCTGGGAAAGCACTTGTTATTATTATTTTTGAGGCAGGCAAGGAATGCACTGTGCTGGTTCCATGTGTGGAACTATAATCCACTCTCTGGTTGTCATATGGTAGCTTGCTTTCATTGGTTTTTTCTTCCATGTATTGCTGATATTCTTATGTTCATAGGGAGATTTTCTTGGAGAGTACAGGATGAGTTGGAGATTCCCATTGGGAGTATGGATCTTGCTACTTTACATGTTGTATGTTTTAGGATAAATAATGGGCAAACCATGATGGCCACATCACCTCTTTTCCTCATGTGGGAGGAGCCATTTGAAGAACTTGAGTTCTTGGAGGAGGCACTTCATGGCTGATTTGTTTGGTGGGGTAACTTGGGCCATTCTTGGAGGCCATTAAATTTCATCCCAAGATCATAAAAAACCCCATACTTACCATAAATGGAGAGAGAAACAAATTGGATGGGAAAATATAATCTCTCCATGCAGCCCCAACACATTGCATAAATCGGGGGTTGATGATTTATTTCATGAGCTACCTAGAATGGCTCATTTCATTTGGATGATGGAATGGGTAGAGGAGTCTCTCATGGGTCATGAGATCCCATATTCTTGTCATAAATCCTACCTTGAGGAGGCCATTGGACAACAAGAAGGTTTCCACTTACACCTTCCACCTTTTCATGACGTGAGCCATTTGGTTTTACATACTTGGGAGGAAACATTGGAGGACAGATTTATTGCACATTGTTTTGAGCTGTGGTGGGGAATATTGATGAGGAGGCCAAAAGAAGAGGAGGGGAGGAGTTTTTTTCTCCTTATACAGTTTCTTGAGGACAAGAAAATTTTTGGAGGGGAGGACTATAATATTCCAAAAATTTAGCCTTCATCTAAATGGAGTATTATAGTTGGTTTTATCACTAGGTAGGTGAATAAATGGGTAAGGAGGCCCCTAAATCGACTTATAAGGAATAATGACACTCCTAATGTGAAAGGAGGAAGAATAAGTAACTGGATTATGCACCCTTGGATGTGAACAAGAAGTGGATCATGTTGATTCAGTCAACATTGACAAAGTCAACAATGATGTTTAGATACATTGAATCTCCTTGATGAACAACACAGTTTTAGTGGAGGAAAAATTGCATGAGCTTGGTGGAAAATATGGATGGGACCCAATGTGAAGAGGTTCACTTGCTATATATGGAGAGGATGGGAGCCTTTGTTATTCATGTTTTTAGATTATCATTTTATATTGGTCTTTTAGACTTTGCTTCCTCTTGTTGTTCAACGAGGTTGCAGTGCTGTTTAGCACAAGGGTGTTCCTGATCGGGAATCACTACCTCATCCTAAAGGAAGGAGAGGTTATTGGAGCTGAATTTCCTCATTCCGTCATTCTAGCCAAGCTACCTCCTTCAGCTACATCGCAGTTTCTATTTAGAGTTGGGTTGTGTTGCAGGGTGCAACAAAGGAGGATCACATAGAGCTGTTTATGGGCTTGTTTTTCAGTGGAGAGGTAGCCTATCCATTGGAGGATCAGCAAGGAGGGATCCTGGGCATATTTTATCATCTTTGGCATCAGGCCAAACATCTACCATCCCTCACAGCGCAGTCACAATTCTGAACTGCGTTATTTTTGGAGGCAATTGCTGGGAGGGTTCATTGAGCTCATCAGGAGGGTCTATTTCTGAGTAGAGGGATCAACCTTCTAATTATAAATTCCATTGGAGGAGGACATTATTATTTCAGATCTTTTATAGCCTCATTTTATATCAAATCTAGTTTGAAGTGGCACATTAACTCCAGGGTTATTTATCACATTGTATATTTCTTGGTATTTCTAGCAATCCTTCCCGAGTTGGCTAGAAATCTTTTATTAGAGCCCACATATTCATTGCTAGGAAATTATTTTGTTTCTATCAGCCACATTTCATTTTTATATGTATTCAACAGTAGCTACACTATTATAGATAGCGCTTTCACTTCTCTCTGGCATTCTATACAGTTGCAACAACTCTTGTATTTATTGTTCTGATCTTTGGAGGATTGTTCCTATTGCTTGAGAGGCTTGTCCCTCATGATATTTATATATAATTCTACTGATAGTTTAATAAAATTATGGCTGCATATTGATCCCCCTTATTTCATGTTCATATCTGTAGAGTTTTACATTTTTATGTTCATGTATTGTTGCAATCCCATTTTGGGATATTGCATTGGAAAATTCACGTGCCCCGATGCCCCTGATGTTATTTTAGCCTGAGTCTCAAAAGGTTGGGGAAACATTATTTTATCCAAAAAAATAAATAATCCAAATTATAAAAAATATCCAAAGTTTAAAACGAAGACAAATCCAAAGGCTAAAGCATACACAAATTTTGAAGCTAAGGCAAATCCAAATTCTAAAACATATCCAAAGTTTGTTTTCCATTGTAAGAAACAAAGATATATAATTAATCAAACAAGTTTAGGTGTCAATGGTGCTAGACACCTCTTGCCACCTCCTTGACCTCCTCTACCACTTCTTCAGGAAGGGTTTGAACTCAATATGTATAATATTTTGGCCCTCAAACTAGTGAATATGTGTCATTTCAATCAACTAGATAAGTGTTTGTTGCCTTTACATCTAGTACCAACTAAATTTTACATGGAACTAGGATGGGATCTACCTTTGAAAAATCTAGATATTAGCAGAGGGGCTAGGGCCATTAAAGGATGTCGGGGGCTATAACTTGTGATCTATAAATAGCTCTTGAGCTAGTGGATCTTAAACTATAATATCCACTCAAATTGGCATTTCTTTTGTATCTACTCCTTTTATTTCCTATCACATTTTGCTTAAATGACTAAACAAGTGAAGGTATAAACTCTGACTAGTAGTGTCCTTTCATGAACAAGAAAAAATCCATGAACAAACCATTAAATCTAAAACTATTGGATTAAATGTAATTTTCTCAATACCTTCTCATATTTTCGAAGTATAAATATGTGATTATGATCACTTTTCTTTCTAGGGAACACTAAAAATGTAGTAGACGATGTATATACAACAACAAAATGTGAAACATTAGATATCTTTGTGGTTGGATCATTTTATACTGAATTTTTGTTGTTGTTTATGTTCATTATTCAGAATTTTTTATGGCATATATCCTAGAAGTAGCTTGATGGTAACTTTGAAGACCTTGAATATGCTTAGAAGCTCCCCTCTATCCAAGTGTAAATAATGGTCACATTTCTCTAGGGTGCATGGATGACTTCTTTCATTCATTTCATTCCTACAAACAACAGGAATTTTTTTCTCTTATATTCTTGTAGACACTTTGGTCTTAGATCAAATTAGATCGATTGTAGGAAAACAAATAAACTCGTATATCTCTTCACACCTCACTATCCAATAACAAAAATATCAACCAATAGTAATTAACTAAATTTATCACCAAAAAATTGTAACAAAAACAATGAAATGGTAACTAAACATTTTTTGAAACATCTACTCATTACATGAATTTTAATTTCAAGACTGATATAAATGTTAAAAAAAAAAAAAAATCATGATTTTGAATATGAAGAATCAGTTAAATGTCGAAAAAATTCTTTTTGAAATTAGGTTTGTTTCATACCTTCTCCATTATTATTTTAGAGTGGTTCTAACGTTACCATATCCCATGACTTAAATGTTTTTTAAATGATATCTTATTATCTTCTAAATTAAGATTGAGAAATCCCAATTAGAAACCATTCTGAGTAGAAACATTTAACTTGTAGTAAACACGTCCAATATACACCAAAATATTATTTAGTAAAGACTACATATTCCAACTTTTTTCACTAGGACTGCATATTCCTTCTCCATATTCTATATTTCTTCACTATACATTTCATAGTCCTTCTTAGGTGTAATAATTACATTGATATATTGGCACACATATTAATTTTCTCAAAATTAAACCTATTTCTATTTCAGTTTCAGTTCTAGTCTCTAGATGCTAAAAAATAACGATGCATAAATGTACACTTTTCTCGGTGATAAACCAAAAGTTATGCATAAGTTATATTAGCAATAAATCCTATCATCTAGAAAAATTCTCTCAAATATCAAGAAAACATTCACACATTTTTCTTAAGATGTCATACTTCACACATTGGGCCTCTGTTCACTTGTATTTGGAAACTACGGTGCAGGAATTTGGGAAATTCAGCAACAAAGCCTTAAAGTATAGCCCATAATATTATTCTTTTCTATAGCAGGTTATCAATGAGTTGGATTCTCTTTCTCTAGGCTTGGATGCAACTGACATTCAAAGATTTAACCTTCTTCCCTCACTGGTGAACCATCAACTCTTACTTCCGGGGAACCAATATTAATAGAATGAGAAGACTTTATAGGAAATTTTCCTATATGTAGGAGATAATATTGTAGTTCCTTTTCCTTTTTTATAACCAAATTTTGGTGGAGAGGTTCCATAACAAGATATATATGTAGTTTACCAAGTTGATATTGTTGAAGGAATTCTATCGCCATTATATCTAGTTCTATAAACATAAGCTCAAAATCTCATATAAGGGTTCCTCTTCATGAGTTGTTGAGATATTTACTAGGCTAATGCATGTAGGGTTCCTCTTCATCAGTGATTTAGATATTTACTAGGATAATGCGTGTAGCGCAACTTCTAGACTTTGACCCAATAACTCTTCTTTGATTTTGTTGAAAATGGAATAAAAAATTTAATTTTCCCTTGAATTGAATTAGTAGAAAATTGTAATTCCATATCACAAAACAACTTATACGAGTTGAATAAGTTAGTTTCCCTTATTTGGATCAATTAATTCAATTTGATGGCCTGAATTGATTTGTGTAAAGTGATTAAAAAAATTTATGATCCTAGGTTGAGTTTAATTTGTGTTGTAATAATTTAATTCAATTAAACTAATTTAAAGTCAGTTAAACTAGTTCTAACTGTTGGAGTAACTAGTAGGAGGTATAGAAGTGGGGTGTAGCTTCAGTGTTCAAGAAGTGAACTGATAAATCAACCATAAATAACTCATGCATGCATGAAATATGAGTTACCCTATTGATATTGGAGTTCAAGGGAAGTGTACTATCATTTGTATGATTAACCAAGTTGTACAAGTGGAGCATGTAGTTAAAGAAGGACCTATAGGGATCTCCGAGGCTGAGAAGAGACCAAAAAAGGTAACCATAGACCAATCTCTCGCCAGGTAGCTAACCCTACTAGACAGGAGAGGGTTCTCTCCAAGGGATCACCGCCAAGAGGGCTGGATCAATTAGGTTTTAGGCTAGCTAAAGTAGCACAGGGGTTTTGATTAGTTGATTTGGGTGTTGGATGAGTGAATTAGGTCAAAGAGGTAACTCAGCCAAGGAAAATAAGATCAGAATTGTAGGCATCTAATGGGTCAATGTAGGTATAAACTGTAACACTTTAGGGTTATTAGGTGAGATGGATCAGACTAGTGAGGTGCTAAAAATATCATGACAGTACATGAATTCCTTTTAAACTAAAGAAATGAAACAAATTATGACAATTCTCCCAAAACATAACATAAAATATGTATTCTGCTTATCAAACTTGAGAATAAAACATATCATAGAAGTGTAATGAACATGGAAAGTACAAAAAATTCATACATATGCAACAAAAGAAGAAACTATGTCAAAATACAATACCACATGAATCCCACCAAAATATCTGCAACTCATCCAATATATTCTTGCCAAAATCTAAATACACTAGTGTCTCTGATCAATACAAAAACATCCAACCTGTGAAATGATTAAATAAGTGAAAGATATAGAAAGGAAACAACTTCTACCAACCTTAGGGGTCGAATCCCTGAGTTGTGGAGCTGATCCACCAAAAGTTAAACTGCAAACCTAAAGTATAGGGAGGTCAAACTAGCTCATCCCTAACTTTGGTGAAACTGATTCGTTAATCCTCAAAAATACTTTTTCCTAATGTATTTACCCTTAAGTAACTCAAAATAAAATTAATTACATTTAAACATCCATAATTTACATCAGTAAAATCATGATTTTCCATGGTCAAACTTAGAAAACTAGGAAAAAATTAGAAATATCAGTCAATTGTTAGGAGTGCAGTGTCAATGTTAGGAGTGCAACACCAAATTCAACTCAACTTTTGAGAGGGTTGTTGATGTCCAAATTGAGCTCAAGATAGGTCATTGGAAAGCATGTCTTGACTAGTTTCCAAAAATATACTTGGTTTCCAAAATTCATGAGTTTGAGCCCTCCAAGAGTTGAATATCCCAAGACTGGTTAGGAGCACAAAACCTACCTAAAAATGAGGGTAGATATGTCATTTTTGAGGTGTTTTTGGCCATTTCTCCTTTCCATATTATCCAATTTTGCTTTGCAAAGTGTCAAACTTGCATGTTTACTAGCTTCTAAATCCGATGGTGGTTGTATTTTTTCCTTTGGAGGCCCCCAGAAGAAGCATAGCACCAATTTTAGGAGCAAAATGCCTATGCCAGAAGTGTAGTGCCAAGCCCAGGAGCACAGCACTAGAATACCAGGAGTGCAACGCCAAGCCCAGGAGCGTAGTGCTAGAATGCCAAGAGCACAGTTCCACATTCAAACCTACGTTTGGATAACTTCCTGAAGTCAAAATTGGGCACATGATAGCTCATCAGAAAGCTATTTCTATCTACTACACAATTGACCTATCAAGTACTGAAAATGATCAATTATAGCCCCTTAAAAATCAATTCTCCCCAGACTCTTCAAAAAGTGTAGAATGGGGGTGCAAAAGGCATGGCGTGATCTTGCAAGCCACTTTTGGAAACCTTCCTAAACTCCAAATTGAGCACATGATAGCTCATTGGAAATATCTCTCTGTCTAGTTATAATTTAATTCATCAATCAATTCATTTGGATAATCCATCTAGGATAAAATTTGAGTTTCCCAAGGTCACTCCAGAAGTGTAGAAATTATCTTGTAGCATCTGTATTTTTGAAATTTATCCCACAAAATAACACCCGTGTAAAAAATAAAGGATTATTTTATTCCTTGTTATATGGTTAACAAAAACCTCTTTCAGTTTTGTGAAATTCATCTCCATTTGGTCAGAAACATACTTTGAAGAAAAACTGGCCCTATGTGTGGCAAATGATTTGTCTCTTGGAATTATTTTTTGAAAAATGATGGTGAAATGATTTTTATGAGCTAAAATGGCCTCATACTTGATGAAATTTCATGAATTGGCTCTGGACCCACATTTCCCCTAATTTCTGGTGCAAGCTGGTGCAATTTTGTTTTTGATGACCTTGAAAACCCTAATACCTAATGGAGACTCTGACTGAATGAAACCATGATGAAAATGACTGAAATAATAATGGAAAGTCTTGGTGATGGTACACTCAAAAAAGTGGTGAAATGAGCCAACAAGTAATGAAATTTTTGAAAACAATGAGGTTTTGAGCTAGGACTACCTCTAGTAACCAAATTTTTGCATGATGACCTAATGGAATGAAAACAAATTTAGAATGAGACCCCAATATGATGTGAAAAGAGATATTTTGATCACTGGCGGCAGGATGAATAAAATGACACTAACATTGGCTCTAGCTGGGGATGGTAGTTCCTTGGAGGTGCCAAGAACACCATAGACCAAGTATCCTAACCATTTGGCATTGAGTCAAAAGCTAAAAACCAAACTGAATACTGGAAAATTTACTCGATAAACTAAATCAAGCTTGACTGAATTTTTTTTGAAAACTGACTCAAAATTGACTGCAATAAAAAACTTACTAAACTTATTGATGGCAGCATATCGCCGAGACTTGAGGGCTTCAAATCCTGATGACAACCACTTGCATCTTGAAGACATATGTATAATGATGTGAAGTGATCCTTCCAATGTAACCAATCCAGAAGATGGCTACTTACTTGAATTTTTCTCTCAATTTCCTCGAGCAGGAAGAAAAAAAAAACTAGGCCACTCCAAGTTTCTACTGAACATGTGCTTCTGGTCCATGAAAACAAGAAAATACATATTCCCTGCTAACTATAGAAAATTAATAAAATTATCTTTAAAAAATATGAAATGTTTCCTTGTCTTTAGATCCAACAAAAACATAAGCACACCCTTCATTATGATCTGTAAGAATAATTGGTTGTTGATCCATAGGAAGGCATAGAGAAGTATAAATTTCTGCTATGTGAGTGTTGGTTGAAAATTCCCGAAGCAATGGAATCTCTAACTCTATCTCTTGCATGTTGTTTATATTAGGCTCATACTCCTCAAATTCATATTCGAAATCATCTTTGAACAAAAAACATTCTTCAAGATTGTTAAACATGACAACCTTATCCTCTTCATGAAAGAAAATATTCCCTATTAGATATCTTTGCAGGAAATCATCATCACAAATTGGCTTACTTACAACAACTTCATGTATATTTTCATCAGTTTCATGACTGTCATCATTTAAACTCATATTTTCATTTTCA
Organism: Pinus albicaulis; assembly: GCA_034641835.2. Lineage (NCBI taxonomy): Eukaryota > Viridiplantae > Streptophyta > Pinopsida > Pinales > Pinaceae > Pinus > Pinus albicaulis. The sequence goes on along the minus strand of CM076579.1, from coordinate 1,152,870,841 downwards.
ATGATGGAAGAAGTTTCACTAACACATTCTTGACTATGTGAACACTGAAAACTTGCATTATCTTGGGCTGTAACATGAATTTTCAGGAGCTAATCTATCTCATCTTCAAACAGAGGAGAAAATTGAGTTTTATAGCATTTAACATTGGCTTGATAAATTTCATTTTTCGAATCGGGAATTAACATTTCTCTTTCTTGGTCCCAATATTTTTCATCCAAGGAGGAAGCTACTGATTCTTGTTGGGAGGAATAATCATATAGGGCTTCTATGATCTCATCATCTAGACACTCTTCATCCCCATACAAAATTTTCAATAAACTCAACGAAATTATCAAAGATCTCACAAAAACTATCAATCATCGACAAGGAAGAATTAGAGCTTTGATAATTTTGAAAGAAAATTGAATGAAATTCCTTTAGAGAATATAAACTAGTAGATGGTAGATTCTCATACCATGATCTCGCTTTTTCCTCCAAAGTAGGCATACAAATTTTCATCCGACAATATTCAGGAAACTCAGTCTTTAGTTTGTGAATATGGAAATTAAATTTGACCAAATGCAAACTAGCATTTTCACCATCCTAAACCTTAAACTTTGACAGTCCTGATTGCCAATATATACAAGGAATACAGTTCGAAAAACTAGGAATATGAGCTTAATTCATAGGAGCATACCTTCAAGCAATCGAATCCATTTTGACAACAATGAGTTCACCAAGAATATCTTCAAACTACTGGTTCTTGAAAAGTGGAGCCGCCATGAAATTTATGAACCTTTGGATTCTTCGACACTAGAGTCACTAGGTGAATGACTCAACCTTCATATGCATCTGACCATTGTCCACCATCATCAACCAGATCTAAACTTTGATGATTGCAGTGTCGGGGAATATTTTTCACTTTTTTTCCAGTATGGTCACCAAGATGTTAGCACTGCACCAGATCTCTGAGGCTGAGAAGAGACCAGCAAAGATAACCACAGACCAAGCTCCTTGCCAAGTAGCTAGCCCTACTAGGCAGAAGAGGGCTCTCTCCAAGGGATCACATCCAAGAGGTTTGGATAAATTACGTTTTAGGCTAGGTATAGTAGCACAAGGGTTTGATTGGTTGATTTCGGTGTTGGATGAGTGAATTACGTCAAAGAGGTAACTAGGTCAGGGAAAATAAGATCAAAATTGCAGGAATCTGATGGGGCAAGGTAGGTAGGCACTCTAACACTTTAGGGTTCTTAGGTAAGATGGATCAGACTGGTGAGGTGCTAAAAAAGAGCATGGCGGTACATTAATTCCTTTTAAAGTGAAGAAAAGAAACAAATTATGATGATACTCCCAAAACATAGCATAAAATATGCATTATTCTTATCAAACTTGAGAATCAAACATATCATAGAAGTGGAAGGAACATGAAAAGTAAAAAACATTCATACATATGCAACAGAAGAAGAAACTATGTCAAAATACAGTAGCACATGAATCCCACCAAAATAGCTGCAACTCATCCAATATATTCCTACCAAAATATGAATACACTAGTGTATTTGATCAATACAACAACATCCAACCTGTGAAATGAGTAAAGAAGTAAAATATAGACATGAAACAACTTCTCCCAACCTTAGGGGTCGAATCCCTAAGTTGTGGTGCTGATCCACCAAAGGCTGAACTACAAACCTAAAGTGTAGGGAGGTTAAACTGACTCATCCCTAACTTTGGTGAAACTGATTCATTCATCCTAAAAACTACTTTTACCTAATTTATTTACCCTTAAGTAACTCAAAAGAAACTTAGTTACGTTTACATCCATCATTTACATCAGTAAAATCATGATTTGACATGTTCAAACTCATACAACTAGGAAAAAATCAGAAATATCAGTCAATTGTCACGACCACAGCACTAGTGTTAGGAGCCCAGTGCCAACTTCAGCTCAGCTTTTGAGGGGGTTTTAGATGTCCAAATTGAGCTTAGGATATCTCATTGGAAATACTGTCCTGTCTAGATTCCAAAAATGTACTTGTTTCCAAAAATTATTAGTTTTAGCGCTCCAAAATTTGAATCTACCAAGACTAGTCAAGAGTGTAACACCTGCCTAAAAATGAGGGCATAATTATCATTTGTGAGGTGTTTTTGGCCATTTCTCCTTGCCAAGTTATCCAATTTTTCTTTGAAAAGTGTCAAAATTGCATGTTTTCTACCTTCTAAATCCAATGGTGGTGGTATTTTTACCTTTGGAGGCCTCCAGAAGAAGCGCGGCGCCAAGGTCAGGAGCGCAACACCTATGCCGGGAGCGCAGCGCCAGAATGCCACGAGCGCAACACCTATGTCAGGAGTGCAGTGCCAGAATGCCACGAGCGCAACGCCATCTTAAAAAAATAATTTTTCATGACTTATTGAAGTCAAAATTGGGTGCATTATAGGTCGTTAGAAATATATTTATGTCTACCACACAATGGAACTATCAAGCACTGAAATTTATCAGTTATAACCCCTCAAAAATCAATTCTCCCAAGACTGGTAAAAAAGTGCAGAATGGGGGTGCAAAAAGCACAACGTGCTCTTGCAGGCCACTTGTGGAGGCCTTCCTGAACTCCACATTTATCTCCTGATATCTCATTGGAAATAATTCTATGTCAAGTTATCATTTAATTCATCAAGAAAGTCATTTGGACACTCAAGCAAGGAGAAAATTTGAGTTTCTCGAGGTCACTCTAAAAGTGCGGAAAATCTCTTGTAGAAACTATAATTTTGACATTTATTCCAAATCATAACACCTATGTAACAACGAAAGGAGATTTTTCTTCCTTTTTCTATGATTAACAAAAACCTCTTTCCGTTTTGTGAAATTCATCTCCATTTGGTCAGAAACATACTTTGAAGAAAAACTGGCCCTATGTGTGGAAACTGATTTGTCCCTTGGAATGGATTCTTGAAAAATTAAGGAGACATGATTTTTATGAGATTCAATGGTCTCATACTTGATGAAATTTCATGAATTGGCTTGGGCCCCACATTTCCTCTAATTTTTGGTGCAGGTTGGTGCAATTTTGTTTTTGATGACCTTGAAAACCCTAATACCTAATGGAGACTCTAACTGATTGAAACCATGATGAAAATGACTTAAATAATAATGACAAATCTTGGTGATGGTACACTAAGAAAAGTGGTGAAATGAGCCAACAAGTAATGAAATTTTTGAAAAGTGTGAGGTTTTGAGCTAGGACTACCTCCAGTGACCAAATTTTTGCATGATGATCTAATGGAATGAAATTTTTTTTGGAATGGGACCTTAATATGATGTGAAAAGAAATATTTTGATCACTGGTGGTAGGATGCAAAAAATGACACAAACATTGGCTCCAGCTAGGGATGGTAGTTCCTTGGAGGTGCCAAGAACACCATAGACCAAGTTGCCTAACCATTGGTCATGGGGTCAAAAGCTAAAAACCAAACTGAATACTGAAAATTTGACTCAATAAACTGAATCAAGACTTGACTAAATTTTTTATGAAAACTGGCTCGAAACTTACTAAAATAAAAACTTACTAAACTTATTGATGGTAGCATATCCCCGAGACTTCAAGGCTTCAAATCCTGATGACAACCACCTTCCTGCTGAAGACATATGTACAATCATGTGAAGTGATCCTTCCAATGTAACCAATTGAGCAGATGGCTACTTACTTGAATTATACTGTAACTTTCCTCAAGCAAATGGAAAAAACAAAAACTAGGCCACTCCAAGTTTCTACTAAGCATGTGCTTCTAGTCCATGAAAACAAGAAAATACATATTATGTGCTAACTGTAGCAAATCAGTAAAAGGATCTTCAAAAATATGAAATGTTACCTCGTCTTTAGATCCAACAAAAACATAAGCACACCCTTGATTCTAATCTGTAATAAAAATTGGTTGTTGATCCATAGGAAGACATAGGGAAGTATGACTTTCAATTATCTGAGTGTTGGTTGTAAATTATTGAAGCATGGGAAACTCTGACTCTATCTCTTGCACGTTTTCTATATTAAGCTCATACTCCTCAAATTCATATTCTAAATTATCTTTGAACAAAAAAAAATATTCAATATTGTTAAACATGACAGTGTTAGAAATAGTCCCTATTAGTTGATCTCTTTGAAGGAAATAATCATTAAAAAATTGGCTTGCTCACAACAAATTCATGCATAGTTTCATCAGTTTCATGACTATCATCATTTAAACTTAGACTTTCATTTTCAATGATGGAAGAAGTTTCACTAACACATTCTTGACTATGTGAACACTGAAAACTTGCATTAGCTTGGGCTGTAAGATGAATTTTCAAGAGAAGATCTATATTATCTTCAGACGGAGGAGAAAATTGAGTTTTATAGAAGTTAACATTGGCTTGATAATTTTCATTTTCAGGATCGGGAATTGGAATTTCTCTTTCTTGGTCTCGACCTTTTTCATCCAAGGAGGAAGATACTGATTCTTGTTGGGAGGAAAAATCATATAGGACTTCTATTGTCTCATCATCTATAAACTCTTCATCCCCATACAAAATTTCAAGAAACTCAATGAAATTATCAGACATATCACAACGATTATCAAACATCGACAAGGAAGAATTAGAGATTTGATAATGTTAAAACAAAACTAAATTAAATTACTTTAGAGAATATAAACTAGAAGATGGTAGACTCTCATACCATGGTCTCGCTTTTTCCTCCAAGGTAGCCATAAACATTTTCATCAGATAATCTTCAGGAAACTCAATCTTGAGTCTGTGATTATGGAAATGAAATTTGACCAAATGAAAACTAGCATCTTCATCGTCCTGACCCTTAAACTTTGAAAGTCATGATTGCCAATATATATAAGGAATATGGTTAGAAAAACCAAGAATATGAGCTCGATTCATAGGATCATACCTTCAAGAAATTGAATCCATTTTGACAACAGTGAGTTCACCAAGAATATCTTCAAACTACTGGTTCTTGAAAAGTGGAGTCGCCATGAAAATTATGAACCTTTGGATTCTTCGAAACTGGAGTCGCCAAGTGAATGATTCAACCTTCATATGAATCTAACCACTGCCCACCATCAGTAACCAGATCTAAAATTTGATGATTTTCATCCCGAGGAAGATCTGTCACCTTTTTCCCAGTATGGTCGCCAAGATGTTAGCACTCCACCGAATCTATGAGGCTGAGAAGAGACCAGCAAAGTTAACCATAGACCAAGCTCTCACCAAATAGCTATCCCTACTAGATAGGAGAGAGCTCTCTCCAAGGGATCACAACCAAGAGGGCTGGATCACTTAGGTTTTATTCTAGGTATAGTAGCACAGGGGTTTTGATTGGTTGATTTGGGTGTTGGATGAGTGAATTATGTCAAAGAGGTAGCTAGGTCAAGGCAAATAAGATCAGAATTGCAGGCATCTGATGAGGCAAGGTAGGTAGGCACTCTAACACTTTAGGGTTCTTAAGTGATATGGATCAAACTAGTGAGGTGCTAAAAAGAGCATGACAATATATGAATTCCTTTTAAACTGAAGAAATGAAACAAATTATGATGATTCTCCGAAAACATAGCATAAAAGATGTATTCTGCTTATTAAAATTGAGAATCAAACATATCATAGAAGTGGAATGAACATGTAAAGTAAAAAACAATCATGCATACGCAACATAAGAATAAACTATGCAAAATACAGTACCACATGAATCCCACCAAAATATCTGCAACACATCCAACATGTTCCTACCAAAAAATGAATACACTAGTGTCTATGATCAATAAAACATCATCCAACCTATGAAATGAGTAAAGAAGTGAAATATATAGACATGAAACAACTTCTCCCAACCTCAGGGGTCGAATCCCTGAGTTGTGGAGTTGATCCACCAAAGGTTGAACTGCAAACCTAAAGTGTAGGGAGGTCAAAATGACTCATCCCTAACTTTGGTGAAACAGATTCATTCATCCTCAAAAAGACTTTTACCTAATGTATTTACCTTAAGTAACTCAAAATAAACTTAATTACATTTACATCCATCATTTACATCAGTAAAATCATGATTTTCCATGTTCAAACTCAGAAAACTAGGAAAAAATCAGAAATATCAGCTAATTGTCAGGAGCGCAGTGCTAGTGTCAGGAGCACAGCTCCAACTTCAGCTCAACTTTTGAGGGGGTTGATGATGTCCAAATTGAGCTCAGGATAGGTCATTGGAAAGCTTGTCCTATCTAGTTTCCAAAGATGTACTTGGTTTTAAAAAATGATGATTTTAAGCTTCCAAAAATTGAATCTCCCAAGAATAGTCAAGAGTGCAGCGCCTGCCTGAAAATGAGGGAAGAAATGTCATTTTTGAGGTGTTTTTTGGCCATTTCTCCTTGCCATATTATCCAATTTTTCTTTGAAAAGTGTCAAAATTGAATTTTTTCTACCTTTTGAATCCAATGGTGGTGGTATATGTGCCTTTTAAGGCCCCAGAAGAAGCGTAAAGCCAAGGTCAGGAGTGCAGCGCCAAGCCCATGAGCACAGTGCTAGAATGCCAAGAGCATAGCGCCAAATTCAAACCTACTTTTGGATAACTTTATGAAGTCCAAATTTGGCATATAATGTCTCGTTGGTAATATATTTTAGTCTACTACACAATGGACCTATCAAGCACTGAAAATGATCAAGAATAGCCCCTCAAAAATAAATCCTCCCAAGACTAGTCAAAAAGTGTAGAATGGGGGTGCAAAAAGCGCAGAGGGATCTTGCAGGAAACTTTGGGAGTCCTTACGGAACTCTAAATTGAGATCATTATAGCTAATTGGAAATCTATCGCGGTCTAGTTATCATTTAATGCATCAAGAGAGACATTTGGACACTCCGGCTAGGAGAAACTTTGAGTTTCTGAAGGTCACTCCAAAACTAGAGAAACTCTCTTGTAGAAAATATATTTTTGACATTAATCCAAAACCATAACATGTCTATAAAAAATTAAGGAGGTTTTTATTCCTTGTTATATGATTAACAAAAACCTCTTTCAGGTTTTCAAAATTTATCTCCATTTGGCTAGAAACATACTTTGAAGAAAAATTGGCCCTGTGTGTGGCAGATGATTTGTCCCTTGGAATGAATTCTTGAAAAATCATGGAGACATGATTTTAATGAGCTTAAATGACCTCATACTAGATGAAATTTCATGAATTGGATTGGGACCCACATTTCCTCTAATTTTTGTTGCAGGCTGATGCAATTTTGTTTTTGATGACCTTGAAAACCTTAATACCTAATGGAGACTTTGACTGAATGAAACCATGATGAAAATGGCTGAGATAATAATGAAAAATATTGGTGATGGCACACTCAGAAAAGTGGTGAAATGAGCCAGAAAGTAATGAAATTTTTGAAAAGAGTGAGGTTTTGAGCTAGGACTACCTCCAGTGACCAAATTTTTTCATGATGACGTAATGGAATGACACAAATTTTAGAATGGGACCCTAATATGATGTGAAAATATATATTTTGATCATTGGTGGCAGGATGAAAAAACTCACACTAACACACTAGATAAGTGAGATACATGAAAAGGGTGTATACTAAGGAAGTACACCAAAGCCACCTTTCAGGATAGGGACATTAGAGCGCAACAAGTCCTTGAAAGAGTTCACTTGGATGTGTGTGGACCTTTCTCGACAGCCTCCACGATCAAGAAAAGGTATTATGTTATATTTGTAGATGATTTCTCACGTAAGTGCTGGATTTTATTCATGCAAAATAAAGACTATACAGTCTCCAATTTTTTTGAATATAATGCAATTGTTGATAAAGACACTAGCATAAAAGTGAAGGATATCAGGAGAGATGATATTGGTTAATATTTATCGAATGAGTTCAAGAAATTCTTTGCAAAAGAAGACATTCGACAAAAAATAATAACACCTCATAACCCGCAACAAAATGGGGTGGCTGAGAGGAAGATTATAAGTATTGTGTGAGTTGCATGGGCAGTGTTACATGATCAAGGCCTGCCATTGCACTTGTGGGTTGAAGCATGCAACACATTGGTATATGTGTAGAAAAATAATCATCATCGAATTCTCAGGATGAGTACACCAGAAGAGGCATTTTCAGGGAAGAAACTAGATCTATCATACTTTGATATCTTTGGTTCATATGTTTTCTATCATGTTTCCAAGGATGAAAGGAAAAATCTAGAGCCGAAAACTGATTTGGGAATATTTGTGGGGTACACTGATACTGTAGAAATTTGAATAACTGATATATTATTCACTGAGATTCTCCTGATCACACACTATTTTAGCTTCATGCATAATACAGAATCTCTTCTACCATTGATCATCACATGCGGAAATAAAATCAATTGCATGCATACATTAAAACCATAAACAATCACACATATGAACACAGTATTTCATGGGAAAGCTTAAAGCTGAAAACCCCCAACTATCTGTATATTATATGTCATAGAGATCATGTAACAATCATTGTACAAAGCTCCTCACAAGCTCTCAACACAACCTCCAATTTCTACACACTAATCAAGCTAGATCTAGCAAAACACATGCTCCAATCTCTGCCACTTGATAGCCAGCCTCTATTGCGTAATCAATGTTGTAGAATGGCTCATTAAATAACTTGAACCACCTGGCTTGTACTGCGCAATCCTCATGGGCTTCTCCAATCACTGGTTGTTGCAAATATGCAACAGTATAGTCACAACTGATAGTTAACATGCTCTTTCACCTATCTCTGCACTGGTCTCCACTGAAACTGTCCATGCACTGAAGTTAACTGATGTATTCTTTAGTTGATTAATGAGTTTATAATTAGTGAATTAATTAATAATTAATTCACACCACTCTCACTAATTGTATCAATCAGTTAAACTAGATACAAATAGCTCAACTATGTTTAGATTAGTTAAACTGAACACAACTCCATTAAATCCTCAATCAACTCCACCAAACTCTGTCACATGAGTTCTAACTAAAGTATCCATGCAATAGCTCCACATAACCCTAGGAATAGCGTAATTCCTTCTGTCAGCTCCTGTGCCACATCTGTGCACTTAACTGAAGTGCTCCAAGAGAATAAGATAATGTTTATAGTCCAAATATTATTAAGAGCTAACAATATTCGACATATCTATTTTTAGACTGGCAATCTAAAAATAGATTCCGCCCAATATTTCTAAAAATAGAAGTCCATCTATTTTTCCCGACTTGACCAACCATCCACAAATAGCATCGTGCAACTCATAGAACATGATCCATATGTCTAAAAATAGACTTTGCGCCAAAAATAGCCTGCGGGCCCACTTAGTGAAGTCAAATTCTTTCCACTAAGCTCATCATCTTGTTGCAATCTCAACAGATACACCTCATAACTATCAGGCGTACCTTCTATCTCACCGAATGAAAAATTTTCGTAGAGATGTGAAGTTCAATGAAAATAATGACGTGAGATGCTCCCTTGAGAGGGAGCTTCATTTGCATGCATATGAGGATCCTTTAGCTCCAAAGGAAGAACTTCAGGATGTTGTGGAGCAGCCACAAGCATAGGAGCAGAGAGTGGAAGAACCCACTGATGGAAAGACACCAAGAGAAGGAAGGAGGTGCACCACGGAAGATTACATATTATTACATAATGTTAGAGAGAATGAGGGAACACCCACATCACAACGCAGGTAGAGGAGGTCATCGGATCGGTACACTAGGTACATGACTCTAATGGGTGAGCTAGTTGAGACAGAACCGACCTCATTCGAGGAAGAATTATGAAAACTAGTGTGGGTTGATGCCATGGTAGATGAATATTATTCCATAGTCAGAAAAAATGTTTGGGAAGTGGTCCCAAGACCAGAGAACAAGTCAGTGGTAGGTTCGAGGTGGATATACAGGGTGAGGAAAGCAGAAGACGAAAGAATTGAGAAACAAAAGGCCATATTTTTTGGCAAGGAATTCTCTCAGGTGGAGGGAATTGATTACGAGGAGAAATTTTCTCTAGTAGCAACGTACTTTTCTATCAGATCAATTCTACCACTTGTAATGCAGATGGGATGGAATATCCATCAGATGGATGTGAGGACAACATTCCTCAATGGAGTGATTGAGGAATAAGCGTACATTAAACAACCAAAAGAATTTTAGGCCTTCGATAGAGAGTCACATGTGTGCAGATTCAAGTGTGTGTTTTATGGATTGAAACAAGCACCCCCGTGGTTGGCACACCGAGATCGACAACTATTTCACCAGGTTGGGCTTCACCAAAATTGAAGCAGATGCAAACATTTACCATATTGTTGTTGAAGGTAAATTGTTTATTATAGTATTCTATGTTGATGATTTGATTTTAACCAGTGATGAGAAGTTAATAAAATATTTCAAAGAGGATCTTGCAAGAGAATTCGAGATCAAGGACATGGGACTCGTGCATTATTTCCTTGGTTTGGAAGTATGGCAAGGATATGGGGAATTTTTTGTCTCTCGGGGAAAGTATGCCAATGAGGTACTGTATAAGTTTTTAATGGAGAGTATAAAACCAATGGACACTCCTCTAGTAGGAATTTGGAGGAAAGAGGATGCCACTTTAGGTGAGGAGGTGGAGGCCACTATTTACAGAAAGCTTGTGGGTTCACTTATGTATTTGGTGAACACACGACCAGACATGTGTTATGCAATTAACCGAATTAGTCAAGAAATGGTTAAGCCAACCAAACTATATTGGAAGACATCCAAACATGTGTTGATATACCTCAGAGGCACTTTTCAGCATGGTCTTTAGTACAAAAAAAACATGGGGAGTGAAGATTCAAGGGTTCATAGATGCAGATTGGGCCGATATTCCATCAGATTAGAAGAGGAATTTAGGAGGATTATTCATTATTGGGTCACCAACAATTTCTTGCTACAATAGGAAGTAGAGATTAGTTGCACTCAGTTCAATAGAAGCAACGTACATGGCTGCTAGTTAAGTTGCTTGTGAATCTATCTGGATGAGGAATATTCTTGTTGGGTTATTTGGTGAGATAATGTATCCCACTCTGATTTACTATGGAAATCATAGTTTTATCAAACACTATGAAAATCCATATTTTCATGATCGATCCAAGCATATTTACATCCAGTATCATCATTTATGAGATTGTGTGAAGAGGCAGATTATGTTGTTCGAATACATTCCTACATAGGAACATGATGCATATATTTTGGCAAAGGCATTGTCAAGAGGAAAATTCGAGTTCCATAGATACAGGATTGGGGTATCTGATAATATATTTCTTGTTGAGAGGGAGTATTGAAAATGGAAACAAGAAAATCCCAATTTAATTTTCCCTTGAATTAAATTAGGAGAAAATTGTAATTCCACATAAAAAAAAAACTTGTACGAGTTAACTAAGTTAGTTTCACTTATTTGACATAGTTAATTCGAGTTGAAGGCCTAACTTGAGTTTTCTAGAGTGATTCATAAATTTTAGGAGCATACATTGAGTTTAATTTGAGTTGTATTAATTTAATTCAGTTAAACTGAGTTAAAGTCAATTAAACTAGTTCTAACTATTGGAGGAACTAGTAGGAGGTCTAGCAGTGGGGTGCAACTTCAGTGTTCAACCAAATGACTAATAACTCCTCCATAATTAACTCATGCATGCATGAAATACAAGTTACCCAGTTGAGTTGGAGTTCAAGGCAGTGTACTATTAGTTGTATGATTATCCAAGTTGTACAGGTGGTGCAGGCATTCAAAGAAATACCTATATGGATTGTGCAGTTCGGGATGGGGATTTCTGTAATTAATAGGGGGCTAATTCCTTGAGGAAAAACGCAAAGAAATAGGAGCTTGGCAGTTAGGAAAATTAGGTAAATATTGGCTAGAGTGAGTCTGTGAGGCAGTGAGATAGATTATACTTGTGCAGAGGTTGCTCAGGCTTGAGCAAGCATTGTATTTCTTCTATATTTTCTGACTAATGCAATATAGATAGGAAGGGGTTTTTGAGCAGTGTCTTTCCCCTAGATATATCCATGTGTTATGTGCATTCATTCAAGTCTCATATTTTTTATATTAATTCTCAATCATTAATTTCTTTCCACAGATGAGTACAGTATATTTGAGTCTTATGTTTTATAACATTACATGAGCAGTATTGAATCTGCAATTAATTTCTACAGTTTTATGGCCATATATCTTATGACTTGGAAAGTATCTACCCCAAACAATATTTAATAGAAAAAATGGCAGGCTACCCTCGACAGGTATGGCAGACATGCTACCCTTGACTAGCTTTAATAGAAAAAATGGAAGCAATGATAGCTACGAGGTGCCCTTGGTAAACATGCATGTCAATTCCATATCACTATGGATGAGTGGTTAGAATTTGGGCCCATGTGGTGTTGTATTTTTTCATGTGTGCAGGCATGGTACCATGTGTTGAAAACATTTGTGACACCTAAAATATGTTTAAAAGTGAACAAAAATTTGTAATTTATTAAAAAAGTTTAATTGTTCCTCAAGAATTAAAATACCTCAACAAATATGGCATGTTGTCTATTTTGTGTTTATTAAGTTGCTATATTCATAATCATGAAGATATCAAATATGGTATATTGCCCATTTTGTGTTTAGAACATTTCTATCTTCATAATCCTAAGTAGAAGATAAGAAATTAATTAAAATGTTGAAGCATTCACAAAGTCTATACTACATTTGGTACGAATAATTGATTCAGGGAACTATGCTAGACTCATAACTCTAACCTTCTATCCTTTAATATATTAGGTACATCCATTCACACAAAAAGTGGCTTATCGAGGTTTGAGAACCCCCGGCCTACACGTTGTTCGCACAATGTTATAAACAACTAATCTAATAGGAAAAATGGATATTTAAAAAATGTGGTTACTATAATTTTTATGAAATGTTTGATAATTTCGAAAATATGCAAACCAAGAATGAGTATTGTATAAAAAAAAAAATTATTTCTATATTTTAATTTTTAATTTTATTTTAAATAATAAATTAAATTGCAAATGATTTAGAATATGTTAATTTATTGTAACATTTCGAGTCTTGATATTCAAAGAAAAATACCTATAACCAGTAGTGCCCAACAACAATATCACCCTCATGAATCATATATCATGTCCATCTTGGGAAAATACAAACATAAGCTACCAAGAAGATAAATATCAAATTCAATTTTCCAAAGATTTATACGCACCAAAAAAAATATTTAAGCACATCTTCAATATTAGAGAAGGGAGGCTGCATGGCAGCTAGTCCCTGCCTTCAACTTTACAGTAAGTATCCCAATTATGTGCACAACCATTCAAAAAATTGTACTATCTTTTTAGGAGAAGCAATGTTTGGCACATAGTACATAGTATATAAATTGTTTTCAATCTTTTGTATACAAATTGTTTTCATTTCAATCTTTTGATAAGGTGCACACTTATTATTGAGAAAGAATAATGTGTTGGCTTGCATTTATACCTCATATTTACAGTATTTTATCTGACCTAGAATTTTTTTGACCTAAAATTAGAATTCTGCATGTTTTTCCTAGCAACAGTTTAACCAACATCAATTGAATAAGGAGACGCACCAGCTAGGCCTTCTTTTTTTGTTGTTTTTTTAAGCATGTTCCCAGTGTTTCGAGGATAATTACTAGTATAAAAATGAATCCCACTCTTAGTTCCATCTACATCATCAGTGGAAGTAGCAGCCTATCAGCATTACTAGTGGCATTCCCATAAAAAGTTGAAGGAGCATTCTTAACAGTATTTCCAAAAGCACCAATGGAGTTCCAAGATAGTAGTTTGAATAAGTTGTTGAAGGAGAAATTGAACCGATATCATTTGAATTTGAATAAGAAGTTTAAGAATAAGCATTTAAAGCAACATTCCTAGCAAAAAAAAGAGTCCCAACATAATAAGCACTAGTTGAACCAGTCTTATTAGTATTATTATTCCCAGCCTCGGTAACAATAGCAGCTCCAATAAGCGCATTTCTAGCAGCTCCATCAGTACCAACAGAATAAGCTTCATTCCTAGCATCACCAGAATAACCAACATTATTATTTTCATCTTGAGCATCAGCAACATCATCAGTTGGAACGGGATCCCAGCACCAATTGAATAATTGAACACAAACTAAAAATTATCATGCAAACAGAAAAAGTATTCAGACAAACAATAAAAATTATCAAGAAAACAAAATATCAGTTGAGATAAACCATAAAAAAATAGAGGCAAGCAAAAAAATAGTTAAATAATAATTACACCTACCATAAATAGCTTCTTGAGATCGAAATAAGTTAAAAAGGAAGTCCCCAAAAGTAATTAAACTGTTTTCTTAAGAATTGAATAAAAAAGTGAAGTTAAAAATGAGGTCTATCTCCATAAGAGGGCATGACAGTCACGTGTTTCACCACTCTATTTCCAGAACAAGCATGCAAGCTTGAACCATGCCACTTATCATTATATCATGCTAATATGTATGGCGGAAAATGGTTGTCATCACAAAGCTATTTCGAAATGCATCGACTTTGAAATCTAGCAGGCTACCCAATTTCCTTCATATAGATAGCAGAGAACACAAACACCCAAAGCACATATTTTTTCCAACTCTCAAACAAAAAAATATTTTTTCCAATTAGATTCTTGTAGGTCTCGGCTTCTACGTTTTGTAGATGTTGAAGTTGAATAATTTTCTCTTGCGTTTGTAGATGTTGAAGTTGAACAATTTTCTCCTCGAAAAAAGCTTATACAGTTGGGTTCTGGTGTCCGACAAGAGTTGTGTTTGTAGATGTTGAAGTTGAACAACTTTCTCCTCAAAAAGAGCTTCTATGTAGATGTTGAAGTTGAACAATTTTCTCCTTAGAAAGAGCTTATACGGTTGGGATCTGGTGTCCGACAAGAGTAGGAGCCATGCGAAAAATAACTTTCAATCTCCAGTTCCAAAAAGACATCAAGAGATCAGAAGCCATGGAAATTTTCTTTGTTTATTTTTCCACTATCTAAATAAAGATCAGTTAGGGTGGATCTACCACTCTACTTAATTTTCTTTGGGAGGAATCTGTGAGGTAGAAATTCCTTTGGGAGGACACTGTGAAGGAGAAGATGATTCATCAAGGTAAGGAATTTCAATATCATTTAAAATCTTGAATCTTTTCTATATAATGGGTTATTTATTGTTTTAACTTATCATATTTGACAATTAGAATTGTTGGAGGAGTTTATTAGTAGATCTAAATTTATCTTGTTAGTTAGCTACTTCTCTGCTTTGGATTCTGTGGAAGGACCATAAATGTATGAACCAAACCCCAAAATCATAAGCAAGATAGAAAGAAATTTGAAGCCACCTATAGGGTCATGGAAATGGGTCATGGAAACATAAAAATGTTGCAATACTAGTCACAGGGACTCGTATTGCATTAAGCACTCCAGCTATCAACGTTGATGTCAGGTAAATCACTTCTAGACTTCCTAGTATTTCAAGATGGAAAGTTACAACCCCCCATAAAAGTAGCATATAGTACCAAACTGCCACATGTTTATACGTAGCTTCCTCTAACTTCATAGCTATGAAATCTTGATTTATAATTACACCAGTCTAACTTCATAGCTGTGAAATCATGATTTATAATTACACCAGCTGTTGTAAAAATGCAACCAAACAGTGAAACCATAACATGTTAATGCAACCAAACAGTGAAACCATAACATGTTGTTCCAAGACAATTTGTAAAGATTCACTTCCTAATATCTTAATGAACAGAAGCTCCGATAATGCAAAAATTAGTCCATGCAATACTGAGCCTAAAATGTTCCATATGAAGGCAACAACATATTGACGATGGATTACACGAGCTGGCTTATCAGAGTTTGATTATATGCCTATAAACACAATGGCTACAATTATAATTACTATTGAATTCAAAGTGGAAACATTCAATTTTTTTCCCACAGTGAAATAATAAAATATTGCAGTAAATATGAGAAATCATGAAGCAAGAAGAGAATGAAATTTGGAATCACCCAGCGTTTCTACATTCCAGCAAGCTAAGATTTCCCATGAACGGCACCCACATAAAGATAGGTAAGGATATGTGGTTGAGGTTTCCCAGCCTGAATATTCCTCCTGCAAAGGAAGCACGAGAAACACCTACGAAAAGCAACCCGCGACCTCGCATGTGTAGGTAATGGAGGACTTTCATCCAGTACAAAGTTCCAGTTCCAAAACATGCTCATTGTTGGAAAAAATCCAATGCCCCTTGCCAAGAATGCCAAGAACAAAGCCACAAAGCCACTGCCTTAACAAATCCAGTGAAGGAAAAGAGTAAAGTTGTCGAAATGAACATCTGCATGGTAAGGTTGTCGAAATGAACATCTGCATGGCTCTATTGATGTATAGATGATAGTGGTGCAAATTTTTCGTAGGTGGCAGCCATGGAAACAAGCTTTCACAGCCTTTTACAGTTGGCAAAAGTGGACAGAGCTCACCCACCCTTCCGTAACTTATCGAATGAGCCCCTCCCAAACCAACATGACTTTCGTAACTTATTGAATGAGCCCCTCCCAAACCAACATTTCATACCAGGAACTAATGCTGGCATTAGTTTGTATTTTAAAATTTTCAAGGAAACCGTATAATATTTATAGCCTCTTCCCAACTTTAATAGCCTCTTCGCTTTGGGAAGAGGCCAAATAAGATGAAAAAGACTCTTATGGGTTGTACAAAACAATGCTTTTATTTGATTGGTTGATTGATTTCATTTCATGAAATTGTAGCAACAAACTTTAGGTTAATTAAAAATAGACTCATGCTAACATAAAAACTCGGTTACTATAGTCCCATGCCGCAGGCGACAGGGACTAATAATATGTTCCCAAGAACCATAGACACAAGAAGCAACATGAACACAATTTATGGGGGCATGAGTTTTTCTATCTCCCTGGATAGTGGTGGCTATAGTTATATCTCCATATTCCCCTCGTAAATTTCTTTGCAGGTAGTGGAAATAATTACATCTCCCTAGTCGTTGATGAATTTAAGGAAGTCACATTAATCATTTTTTTTTTAAGTATTGTGAAGGTTCAAAATTTTCAAAATTATCATGAATTTGTATTCAATTAAGGTTTCAACTATATAACTATCATGGATAGGTACATTTTTAAACATAAAAAATATAAACATTTATGTGTGTTTTGGAAAACCTCGAAGAGGAGTTGAAAGAGTTGGATCCATGTTGGATGGATGAATTTTAAAATATAAAAGGAAGACCAACATTGTTAGTATTCTCAAGGATAACTTTAAGGTAGCTTGCAATTATTTTTAATATATTTAATTTAACTTTAAGGATAAATTTATGAATTTGTCCTTTATATAACTTCAGACATTGTGTTATGCCTAATATCTGCCACCATCTACGAAAATCCATAAATTATTAAATACCACTTCCAAAATCTCTGAATAAGTTTAGCAAAGTTATGTAGAATAGAAATCAGCTATAATGTAAAGTAACCATTAATAAAGGAAAGGACATGCTATCATCTTGATTCACAGGAAAGAATTACATCCTTTATGACATCTATTTTGGTAGAGTTAACAGTTGTATTGTTTATTGGTTATTGTTTCCTATGAATTTATTTGTAATTTTCTTTTATGTCTACAGTCCAAAGGTTAACTTCTATGGTCTATGTTTTTTCATATTTAACAGGGATTTATTTTCTTTTTTTCTTAACAAGCTCTCCTAAAAGAAGCAAAAAAAAATGGAGGAAAACATAAATCTTAGTATGGGAGATGCAAAAAATCAAGAAGAGGTTTGTTTGGTTAGTTTTTGTCGTAATCTCATATCTTGTTATATGAGATTATATCGATTAGAGAATAGTTTTGGTTCTATCATGGTTCATTTCCAATTATAGTTTCATTAAAAATAAATTTGGTTTCATTAGTTATTGAGCAGTTGGTCTCACTAATTGTTCCATAAGTTATTGAAAATGCATTCTCAAGTCAAGATAAAGATAAATATGAACCAAAACTTACTATGAAGCTAAGAGTCTATTGCAAAGACAAAGAGCATAAGAAACAAAAATATTGCTGTCCTCAACAAATACTTAAGGGAGTTGCCTGGGTTCGAATTTTTAATTTTCTTAAGGATCTATAATCGTAGTGGCCTCCATTGATAGGAATTTGGTCGATCGTACACAATGGAAGCATTATAATTGTTACAATTATCTCTAGTTTTTCAATAATTCTCTAAAACTATTTTCCGGTGCTGCCCAAATTCCAATTTAGTCAACCAATACAAACAAGAGTTAGGGTTACATGTGTAAACATTCCATCTCATTTTCATAAGACGTATTAGGGTTACATGTGTAGCTTAACTTGGTCATCAATTTACTACCTATGATTTATATTTGACATGGTTTATGTCCATGGCTTTTATAGTTCAATCTTATTTATAGTATAAATTCAGTCCATTGTGTATCACATTGCATGGCATTGTTTCATAAAATGGAGTAAAATTATTCTTTAAAGTGGATTTTCACCCCCATAAGAGTCTTATATAGTATAGATTTATTTTCTTATATTTGTCATTTTATATATTTTATTCCAACATATATATATACATATAAATTTAATAATATTAACATTAAAATGACATCATCACATTCAATATTTAATAATAATAAATGAGAAAAATATTATATGAAAAAATTTGTTATTAAAATATTAGTTATTCTTTGTTATTGTGTTATACATTGGCCACTTATGGTTCATGTCATCTGGAGTACTAGACCCATTTACATTGTATTTGTCTCATGCAAAATTATGAGGAAAACCATGGTAATATCAAATTATGAAAAAAAAAAAATATTGTATGTAAAAAATGTGGAATGTTATTTTTCATTTTATTATTATTATTTTTTTAACCGTGGGAAAATTTATCATAATTTAGTTGTTGAACCAGTAGTGGGAACAACCATCACTAATTTTTATCTTTTAAAGTAGGTTGATTCATCACTATTATTCAAGGAAAACCACACCACCTATAATTATATGTTGGTCATTTTTAAGGGGGAAAGCTTTCACTCCTACTAAATACTTCTAATCCTTGGACAATTAACATTGCTATCTGCTAAAGTAGGTTGTTTCACCACTGTTATTCAAGGAAAACCATACCACCTATAATTACTTGTTGGTGGTCGATAAGGGAGTGACCTTTCACTCTTGCGAGATATTTTTCAGTCTTGGATCGTTAACCTGTTTCCTTATGTCCAAAAAAAATAAGCTCTTAGCCAACAAAAAATATTTTAAAACATAAATAAGATCTCATTTATGTAAATAAATAAAACTAAATTGACTAAAACTATGGAAATAATGTAATTGATTATTAAAATAAATCATAATAAATAAAAAAATTAGTTCTTTCAAGAAATTTGTTTGTCGTTAATCCAAACAAAATTTAAATATTTAATGATTAATTTAGATTTAAATAATAATCATTAAAATTTTACGTGATAAAATAGATAAATTATATGTACAATGATAAGATGTAACACATAATAATGATTCATGCAATTTAGATAAATTAAAATTAAAATATAAAATACCTTAATTGAATACTTTTAATGGTTTGCATCGCGTGGTAGAAACTTAAAAGGGTTTGTTTACTAGAGATTGTCTCAACATTTTATTAGAGTCGAGATGAAATAAAAAAACTATAAAAGTTATATGATTATGTTATATTTTGATTTATTATTATGAAATTATTGGTATATTGATTGTAGTGTATGTAAGTATAGGGTTAATGTTTGTCAATATATCTATATATGGGTAATGACATTATCTTATTACTAGTGCTCCTCAAATGGGATGGGTTATTGGTTGTCCTCAATGCTTAAGCTTTGTGAGTCTTTCTCTCTCTATGATGTGGAAACCCAAAATATGTGATGAACTCACGTGGGAGCTCAGATGGCAGAAGAAAATGGTAGCGACAATGAAAATGATAAAAGTGAAGAATGAATGGGAAACCCTCCTATTTATAAAAAAATATTTAGTTATCCTCGAAAATGGAAAATAATAAAATATTATTAGCCATAATCTAGATCTAACTGCTTAGAATATTTTATTATATTTTGTTTAAGGGAAAAGATATTTAAATTGGCTAAATACCCTTATTTAGAAATAATAATAATAAAATAAATGATTTATTTATCATTCCAAGGATGTGGTTAAGGAATAATAAACAAATAACAATTTACTTAATTATTCCTAGATGATTTAGTCAAATTTAATAAGGAATAATAACTAAATAATGATTTAATTAATTGTTGCTAGAGAAAAATAAGATAAACAATGATTTATCTAATTATTTCTCATAATTGGGTCAAATGTGATGAGGAATATTAGTTAAACAGTGGTTTAATTAATTATTCCTAGAGACTGTTTAACTAATATTCCTAGAGGAAAATTAAATAAATAATTATTTATTAAATTATTCCTCACGGGGTTTCTTGTTTTAACGAGAAAAAACTAAATAAAATATGGTTTATTAAATTATTTCTTATAGCAAAAGAAATTTTACTATGGTAAAATTGGTCTTACAAGGTGTATTTCGATCCATCTAGTTAGAAATGGCTATATGATCAATTTTTGATAATAAAAAATTCCCCCCCAACGTATGATTGTTACGAGAAAATCCTATGACCGAAGTACATTGTAGGAACACAATCACTAGACATAAAAGGGGAGTCGGAGAGAGAGAGAGACATAAATGAAGCGAAGCGAGAGAGGACATGAACTGAGGGGGCGAGACCTACAAACTGATATAAGTCTCATTTTATGTTGCAGTACATGATCCCAATGAGGCATGGGAGGCATACCCATACCCCTCAAGATAACTAATTACAAAGAATAAGGATGAGCCCATTAATGTGGAACTGTGCTAAAAAATGTATGATACATGATACATGACATACTAACATCAATGAATTATTAAATAATAAAATGAATCCCACATAAATAATGCATCTGGAAAAACATAGGCCACAACTAAAAGAAATAGTATCTTAGTACATGAGATATAATGCCCCTCGATCTGATATGAGAGGGAGAGTGGGTATAACAACCAAAGAATCCCTGCTAAACAGGAACGAGCTATGCAAAGCTGAATGGATCATATGAATGAGAAATGCATGGTATGGGTGATGCAAGCGACTAGAACTGGAACCATCAAATCTACAGAACTGCATATGAGGTTGTAGCATAATCTGAGGTCATCCGAGCATGTGGGGGGCTACCTGAAGGGCCACCCACTCATGAGGTTTTAAATATCTCACACACACCTGGGAATCACTGGGACAATCTACTGGATCACCAGACAATCAAGTGTACGATTCTCAATCATGTGATAAAGATCTAAGGTCAAGCATATGAAAAACAACCAAGTCAAAGAGTAATGATGATTCTCTTTGCTTGATTTGAGGTACCAAACAAGAATGGAAAATGGAACCAAGGTACACCACCCTTTAGACCTTTCTTATGAAATGAATGTGTTGATGTTGACAGAAGAAGGCCCGCCATAGTGAGGAAATAAGGAATCCTCAAATAAGGCACGAGGGATCATAGTAGAGAGACTAATGGACCGACACTAGGGATAATGATGGAAGGAGGGATACTGAGAGGCAGAAAAATGACTTCCCTTGTCAGAGCATAAAATGCATGTTTGACCTAGCAGAAATGACTCGATTCTGGAGGGGATGACGAGGTTAAATATAACGAGAGGCCAAAAATGTGTAACACGGGATGAATGTGATGCAAAGAAGGATGGAATATTGTAACATGAGACAATGGGACTCGGGACAGACTCCATGACTACGAGGATGACTCAACTTAGATTCTCTAAACAAGGGTGACTTAATGATGCTGCCACACAAGATAGGCCTAGGGGAACCATGAAAACATGACTAAATAATGGTTTCTCACGACGAAAATTGGCACATGAGGTGACAAGTACCAAGGAAAAGTGGTACCAAAGTACAAGTGGCTCATATGAAGAAATTTGGTTTAAATTGGTGGCAAAGTGACACTTCATGGAAAAAATGGCTTCTAGGTAAAGTGTCAAATTACATAAAATAGAGAAAGACCCATTATAGTACTCAATGATATATTTCCAATAGTATTGATGGTTCATCAAACTGATCTATGGTTTGGTTGCAATGGACGATGGAAAAAATAATGTTTTTTCCTATAAAAGGGAGTTTTTCCTCCAATTTGATTCATTTTCTAAATGAGTTGTGGTGAATTTGGAGAGGAGGAGAAGGCCCTAAATTTTGTGGATATCATAGTGGAAAAACTGACCATGGGAATCAGTATATAAAACTTTCAGGAAGGTGGTCTTACTTGTCTAAGGATGGCCTTAATGCTTCTTGGAAGAATGGTTCCTGATGAAGAATCAAGGTAAGAGAGGAATACAGGAATTAACTACTAGAGAAGGTCCAACATCATCCCCACCCACAAATTTTGACATGGGCACCGAGTTGTAAGTGTGGAATTATCATATAGATTATACTATTTGAAGTTATGGTATCAAGTATATATGATATGTGATGTGTATATGGCTTGTCGGAGAGGCTGGTAGGAAAAACTATCCAAGGAATGGAAGCATACTAGATCATACATATATCGTTGGTGTCTAGGCCGAGACTCATGTTAATCAAGTGAGGAGGTAGCCAGGGTTCATCATTCCCCCAAGCATGGGATACTGCCCCCAAGCATATGTGATGGAGGGGACTGATCTAGTATGCAAAAGTGGGAATCATGCCTCTAGCTAGAGGAGTTTGTGGAGCACCATGGTGTTCCAAATGTTGAAATAATGGATTCAAGAATTCAATATCATATGCACTAAATCATCAAGATGATGGTGAGAATATATAGGGGAATATGTGCCCCCAATCATGCTATGGACATCCCAAATGTATTTAGAGTAGAGGACTCCCAATAGATTTTGATGTTGTGGTTCAAAATTTGTTTATGTTATGGATATCTTCTCATGGGAAGAATGGATAGATATATTTAGAGAAAGGAAATAGTGGATTAAAAATCTCATTTGGCACTGAATATATGAATAAAATGGTCTGAATTTGTGGGTTTGCATACATGGTGTCACTATCCCAAAGAGTGGATTTTGATATAATGAACTGGTGCTCACCTAAAAAATGTTATGGTTGACCAACATCAATGTCTAAGGGACTGGGTTGTTGATGTGACATAAAAGGAATGATTAATTGGATCATCCCTAGAGTGATATAAAGTGATATGAATCTCTAGAGGTTCTTCTAGGTGGGGAAGAATAATTTTACTAGAGTTGACACTACTAGATACACAAGGAGGGTTGGGGAGAATTCCTTCTGCTAGACTCTCAAAAGTGGATTCCCCCTCACCCAAATTTTGGGTGGTATTGTAATGGCCACAAGGTGGATGTGGATTGAATTCATGGGTTCGATGTAAGGGGAAATAGAACAAATTGACCTCACTATGGATGAAGTATTTTGACTCCACATCATATTGTTCATGGGTTTGTTGTGGAAGGAAGTGCACATGCTGGTGCATATAATCCCAAGGGAATCCAGGGGTGGTCATGGCTTCCATAATGTATTCATCTGAATGGAATATGGGAGAGTTGAAGGAAGGGAGACCACTTGATACAACAGAGCTACCTGATGCATATTCATGAGAAATATGCTTCACATATGCATCGTCACTATGGGTAGATGAAGAACTAGTAGTTGAAACATCTACCAATGTTGATACCAAGGTGTTCGACGAAGGAGGCTCATCATAAAAAATATCGAAAGCCCCTGATGGGTCTTCCTATGTGGATATCATGGATGATGACAAATAGAGAATAGCGACCGACTGGTCCTTCATCTCGACTTCGGGGGGAGGTGTCACAATGGGTTGATTAGAGTCCTCCAATATAGTGTAATGGTGGGGACATAATTTTCAAGTAAAGGAGTAGATGATCCACTTTTAGTGGCCTTTATTTCATGAACCACATGAAGGGTATCGTGAAATTCATCAAGATGAGGAAAATGATTGGAATAGTGGCCATAATGATTGCATAAAGCACAAGGGAAATTCGTGCGTAAAGATTTTAGTTTTTTGGTTGAATTAGGTAAGGTTACATGGACCTCCGGGATGTCAGATTCAGGAAACATATAATTGAAAAAAGGTTTGAGATGAGGAATATCACGATAGTTATTGGTGGCATGCCCAACAACATCACACAAAGCGCATGAAGGTCTCGGATTTTGAGGCTTAGGTGGAGCTGGAATTATTTTGGGAGCCTTTTCCTTAGGTTCCTTCTTTTTGGCTTCCCCCCCCTCACATGATGCTTTCGCAAAAAGAGTGGGTTCTAGTTGAGGTTTCTATGGAACTGAAGCAAAGGGAGGGTTCATCGTGAGCGATTAAATTGGGTTCAAAGTGGTATATGGTTTGAGTTGATCAAGTGGAGTGTTTTCTAGGGGATCAATGTAACAGATTGGGATCCCCAAAGTAAAATTTGGTAAAATAAATGTAGCCATAATAGGAATAGAAAAGACTCCAGATGGGGGAGCTAAAAATGGTATCTGACCCCAAGAATAATGGCCTGGTGGGATGGCTACTGGATGTTTAAGACTTGGGGGAACTATTCTTGGTTGAATAATATGAGGAGAGACACTAGCAGAAGGAGAAGCTCCTTGAGGAGATGGTTCAGATGGTTGTGTCGAGTGAACAACAATAGATTGCAAAGGCATCGATTTTTGGATATTCGTACCAGACTGATTGTGGCTAGCCCGTGACACTTGTAACATGCAACTGGGCTCAGAAAGGGTAGGTACTGGACCATGAAAAGCACCAAGCAATGTGGAATATTTATAGACTCCTGGAGAGACATTGGTGAGAGGTGAGACAGGTGGATTAACGGTCATGGATAAGATGGTATACTGGGGTGATGTCTTAAACTTCAGATTGTAATATGTCAACTGATCGGGGATAACGATCTTTCCATTATGGGGAAATAACATCTTACGGTGAACCGAAGATGAGAAAATTGACATCGCATACGTGTAGCTACAACCAAAAATAATATTATAATCCAAGGGGGCATCAATGACTTTTATGTCAACAAAAACAACCTTGCCAGCAACTGTGACAAGAAAATTGTGATACATGCCAAGGGGTTGTGAAGGGTGACCATCCCAAGCGTGTAAAGTGATGGTGGATGGGGACATATCAGGTGACCCGAGTTGTTTCCAAACAATGGTGGACATAACACATGTGGATGCACCTTTGTCTATGATACACTGCTGAATAGTGGAATTTAGAATGGAGACTAGTATTTGAAAAGCAACGGATGAGGGTAAAGGGGGATGTTCTGAATTCTAAATATCAAAGATGATCAAGCGATCATCTAAAGGGTCGATAGTGCCTAGAGTAGATAGTAGAGATTTTCGTTGGGATGGGCATGTCTAGAGAACTTCCAACATTGACATGGCGGAAGGAGACTGCGCCAAGTCATCTACTATGTTATATGTATGGGTGGATTTGGATGAAGCAACATTACAACATAAAGGCCCTTTGGGGATCTTGGGCATCACCTCTGCCTTAGGCTGAGGGATCTGTAACGGACCATTTTGTGTCAAAATAGACTCCGTGGAAACGTTGGTTTGGTACTCGGCTGCAGATGTAGTGGGTTTCTTGTCATACTGGCACGATTGGGTCTGAAGTTTGACATCACATGGATTGACCTCGCCATATTTCAACATGAGAATATGGTAATCAGTGTGACCGGATTGCTGAGGTGGAGGGGCGACCTAAACTTGTGTAGGTTGGGTAGCGAGATATCCTTGTTGAGGGAAAGGATTAGTTAGAACAGTCAGTTGAGCTAGAGAAGTGTTAAGAGGAAACGACACCATGGGTTTTTTTCCTTGAGATGCTGCTTGGGAATCCCACATTTTACAGATCTAGAGTAAAAGGGGGCAATCATCTGTCTAATGGCCATATACACCAAAACATTCACAAGGCTTATTCGTATGAATTGCCTTGTTTTGCTTAGGATGATTTCCCTATTACCGGGTTGTGGTATTAGTTGGTTTCCCTGGGTTGTGTTTAGTGGAGTACCTAGGTGACCTTGGTTACCCTACATTTTTTTTTTCTGGTTGCATTTCCCATTATTATATTTTCTTTGAATTGGGGGGATTAGTCGCACTCTGTTGAGCATACACTTGGCCTTGAGGAGGAGGTGGATGCTTTGGTAGAGGTTGAGAAGGTGTGGGAGGGGGGGTGCATATATCAGAGGGGATAGAGCGTTGGGATGTGTATAAGGATAAAAATTATATGGGGAAACATTCTGGTAAATAGGTTGAGCAACATCTGGACCTAGCATCATTTGATGCGGTTGGGAAAATGAAAAAGATGTGCTTTGACCAGGATACAAGTTTCCTGGAGGGGGATAGATGTTGGAGGAATTGGTCAACCCCTAAGAGTGACCATAACTCATCGGAGGATGAGCATATGGCGATGGGTGTGAAAGGGATCCAACGATACTGTCGGTGGCATGAGATTCCTTCGGTGTAGTGGCACCACCAAGTCTAGGAAGATATGGTAAAATAGTATAAACATAACATGACTTGCATAGATCAAGTCATATTTTAAAGCAATCTGGAGAGCTTCTTCCTCGGTTTGAGGAAAATGAGATGCGACATCTTTACCTATGGGGGCTAAAAATGTTCTAAGAAACCAATCCATATAGACACGATTATCGAATGTAGGAGCTCTGCACATGCTCCTTCTTCTATTCCATTCTTATACATGGTCAAAAAGGCGAGTGGCAGAAGTTTGACTGAATGCAGTCAAAAATTCAACATCAGTATCATAATGGAGGAGTAACTGGAAATATGTCAGAAACACTTTATTAAGAGTCAAAAAATTGGTATGAGATACAACGGGCTATTCAATGTACCACTTTGCAGCTTCTCCAGTGAGTGTGTGTTGGAAAAACCGAAGACAAATGGAACCATCGGTGATGGAATTAGACAAACATGATTAGTGCGGTCCTCTCCATATTTTCCCTCAAACTTGGGAATGTCAAAAGGAAGCTTAGTTGGCATAACTGTCCAACCTACATCGTGGTGTATGGGGTCATTAATTAACTGGATAAAATCGGGAAGGCTTAAACTCGTCATGAATGGTAGAAAAGGAGTAGCTCAGATGGATCATGTAGTGGTTATGCTAGAAGTGACTCCAGATTTAGGGCCAAAGCCACCACCTGGTTGGTTTCTCATACCTACACTAGCACCTGACATGGTGACTATATGAGGTTGAGAAGAAGAAAAATCAGAGGAAGAAACCAATGAACCAGAAGAACCAGAGTTGGAATGGGGACTTGGTGGAGGACTAACTCAGATCCTACAGGGGGGAGTGAGACCTCCTAACGGAAAATGAGGGTGAAGACTTTGGAGTCTCCGCAAAAAATTCCTTAGGGGTAAAATGATGGCAAGACACAACTGACACAGAAACGTTGAAAAATGATAAACAAAGCTCTATGAGGCATATTTATTAAATTATGATGTTTATGTCTGGGCTTGGTAGTGTAAACCAAGTGCTCTTTGCTTTAGGTGTAAGTGTGTTTATTTTAATTAAGCCCAGACGGTTGTTTAAAAAAGGAAAAATGTTGAAAACTATAATAAAACTGAAATGAAAGTAAAATAAATAGTGAATCATGCATAAATCCAACCCAAACAAGGCTCTCAAACATCCAGACTAAATGAGGGTGACACCAACTCAAAATAAAGAAATATGGCTACAACATATGATGTCGATAGGACTGGGATATAATGACTCTATGATGCTGGAAATGGCGCAGAAAAAAGAAGAAGCAAGAAACTAGGGGGGAAAAGTGCTACAAAATATAGGGCTAAAGGAAAAAAACCTAGGGAAAACAAGGGGACCCTAAGGTAAAAATCGAAACAAAACTTAAGAGGGAATTTTGGATGAAACAATAACCTATCTTAAGGATCTGCAAAAATTATGGATTAGACCTTGAAACAATGGCTGAAAATGTTGCAAATCTCAAACTACCTACTCATCTCAACTCCTCCTAAAAAGGGTGGAAGTGTAATAAAACTCTAAGGGTATTGGTTCTACTTTAAGGAGACAAATTGAGTATATCCTGGCCTAAGACAAGCTGAAACAAGGGTCAGAAAATCTAAAACAGTGCTCTTGGAAAACCCTAAAAGTTTAAGAATAAACTTAGAAAAAGATTCCAGAACATAGATTCTGACTTGGAAAGAGGTGATATCACACTTTTTGGGCTGAAAACTGCAATTTCAATGTTTGAGTTCTTGGGCGGCAGGTTGTAGAAAAAGTGTCGTCTCCAGTGCAGTTGGTATCTGTTACCTATGGAAAGCACTAGAAAAATTTTAGAATTTATAATTTTGAATGAATTAGGGAAAACAAATATAGAAAACATACTCAAGAGACTGAAAATAGATGAAGAAAAAACCCTTATTTCTAAAGATGATGATCACCCAAGAATCTAAACTACAACAGTGGAGTTGACATTTGTTGACGATAATGTGTAATTAAAAATGCAGCAGAGTTTCCATTTGTTAGTGTAAAATCTTATCGAAGCTGTACAAAAATATCCTACTTTATCTACGGATGAATTATATCCCTAAAAACAAAAATCACTGTTCTTTAGATCTGCTATAGAAAGTTAAAACAAATCCTGGAAAAACCCAAATCTATGTAGAAAAATTAGTTAAACAACAAAAATTAATAAGAACTAATGCAAAAGTAACTACAAATGGCCAATAGACAAGTTCAGTTTAAAGAATAATTTTCATTATTATATATAACACCTCGTGAAGGAAACAAGTATATGATCCCTCAAATGGGATGGGTTCTTGGTTGTTCTCAATGCTTCAGTTTTGTGAGTCTTTCCCTCTCTATGATGTGGAAACCTGAAATATGTGATGAACTCAAATGGGAGCTCAGATGGTAGAAGAAAATGGTAGTGACAATGAGAATCATAAAATTGAAGAATTAATGGAAAACCCTCTTATTTATAACAAAATATTGAGTTATCCTCGAAAATGAAGAATAATAAAATATTATTAAACCATAATCTAGATCTAACTGCTTGGAATATTTTATTATATTTTTTGGAGGGAAAAGATATTTGAATTGGTTAAATACCTTTATTTAGAAATAATAAACAAATAAATAATTTATTTATCATTTCAAGAATGTGGTTAGGGAATAATAAACAAATAATTATTTGTTTAATTATTCTTAGGTGATTTAGTCAAATTTAACAAAGAATAATAACTAAAAAATGATTTAATTAATTATTTGTAGAGAAAAGTAAGATAAATAATGATTTAATTAATTATTCCTAGAGAAAAATAAGAAAAATAATGATTTATCTAATTATTTTTCATAATTGGGTCTAATGTGACAAGGAATATTAGTTAAATAATGGTTTAATTAATTATTCCTAGAGAAAAATTAAATAAATAATGATTTATTAAATTATTTCTCATGGGGTTTCTTGTTTTTACGAGAAATGACTTAATAAAATATGATTTATTAAATTATTTCTTATAGTGAAAGCAATATTACTATGGTAAAATTGGTCTTACATGGTGTACTTCTATCCATCTAGTTAGAAATGGCTAGATGATTAATTTTTGGTGATAACACATTGGATAAGAAATGCATATGGAAATATAATATTCAACTATTAATCCAATCAATCTTGTTTGCAAAGGGACCAAATGCTCAAATATGTTGAAGAGGCATGGATACTACTTTAAGATGGAACTTTGACTTCTTTTAAATTTTAATTTTCTCATAATTCTTGCGGAATTATAGGAAGTTCCATCTATCATTGGAGGGGTCTCAAAATAGACTATTCAACCATTCAACTTTCATTCTCATTTGGATTAGGGAGATAAAGAAGAATTGAATTCAATATTATGTTATCCAAACTACAACCTTGACAACATTTTATGAACATTCAAAAATCTACCATGATGGTGGACACTAACATCAATGACACTATATTTTACATTAATGACAACACATGTGCAATATATACTATGTTCCCAAGGTGAATTATTTTGAATTATAGGTAATTATTTTACAAATTTTAGAGTATATTCCTTCTTGTGGCGGAATGTATGACTTAGTTAAGGCTACTATATGCTTGTATATTAAATTGGGACTTAAGGGAAAATTTACAAGTTTTATGAATCCAACTACAAAGAGTCGTGACTACTCAAAATAAAATAGAAATCATGGAGCTTTCTCTATAGTATAAGAATGTATTATCATTGTATTATCATTTTAATAACCTAAATTATTACCGTAGTTCTAATCTATATTAGTAAACCTTGTGGTTTTATTTTAGATTTTATTTTCAAGTTAATGATTATGGTAGGATATGCATTTTTTCATACCCCTATTTGTATTAGTAATTGGAATATTATGTAAATGACGCTATAATAATAACCAAATGTAAATTAGTCTAGATGGATAAATCCTAAAGAAAATGGAACCATATATAAATAAATTTGATGATATTTCTACAGAACATATCTATGACCCAAATCTCCAAGGAACAAAACTCAATCAAAAAACAAAACACATATGCTAGGTGGATGATATACTTGGCATACACATGGAGTCCATGTAAGCTACCTCATGAGTAAACCAGTGACATGTTATAACGATGTGGTAAGTGGAGTTCACATGGAACATAATGTGGCATAATTATGTGGTATCCACATTGCAATGTAACAAGGCATCCGAAAGTCCAAAATTCCACTATTTCATGTAAATATGCTTTTACATTTTCTCTAAAAATTTGAATTTTTTTATATCTAGGAATCCAAATAAATAGAACTATGAATGTGAAATTCTATATTTGGGACATATATTTTTAAATTAAAGGTATTTTTGAAACCTTATATATCTGAAGTTACAAATATGAAATATTTATATATTTGGAAAGTTTAGCTCTTGATCATAGCATTAATAAAAAAACTTGGGTTTTTAATAAAAATGAAGTTTTAGAAATATCTATATCTTATTATTTGGATGTTATACCCTTTTGTGAAATTTGGTTATGATGTGGAAACCAACATGTCTAGCTGATAGATGTGGCATTGCATGATGGAGACTCATAGGAACAATTTATCCATGTGTCTGTTGTATGATTGTTGACATGTTAGACATATGATTTTTTGACATGGCATAAAGTAGTTAATCTTGTGAGGACCACAATTTATTATTTCAAACTAAAAATGGGGAAAAAATTATATCATTGAAATCTATTGATGAGAAAAATATGATGGTGGCGTTGGAAAAGAGGTTTGAGATCAAATTTTAAATTCCAAATTGTTGAAGATGGTGTATAGGGTTGAGATTGAAATAATAAATTGAGTCCTTGGAAAATAACTTTGGAATAAATTCATATATATTTTCCTCCATTATATTAATTTTATTTGGATATATACTTTGGTATCAGAGCCATGAATTTGGGTAAATAAACCATGGAGGATTATGTATGAAATTTATTGGAAATTCTAAGATATGTTCCATATATCAAATATGAGAAACTGAAAATTCAACACTTTCTTAATGGATTTCCTTAGCCATACACGAATATAATTGAATTTGATGAGCCTAAGACTCTTGATGAGACAATAAGAAAAGATAAATTCTGTCATGAAAAAAGAAAGAATAAAATATAATTTATAAGGATGTGGAAGGAATAAAAAAAGGTTATGTTTGAGAAAATAAAGAAAGGATTTAAACTCCACATTATAAGAATCAATCAATTTTTTTTAACTCAAATAATATAGCATGAAGTAGCTTCCAACAAAATTTCCCATCTCAAAGTGGAGTCAAACTATCAAATTCAATATTAAGGAAGCCAAGGGAACCTTAGAAAGGACCTTTGAGGTGTTTGGGAGGTGGAGATCAACATATTCTCAAGGAATTCTCTCATATATAGGAAACTATTAAGACTAATTACTATGTACAAGAATCTACAATAGTGAATGAGATGGAAAAGAGTGCTTCAAAAATATATGTTTCATTGGAGGATTGAAAAGGAGAGCATCAAGATTGAGTGGTGGAAGTTGATAATGATATTGCCAAACAAGTTATCTCTATTTTAATTGACCTAATAAATATTCATAGTTATAATTCACCTAAACTTGTTGAGTGTTTCTTTCTTCAAAGTGAAAACATAAAAAACTTAGTTAGTCCAACTAGAAATAAGAGTTGGGAAGTTTAGTGAGATGATTGAAGATTTCTTATTTGTAACGAATGGACTAGCCACAAGGATCAATTTAAATAATTTATCTTAGGTTTCATATGGTGCCTTAATGGGGACAATTGGCTAGCAGCCCATAAGGTAAGATTTCCTTATATAATAAAAAATTTGAGTGTGTAGATGATTAAGGGAATCCAAGCTTAGTTAAAGGTACTCAAAGATACATTTATTTAAGACACATTTCATCCTTAAAATTCAAAATAAGTTTCAAAAAAGGGTTTCAATAATATGTAATTCATATAGATACAATAGAATAAAAAGGGTCGGAGTTAAAACTATCCAATACTTAATAATTAAAGGATACATTCCTCAGATGAGATATGGAATTTACCTCCTATGATATATATTGATTTTTAAATTGATATTATACTAGGATCAATGGTTATATCTAAAGGACCTTATAGAATGGGTATGCCTAAGTTTATGGAGTCAATTAAAAGATTTGTTGGAAAAAGGGTATATTAGACCAAGTGTATCTCATTGGGGAAAAATAATTATATCTGTAAAGAAAAAAAGGATGGTGAAAAATAAGTATACATTACCCCAAATTGGTGATCTATTTGAAAAGGTAAAAATATAAAATAATATTTTCAAAAATTGACTTAAGACCAAAATATCATCAAGTTGGAATCAAAGTTGAATCTATTTATAAGACAAATTTTAGAACATGATATGGGAATTATGAATTTATAGTGCTACCATTTGGACTCACCATTGAACTAGCCACATTCACGTGTCTCGTGAATAGTATTTTTAGGGAATATCTAGATAAAGTTTGTATTGGATTTAGAAAACATCATTTATATACCAAATTTAGTAAATTTGATTTCTATCAAACATAGATATCATATGTGGGACACATTATTTTTTTTATCTAGGAATCTAAATTTTATAGAAACGATCAAGGGAATTACGAATTGGCCTACTCATCATAATGCAAAAAATGTAAGTTCATTCATGGTGCTTTCAAGAAATTACCATAGATTCACTGAATTATTTAAAAAAAATTCCCATCCCACAACTTATTTACATAGGAAAGGAATAAATTATATGTGGTTTTCTAAATGTGAATAAGAATTTCTATAGTTGAAGCATATTCTAAGTACTACTCTAATTCTAAAATTCAGAGACTCAAACAAATATTTCACAATATGTACAAAATATTTGAAGGAAGGATTGGGTGGAACCCTTATGTCGGATAATCATGTGATAAGTTACAAATCTAGAAAACTAAAAAAAAACATGAAGAAAATATGCTACACGTGATATGGAACTCATGGCCATTATACATTCATTAAATATGTGTAATCAATATTTTATGGGTAGGAATTTTACTTTGATCACAGACAATAGTGGACGAAGACAACAATTTTATCAACCTCACTTAAATGCTAAGAAAGCTAGATGATTAGCATTTATTAGTGAGTATGATTTTAAAAATAGACATATAAAGGGAAAAGAGAGCAAGGTAGAAAATGCACTTAGTTTTAGCATGAAATTATTTAATAGTCATCAATACTTGTGAATCTATTCTGAAGTCTATAATAAAAAGGAATTGTATGATGATGAGTATTTCTACATAAAAAGATAGTTTTACAGCAAGAGCCACCAAAACAAAAATATTATGGCATTCATGTGAATGCATAGGGATTGATAATATATAAGGATATACTGCATATTCTTGATTCAAATAAATTAAAGGAACACATCCTAGATGAAATGCATGAGAAATATTACTCAGGTTACTAAAATTTTATCACTATAGTAAGGAAACAAAGTTTATATCTTGGAATGAAAAAGAAAATGACCAATTATATTGCAATATGCATTGAATTTAAACAAGTTAAAGTGGGATATAAACCCCCATCAATGGTTTTTGCAACCTCTACCCATTCCTGAATGAAAATGGGAGACATGTAATCACCATGTATTTCATCACAATATGAACAATAAAATAACATTGTGTCATATGTTGTGGAAAAATTCACACACAAGGAGATATTGATATGTAACCCTATGGCCCTAGAAAGGTTACCAAATAGAAAAATAGACGACCAATTCAATTACAGATATAAATTCCTATATATATGCTCAAGCAGTCAATCATGCATGTATCCTCTACACTAAAGGTTTGAGCTCACACCTGCAGCCCTCATAGATCGGTGAAGGGTGTTAGGTTTGTTGCAAAAAGTCTTCGCTCCAACCAAGAGATATTTCATCTTATAATAGATCTACTACATACACACATGCATCACCAAAAAAATACCACAAACATCCTTTTGTAGGAGATTGTTAGCTTAAGTAAACATTAACATGTATAATCAACCATAAGCATAGATTAATAGGAAGGAACATGTAATTTCATTAATGAAGAATAAAATGGTACAATTATACCTTCAACAAACAAGATCCTCTCTCAATATTGTAGCATGGTCTACTCTCCCAATACAACAAAGCTCTCGCTATAGTGTGGATAATAGGTCTAACTGCCTTTTCTCTTGGTGAGATTATATAGACTCATTCTATCCTTTGGGAGAATATATCTAGACACCTAGGGGCTTGAGAAGTCAGGAAAATTCTACAATAATGGACCCCTAGCCAACTCATAGACAAGTGGGTCAAGTTAATCCCCTTGGGAATGGAAAAATCTAGAAACCTTTTTCACAATTATGAGCTTTTTCTCAACCATCTCAATTAGGAAATAATTATCATCTCATAGTTATAATATTTTGGAAGAATAGTTATGATAAATTGCACAATTATGTAATTTCACCATTTTAATATGGGATAAATTTCACACAAGTAAAATAAAAGGTGAAAGGGGATGCATTCTAGCCAACAACTGAGGTAAGTTGATCTTGCATCTCTCTTACTATAATGGAGTGAAAAATAGGGTTGTAACATCGTCATGGCTGTAA
Organism: Pinus albicaulis; assembly: GCA_034641835.2. Classification (NCBI taxonomy): domain Eukaryota; kingdom Viridiplantae; phylum Streptophyta; class Pinopsida; order Pinales; family Pinaceae; genus Pinus; species Pinus albicaulis. Next base: position 1,152,835,530 of record CM076579.1, on the reverse strand, counting down.
TTGATAAGTTAAGAAAGAATACTCACTTCATCCTTACAATACACTTATAAAGAAGTAAAATATTGCAAAAAAAAATTATGAGAGAATTTTTCAATTTGTATGGAATACCTACCACAATCATATTTTATAGAGATCCAAAGTTCACGTCAATATTTTGAAAAGGTGTATTTGAATAATTGGGTACAAAGCTTAATTTTTGCACTACCTATCATCCACAAATAAATGGGAAAATAGAAAGGAAAATCAAGTACTAAAGGACATGTTTCACATGTATGTTGTGAGTAAACCAAGTAAATTGAAAGGATATATGCATTTGGTATAATTTTCTTATAATAATGGTTATCAATAATCAATACAGGTGAGTCATTTTGAGGCATTATATGGTTGAATAAGTAATACACTTGTAAGTTGGGAAAATTCAATAAATAAAATCACACTTGGACTAAAAATGTTGAAATAAATGGAGCAAAAAGTAATCAGGGTCAAACAAAACTTGAATATATCCAAAAGAGTTACATATATAGAAAAAATGCATATACATAGATAAAGATATAACATCCCTATTTTTGTATATAACATCCCTATTTTTATCATTGATATTGTGTTGTATTTGATACAACACCCTCCAAAGTTTTTCTTATCTAATTTTGGAACCTCCTTTTGGTCTTGATAAATTTTGTTTTGAGTTTTGTAAATCATCCTTGGTATTATTTTTCAAGTGTCAAGTCATCTTCTAGTAATATCAAGTGTCGCAACTTCTCAACCTTACATGCTTAGTTTGTAGCCCTCCATTATGCACTTCAAGTTGACATTCACTACTTGAAACTCATAATTGCGCACTCTGTGATGGCAGTGATTATGGATGCCCTAACAGCAACAACTATGCAATCTATTGTGATAAGCATATGCACAATCCCCTGATTTAGTTAACTGTGTAGTCCCTTGTGCCAGTAAACTACGCAGTTCCTAGAGATAGTCAATTGCAAATTCATTGAGGGTAGAAATTACAAAATTCCCGTGGATAGCTATTACACAACACTTGATAATATTGTGGGCACACTTTCCAAAGTTATCATTGTTACAAGTGGTAGATAACTAACTCTAGTTCCTATATTTCTGAAAAGCATGTGTAAACCATAACCCTATATCTATGAGTGCTCACCTATATAAGAAGTTATCCCAAAGCTTATTCTCACACTCATATTTGGAGATATATGCATTCTTTGAGTACAAGGATATTTGGTTTCATGTGCGCTACTATTTCAGATAAGTTTTGTAATTGTCTCTTTTAGTTGCGGTTAATTACGATTTTGTCATTTTTTCTTAATTTTTGCATTACAAGTGTCACTTTGGCTATATTTAGTTGTTTCATGTGTCATTTCTCTCTCTCACATGCTTCTTTTCTAGTGTCATTTCATGTTCCAAGTCCTTTCATATTCCTGTAATAATAGAAAATCAATCTATTTATGAATGTTAATATTATCATAAAAATACTTAGTTTATTTCTTAATAGATAAGCATCCCCATCTCTTAAACTTTGCATTGATCCTTTACAAACATCAAATTATAGGCCTTGTTCTCTGGTGATATGACATGCACACCTCCCAATCCCCCTCTCTCTGCAATTTCACATTTCACAATTTTAGCTAGTAGTGGTGCCATCCCTGCTCACTGTGATTGTGCATTGTAAATGCCTAGCCTCAACTACACACTGTACAATTCTATCCAACAGTCTGTTTCCCTCTGTCCATTGTTGATGCAAATTGTGCACTCAAGGAACCCTCTCTATCTCAGATATTGTGCATTGCGTAGGTACAAGATCCATCCTACAAGTTTTCTTCTTGCTGACCAAGCATGCACAGTCTCTCCTATCATTCATTGCGCATTTTTCACTTATCATGACCATTCAAGTCACTCTTACCTCAAATTTTCCTCTTGTACTCAAGCCTTGTGTAACACTTCCTCTCAGTGTTTGTTTGTTGCATTTGATAGCTTCATAAAATAGGATATTATATGTGGAACTAAATTTGTGTTGCCATGAGTGTCTCTCCACTTATAGGTGTTTCTACTCAAGATCTTATCAGTATTACATCCCCCTTTGACACAATTCCTCTGGTTACAACACAAGCACTAGCTAAGGAGGCCAATGAAACTAGTACTGAAGGTGCTTGAGAAATTTCTAAATCAGGAGCACCTATATTGGAAGATACCAGGTGTTTTGTGGATAAGTCTACTACTATATCATGGATGAATATAAAATATTGTTTAAACAAGAAAGAGTTCCCAAATAATCTTGAAGACAAGGAAATTTTAGGAGATCCAAATTCCATAAAGTTTCTTGTAGATATTCGATACTACCATGTGCAAAATAAATAAGATGGATATTGCAAGATCTTTACTCCAAGAACATGATCCTAAGAAATGTGAGCGGAAAAAAACTCGTGACATATCAACCACGTGATCTCCATGCATACTATGTTGTTTTTACACAATACTGGTGTTTAGAATAGAATCTTAAATCACTGGCGCTACCAAACCAACTATCACAACAAGCCTACTTTGCAAGAACAAAACAATATACAATAGTAAATCTATTAGTGCATAAAATAAAAACAAAATTTTTACACAAATTTGTACAATAACCCAACTTTGTTATATTAATCAAACTAATAATACAACAGTCTATGGATCTCATACTAGGGATAATGGCCCTCAAATATCCACTAATACAAGAAAACAACAAGTAGGGCTTGTTTTTTATTGTGATTACCATCAATATATCCTGAAAAAAGATACTTTAACCATTTAATTGATGTACAACTCTTCACAACTTCCTTGGTCACACCCTATACAGATTTTCCCTGTTCTTTGGCTCCTGATGTGCAGCTCTTACGTCTATCAATGCTCCAAGTCCATCTTGCCATTGAATTTCGGCTATCAAATTTTCTCTCTTTTTTATCGTTTTTCCATCAACACATCAACACATCGAGACTCATGTTGAGTTGTTCATAGCAATGTTTATAAACAACTCACAAGTTCCCACTGCTTCTCCTCAACTACTCAGGGACTTCAACCCTCTATATTTTTCCTCTATTGCTATAATGAATACTAACATAGGGCATGAATGGTTGCCACATATCAATACAATACTCCCATCTCCCACAATGAACATGGTTTGGGAGGAATTCCCTTATTTTGTTGTATATTTCCTTCTCCACAAGGAAATTATAGGGTAAATCAAACTACACCTAGATGATAAGACCCTTAAGCTCATATTCTTCCACTCTAGCAACCACCTTAGTCCATTAGGATGACACACATAGGGCTTGAGGCAAGCCTCTACAATCCTTTGGGTTATCTTTAGGCTACTCCAACTCTGCCCCTCATAGCCAGCCTAAAGTCCTTCTTAGGACACTGCAATTAGGCCTCCAAACATGGGCCCTCTCACGCTGCCCTTCACCAGGCCATGAGGTGTCCAATACAATTACAATACACATGTCATCTCCTAGGACACCATCCACTAGCATTCACTCATCATCAAGAGACCATCTACAACCATACTATTGTTTCCATCTTGCCTAGGAATATGTCCACACTCTTGTAGTTTCCTATCACTGGTTAGGGAACCTAAATGGCCTCTAAGATATCATAAAACAATCCTCTAATTGTGTTTCCTCTCCCACTAGTCTTCCCTTAATATTTTTTCTAGTATAGACTCCACAAACACAGTTTTTTTCCCTTATAAACTCCACTTAAGGCACCCTGTAGGTGGTTGTCAATGAAATCAAGACTAATTGCCCTCAAAACCAAGGAAGGATACTTTTTTTGAGTTTCAGCCTCCTCTAGATGATTGTGGATGGCTTGGATGAGCCTTCATAGCCCCCTTTATCTCCCAAAAAGTCCTCCACAAGTTGGTGTAGCATTAACTACCCATGCATTCCAAATAGAGTACCATACCACTATAAAACATGCACAGAACAATCCCGTACCTTATCTCTGGTCTAGGACTAACTCTAAAGGGAACTCACACTTCATTTCAGTACTTAAAATTACCTAAACCACCTCCCATGCATCTTTCAATATGGCTCAAAATTGCAGCTCTTATGATCAGAAATACGCACCCTAAAACAAATCCAAAATCATGTGCTCCATGACCTTGCATCCTGCCTCTATCTTGCTTCCATTTTCAGATATTAATTATGATGTTATATTCCCATAGGATAATTATTTATGTCTCACACATGAATCTAATATATACTAACTCATATGGCTTCCTTATTGGCTTTTCCAACTACCATAAGGTATATTAGGACTCTGGCTAACCTCATATATGAGCCACAAACCCACATTCTAACTTCAAAAATTCATATATTCACTTATACAACTCATATTCAAGTGATTTCCATTGCATTTTGTTACTCTTGGAGTCCTTTATCAACTCAAATCACCACATGTAAAAATATCCTCATGGATTCATACCCATATGCTCGGGTGAAAATCCAACGGGTTTGGGTTTCATGCCCAAAAGGGATTTTGTGGAATTATAGCCTCCAAACCCTGAATCCTATGGCTTGGGGTACTTCCTAAGATACAAATATCAACATAATACAAATTATTGAGGCTTGAATTTTATCACAATTCTCAGTATTATGCAACTTGGGCTTATTTCAATACCTGGATGTGATTAGATCATGGTGGCACTAATAATCCAAGTTTCACTAGAAGGCGGAGGGGATTTACAAGATAAAATTATTAGAGAAGGTTTACTAGTATCTCATGGAAATGTGTTGCAGATTGTATAGATGGGAAAGTACCGATTTTTATGAAGGAGGATCGATCTACGTGATTTAGCCAATAGTCACAAAAGGGAATATCTTCAACTGGTCTGAAATACTTTCCTAACAACTACATATCAATGTATCAAAGGAAAAGAGTGATGTAGAATATAGCATAAATTATTTCTTCATGTCCACACACCTTCTTAATGGTATTTGCGTAAGAAATTAGTTTCTGGTTCTAGAGTGGAAGTGGTCTCAACATCCTCTCTCCATCAATATATATTGCAAGCTACTCTCAAAATTCAGTTACATAGTATTTTATGAAAAATTGGTTGAGCAATTTTTTGTTGTTCTCTATCAAATGATATTTGAAGAAGAGGCACCCTACAAGATATATCAAGCTAAAGAAGCAGTTACTAAATTTGCAAATTGGTTTTCTTCTTCCCAGGATACTTACATCAGATTATTTGGTTCCCAAAAGCCACCACATCTTTTAATAAAGTAAGTGATTGATGCAGGGGATAAGATATCATATTTTCTTAGGACCCTTTCAACTATTGTAGAAGAAGAATAAGTATCCATGGGCTCCCCTTCTCTTACAAGTGGGGTCTTATGAGCTGAAGAGTTTGAAGGAAGCGAAATAAAAATTCAAAGAATTCATGCACCTTAGGTTCAGTGAATTTATTTTCCATAGATATGATCCCAAGGGATTATGAAAACATAATTGTGTTAAATTACATTATTCCTCGCCTTATGTTTCTATTTCTCTAGATGATGAGGAGAAAATAAAGAATCAGTAAAATGCTTATAGAGAAACAAGGCCAAGTGATTAGGTGGGCCCTTCTAACACAACTCATATACCAAATATTGTCCAAGAAGGGAGCTAGCAAGAAGTGCCCACTCAAGATAGTTTTTTCAAGCCAAAGAGGAAGACTTTTCATGATCCTAAAGAAGAGATGGGCAAAAAATTTAAAGCGGATCCAAATACCAAAGGTGCAATAGAAGAAAATAGGAAAAGAAACGGATTTGAAGAAGTTCTAAGGAAGTAACAGGAAGAGGAAAATAAACAATAAGCAGAGTAGAAATAGGAAAAGGAACACAATCAAGAGGAAGAAAGGAAACAAAAGGAAGAACAACTAAGGAAGAAAAGGGAATACAAGCAAAGAAGGAAGGGAGAAATGAAAAATAAAAATTAAGAAGAGACTAGAAGAAAACAACATGAAGAAGCGTTGCAGAAGCAAAGGGAAGAAGAAGAAAGGAAAAAGGGATCAGAAGAAGAGGAAATAAGGAAGAAATAGGAACATGATTTGTAGTCTGAGAAGGTGTATGATGAGAAATAGGAGGATTATCAAGAAGAATATATCATGTCGATTGTGGAACAAAGAAGCTATTGACCTCCACCTCTTACTGGTGGCCATCTCACATTCCATGAGATGGGGATAGTTACTCCACCAGATGATAGGGTCATGGACATTTTAAACTTTTCCTTCGATCAGTTGAAGAGAAAAATAGTGTAGGAGAGAAGATGTATTTTCTGAATGACCCTCATCACCCCATTTACATCAACACAGAAAGTGTGATTGTTTTGAATACTAGGAAGAATCCAAGAGAAGTGGCAACATTGAATGCAACCTTTGCAGAAGCCACTAAGGCAAACATTGAATATTTGATGAGAGAAAATGAAACATTGGTAAAATAATTGGCTTTAGAAAGGAAACAGGTTGAAAATATCATGTCTAAGAATCAGAGGTTGTCTTCCACTAATGATAGTATAATGGAATTGAAGGCATCAATACTTGAAGAAATTAAGCCTTTGGAAGACACCATGAATAAGTTATATGATTATATGTTCACTCATCATGAAGAAATGGTTATTTTACATGAAGTTAAGAAAGGATCAAAAAATATGGTGAAGGTTCTAAAGAAATATCACAACCATAGATATTATCCAGGAATAGGGCACTGAGGAGATGAATACACTTGAAGTGTTGGTCAAAAAGGGAAGACAAGATGTTGAAGTAGATATATTATAAATCGAGGTGTTTTTGCATATCTATGAGTAGATCCATACTTATATTACCAAAACCATAACAATATATTCACGAATGTATAATGGATTAGATACTTTTTCAGGTTGAACATGATACCTTATGTTGGCACATTTAGATAAGTAAAGAGTAGGAGTATTATCAAGCAAGAGATAAAAAATTTCTTCAATAGAATAAAAAAATAAACTATTTTGGATGAGCTTGAGGTGACCAAAGAATAAATTTGGTAGTATGTTACGGAGCCTTCAAATATACACATGAAGTTGATTATGTTGCTAAGAAATATTAAAAGAGATTCCAATACCATATATCTGAATGTACTAGAGTGTAAAATCAGATAAAATCCATATGTACCAGTGAAGGTTGAGCATATAGAAGTAGAATACAAATCTTGGCACCAATATATTACTATAGAGTTACTTGCTACCATCGTGGAGTTGCAACTTCCATAAGTCTATGCATGATGCATTATTTTGGCTTATGACTAATAACCAAATTTTCTTATTGTATTTTTTTCTTTTATAATTTTGTATTTTGAAAATAATAAGATGTAAATTTGTAAAGAGTGAGTCCAAGAGCCACATAAGGAATATGAAGAGTCATTAGGTATCTCAAAGGTTAAAGAGAATCTAAAAGAAAAATGGAGTGTAAAAACTCTGGTAAACTTTATAAGTATATATTATTATTGATAAAAGATGAAAGATGATTACAAATGAGGATCACCAAGGCTTTAAATACAGCCTTATGGTGTCCCTTGGTGAGGAGGCATGATATTTGATCATGCCCTTTCACTTAATAAAACCTAAGATAACTATATCTAACTAATAATTAATAAAATATACATAACATTGCCCCTCTCTTAAAGATGATTTTTCCTCAAAGCATAGTAATGATGGACAATGTTGACGAATTCCTGGGTTTCTCGAGCGATGAGCTCTTGCTTCCCACATTTTAAAAAGATTGTGGAGCATCTTCTCGAGTTCAATCTTTAGGTGATGTGGATAGTGACAAGATTTGATATTGACAGGGTTAGATCCTGTCTTGAATTCTATTAGATGTTTGATTTTCCTATCGGGAGGTATTTTTATGGGTAGATCTTGGAATACTTTTTCGTGTTTCCGAACTATTCCTTGTTCTTCTGGTGACTCTTTGTGGTTCCTTGTTGAAGATAACACTTCTAACTGATGACATTGTACCATAGATGCTGGCGCCCTTTTTCGAATCATCTTCGGCATCAGAGATGAAGATACGACTTGATTACCTGGGGCTTGGAATCCATACAACCTGTGTTTCTTCACTTTCCACTTAAAGCTTATAAACTGCTTCTGATGGTTGGCAGAATAAGTACCTAAAGTTTGTAGCCATTGAATTCCTAAGATCACATCTACTCCTTGTAATGGAACGATGTAGAATGGAGATTCTAAAAGAATTTTTTTTATCTGTAGTTTGACTTTATGGCATTTCCCTACTTGCTGAATCTGCTTACCATTAGCCACCACTACCTTCATATTAGGCATGGGGAAGGTAAAGATGTTGAGTCTTTTCTCCATGGTTGAATCTAGAAAATTGTGGGTACTGCCAGTGTCGACGAGAACCATTACGTTGTTGTTCTTGATATGTCCTCTTAACTTTAGGGTCTGAGGTTGTGATATGCCTGTCATAGCTGATAATGACACTCGCGGAATGGTTTCGCCATCTACCTTTGGAGAGGACTCTAAGTTGTCTTCTAATCCTTCTATATATGAATCATTATTATTAGCGTCATTAGTTTCTTCACAACTTTATAGATTTTCCGCTTTTCCCTTAGCACATTGGTGCTTAGGGTCCTAGTTTTTACCGCAACGTTTGCATTTGCCCTCTCTCATTCTTTGTTTTTCTACACTAGATTTTTCATCTTCTTGTTTTACAAAACAATCTTCCTTCATATTATCTTCAGAATTTTCTAATTTAGCTGAGTTGTTCTATTGAATATGGTCAATATTTGGGAATATTCATTTTTGTATTAGATCTAACTTGTCCATAATGGCATTAAATGTCTGCATTACCTTGTTAAGATTCTCCTTGGCCTCCATACGTTTTAGCCATATTTCCCTTTCTATTTGATCGACCATCGTCATTGATGAAGACATACTCCTCATACTCCTTGTAATTAGGGCTTATCCCCTTTTCCTTAAGAGCTTTGACCTCAAAGCTGTAGTTTTTTTACAATTTGATTCACTCAAGATTTTTCTTCTTTGGCATATGTCATTCACCACTAGTACCTTCTCTTGTAATGTTGTCTTTGAAAATAGGAATTTTCTTTTTTAAATAATAATAATAATAATAATAATAATTATTATTATTGTTATATATAATTCAAATAATAAAATAATAATAAAAATTATTATTATTATTATTAAAAAAAAAATTCCTATTTTCAAAGACAACATTACAAGAGAAGGTACTAGTGGTGAATGACATATGCCAAAGAAGATAAATCTTGAGTGAATCAAATTGTAAAAAAAGTACAGCTTTGAGGTCAAAGCTCTTAAGGAAAAGGGGATAAGCCCTAATTACAAAGAGTATGAGGAGTATGTCTTCATCAATGACGATGGCCGATCAAATAGAAAGGGAAATATGGCTAAAATGTATGGAGGCCAAGGAGAATCTTAACAAGGTAATGCAGACATTTAATGCCATTATGGAAAAGTTAGATATAATGAAAAAACGAATAGTCCCAAATATTGACCATAGTAAACAGAACAACTCAGCTAAATTAGAAAATTCTGAAGATAATATGAAGGAAGATTGTTTTGTAAAACAAGAAGACGAAAAATCTCATGTATAAAAACAAAGAATGAGAGAGGGAAAGTGCAAACGTTGCAGTAAAAACTGGGATCCTAAGCACCGATGTGCTAAGGGAAAAGCGGAAAATCTATACAGTTGTGAAGCAACTAATGACGCTAACAATAATGATTCATATATAGAAGGATTAGAAGACAACTTAGGGTCCTCTCCAAAGGTATATGGTGAAACCATTTCGCAAGTGTCATTATCAACTATGACAGACATATCACAACCTCATACCCTAAAGTTAAGAGGACATATCAAGAACAACAATGTAATGGTTCTCGTTGACACTGGCAGTACCCACAATTTTCTAGATTCAACCATGGAAAAAAGACTCAACATCTTTACCTTCCCAATGCCTAATATGAAGGTAGTGGTGGCTGATGGTAAGCAGATTCAGCAAGTAGGGAAATGCCATAAGGTCAAACTACAGATAAAAAATAGATATATGTATATAAAGAAGTACATATATGTACATGTGAAGACAAGGTAAAAAGAAATAAGGAAGAGTAATTGTTCGTGGTTTACAAGCTCGTGGTTTTGGAGCCCATGGTAATTGCCCATGGTATTAAAACCCATTCACCCTTTTCAAAACAACGTGACTTTTAAAAACAACGTGACTTTTCAAGTTAATAAAATTTTTTCCCCATAATTATATATATATATATATATATATATATATATAATTATGGGGAAAATATATATAATTATATATATATACATATATATAATTGTATATATATAATAATAATAATAATTATTATTATTTAAAATATATATATATATATATATATATATAATTATGGGGAAAAAATTTTGTTAACTTGAAAAGTCACGTTGTTTTGAAAAGGGTGAATGGGTTTTAATACCATGGGCAATTACCATGGGCTCCAAAACCACGAGCTTGTAAACCACGAACAATTACTCTTCCTTATTTCCTTTTACCTTGTCTTCACATGTACGTATATGTACTTCTTTATATATATGTATCTTTTTACTTTTTCTTTTTTTCTTTTTCTTTTGGAACTATTTTCTTTTAAATATTATTTTTCCTTTTTAATTTATTTCCTCCTTTATGTTAACTTTCCTTCTCTCTTTTATTTTATTAATGTATATATTTCTTCCTTCTTCTTCTTTTTTAAAAACAAATGTTGCTACCCAGAAGCACTTGGTTTTAAAAAAAATATGCAATTCTGAAATTTTCTTGTAATTCCTTAATTCTGGGTGATCACACAGATCCCAAAGAGCGATGGCTCTAATACCAATGGAGTGTAAAGAATGTGAGGGGGTAAGTAGGTTGTAAATTTTTTTTTTAGTTATTTATTATTTATTTTTTTACGTGAGGGAGTTGGGAATCAGGGTTGGTGAGCTGAGGCAGAGTGGGGGTGAGAGAGCAGAGGGGGTTGGGTAAAAATCTTTTTTTTTTTTTTTTTTAAACAAATGTTGTTATGCACAAACACTTGATTAAAAAAAATCTGCAAATTTGGAATTTCCTTTAATTCCTTAATTCTTGGTGATCACACAAATCCCGAAGAGCGATGGCTCTGATACCAATGGAGTGTAAAAACTCTGGTAAACTTTATAAGTATATATTATTATTGATAAAATATGAAAGATGATTACAAATGAGGATCACCAAGGCTTTAAATACAGCCTTATGGTGTCCCTTGGCGAAGAGGCATGATCTTTGATCATGCCCTTTCACTTAATAAAACCTAATATAACTATATCTAACTAATAATTAATAAAATATACATAAAAAAAATGGAAGCTCAACAGTCATGAGGGAGCTCAAGAGTCACAAGGGGAGGTGAAATTCCACCTGACTTGTTATAAATAAACCCTCATAACTCAAAAAAATTGTTTGGACTTTTGGAGATTTAGCCTTAGGTTCTCTAGTTTAGCATAGGAGAGAAGATCATTATTTGGACAAGAAAGTCGTAGCTTCATGTTCTACTATTGGGGCTAGTATTTCGCCATTGTAATTGTGTACTTGAAACTTTCACTTAATCATCAGAAGCTCTCAGAGCTAGCACACCTTCATTCATGTATCATGAATATTGTAAGACTATTCTTTTAATGTTTTTGGTATATGTTTATGTTCATAAATACTAAAGGAAATGAATTATTTTATTGGATTAATATATATCTTCCAGAATGTGCATTGTTAGTTTCTTTCATGATCATTTTTACATTGTGAACTACTTTGCATGTAAACTAACGAGTCTTTTCTTTCTCTTATGTGTCTCTTTTAGGATAGTACTATTATTTTTCTACTAGAGGCTCACTCTTTCTTTCTATTTCATGAATGCTCCTTTTATACATTTCAATTGGTGTCTCACAAATCTTACTCACTTGTTGACCTCAAAGTTATGTGTATGATCTTTTGTGTTGTTTATTTCAGCCAAGGTAGATCCTTAATATCACAATAATGGTGATCATGCCCATATTTCATGTCAGAGTCCTATCCCAAATGGTGAGAGGTCTAACTGAGACTTAATACTGGGGAGACCCACTTACTGTTAGTGGATTCTAGCACCATAAACATATTGTTATTCATAAAGAAAACTAAGGATGGTGTTATTCCAAGGTGGAGGGAATGAAAGATTTCAAATTTTCTTCTTGGAAAATTTGTAATTATATTTGTTAAAAATTATGGATGCATATTTTGTTTTTCTATACTAATTTCCATGAGGTAGATATAACATGGTGTTGTAAACATTATAAATATTGTTGGTTTTTTAGTTTAAAAAGAAAAAAAAAATGACAACTAAGACCAATAGATCATGAATGTTTATAGGGTATATGCTATCACAAGTGGGGAAAGGTAAGGAGGTATAATGGATTTCTTCATTATTATTTTTTTTTCTATACTAGATTATCATATTCACCTTATAATTAAATTTGTTAAAAATTGTGCATAGATATTTTTTTTATATATTAATCGCCATGAGGTAGATATACCATGGTGTTGTAAACAATGTGAATATTTTTGGTTTTGTAGTTGAAAAAAATGGATGATAACAAATACCAACAAATAATGAATTATTATAAGGGCTATGCTAGCACAAGTTGGGAAAGGTAAGGAGGTATAATGGATTTCTTTATTGTTCCTTTGTTTTTCTATACTAACTTATCATATTAAGCTTGTAATTAAATATGTTAAAAAACATGCATGAATGTTTTATTTTTTTTATACTAATCACCATGAAAGTGATATACCGTGGTGTTGTAAACATTGAAAATATATTTGTTTTAGTAGTTAAAGAAAAATAAATACGATAAATAAGAACAACAAATCTTGAATTTTTATAGCGATTATACTAGCACAAGTGGGGAAAGTTAAGGAGTTATAATGGATTTCATTATTGTGCCTTTTTTTCTATACTAACTTATCGTATTCACCTTATTTAAGCTATGAGTAGTGGATAAAATTAATTCCTAAAGTCTGTGAAACCAACCGTAAGGACCTATAATTGCTTGAAATTATGTATAAATCATGGAGTTCCTTATTGACATATATGTTTATCATTATTGAAATATCATTGAATAACTTAAATTGTTATTGCAGATTCAATCTATAGTGGTAATCCTTATGGATTTATTTTGAATTTTATTCGCATATCAATGATTCTTGAAGGCTGTGCTTTTTCCAAACCACTAGTTGTATTAAAAACCATATTTTATATAAATGATGCCATAAAAATAATATAATATTAGGTATTACAAATGGAAAGGCCCTAGATGCAATGGAACCACACATAAAGAACATTGATGATAGTGTTACAAAACGTATCTAAGATCTATAATTCCAAATAATAAAACTCAATCGAAAAAAAAAGTCGGATGGAAATGTTAGATGAATGGTAAACATGATGTGCGCTTGTATTCCATCTTATCTACCTTCATTGTTAAATAATGAATGTTGTATAATGGTTTTCCAATCTTGTTCTAAGGCGTAGATTTTGGACATGACATCAAATATGTTTCCATATAAAAAACTATGTATCACTAAACATTTCTTCAAAAAGCACTTTTTGAGTTTCCATAAACATTTATATTATGGAACAATTCATATATATGTGATTCTCATAAAATAAATATGTCTATGTCCATGAATTTTTGTAAAAAAAACTTGTGTTTGCCTTCAAAATGCACCAAAAAAATTTAAATATACACATTTTAGCACTTTTTAGACGGGGTTTACGAGTTAGACTAGAAGCCACATGCTACAACCTATACCTCAATGACTTGAACCAATTATTGGTGGTATAAATTGATGCTTTGGGTGTTGAATTAATATATTCCTACTTTTCATCCTAATGTTATCGAAACTATCCTTGATCTAAGTCTACTTCTCTATGCTTTGGAGTCACCCCCTCAGTGAGGAAACCCTAGTTTCCTCATCTTCTCTCTATAATCTTAACCTTTTGTTGGTCCCCCATTATATCTCACATTATTTTAAGGAAGAAGATAATAGGAGGAATATCTTCAGTGGTCAAGGAAGAAGATAATAGGAGAAAGATCTTCAGTGGTCAAGGAAGAATAGATCTTGAGGATAGTTCCATCCAGTTCCCAAGGCAAGATTTAGGTGAATTTTATCCATTATGTTGTTTATATTTCAATTAATAGGATACTCATATTTCATGTCTCCATTTCAATGTTTATATAATATGATTTATAATTATGCATTGGAATTTGGATTTCAGTAACATTTTATATTCAATTTTAATTTGATATTCCTAGTGTCTACTTTTGTTTACGCTTGTGTTCAACATAGAAAACAAGAGTAGATAAAATCCATTTCAATGTAATATTGAACACAAAATTTTAGTGAGATTCAAATTCCAATGCATAAATATAAAGAACATCATATAAACACTTAAATAGAGATAGAAAATATGAATTTATTACTAACTAAAATAATAACAATATAATGTGTGAAGATCACTTCTCTTCCCATGGGCACCTAAAGGAATCATTATATAGATTCCTCCTTCTTGGGCCAATAAATTTTTTCTTCTTATTCTATTCTTCCTCGAAAAGATATGAGAGATAATGGGTAATAAACACAAGATTTAGAATACAGAAAGAATATGAGGAAATAAGGGTTATCTCACTGATGGGACACTTAAAATCTCATGGAAGTGGACTCAAATCAAGGATAATTTCACCAACATTAGATTCCACGTGTAGGAATGTATGAATCCTACACCTAGTGCATCACTATATGCCCCAAATAATTGGTTTGGGTCATCGAGATATGGCTTATAGAAAGTGACTTCTGGTCTAACCCATAAACCTTGCTTAAAAAGTGCTAAAATACATATATTAAATTTTTTTGGTGCATTTTGAAGACATACATGAGTTTCTTTTACAACAAATTATGGAAATATGCATTTTTATTCTAAGAGAATTGTGTATATATGCATTATTCCAGAATGAAAATGACACATAGAAACTCAAAAAGTGTTTTTTGAAGAACTTTTTGGGGAAAAAAACTATGCAATAGGGAAAAAAATATAATGTCATAGCCAAAAGCTTCATCTCAGAAAAAGTGTTGAAAAATATGATATAACACTAACATTTCAGTGAATGTGGAGTTGTAGCTACTATAACACCCCTCAAAAAATTTTCCTACGATTTGATTTTGGAGCCTACATTTCGTCAATAAGATCTTATATCTTGCTGCCATCAAGTGTTCCTCTTGATTGTTTAATGTTGCAATCACTCATATTTCATGCAACACTTCTATTATTTCTTAACAAATTCTTGTCATCATAAATTGGATAAAATTTATGACAAGTTTCTTTCTTCCAAACACAAGTTAACTCTTATCAGGATATAGCACTAATTGTTAGTCTTGTTTTTCGCAACTGCACAATACCCTACCACTAGATATTGAAAAATCACTAGAGGAAGTGAACTACAAAATCTTGCAAGAGAGGTAGTTATTGAGCAAGTGAAATGTGTAATATTTCACTAAGAATCATAACTACGCAATCCAACGATTCAATGGAATGCACAATCCCTTGTCATTGGGAATTGTGCAATCCTTTCTTCTAGTGGACTGTGCAATCCCCCAGAGTAAGAAATTTTGCATCCCTATAAAATAAGGAGTGCACAGTAATCTATCGACAAGTGGTACAAATTTTCTTTTTTTTATCTAAGGACAAGTGTCACTTTCTCCTTGATTTTAGGCATGAGTGTCATAAACACTAACCTAATCCCATAGGGGATAAACATATATAATATAGGCTTATAGAGCTCATTTTAACACTTGAAATGGATCTCTAGCCCTCCCCATGAGGTCAAGGAGCTTTGGATTCAGTTTGCAGTGCTTTTCTGGGTAAGTTTCTAAGGTGTCACTTTTTATTACTTTTTTTTCCATCAATTGTTTTCATTTTTTTGTTTGTAAGTGTAGATTTACCAATTTATTCATGTAGTTACTAGTTTTTTTTCTATATTTAACTTTTATAAGTTTTTTTTCATTCCATCATTCAAGTTTTATGTGTCGCATCCCTCTCGAGGTTTTTTCCTATAAGTAGTTACTACTGTTGGGTATTTTTGTGCATGCATGTTCTTCATTTTGCATGATCTTGTATGGTCATTGTTAATGATTGATTTAATTCATATTAATTCGGATAGGCCCTTACTCCTCCCTTAAATTTAAATCTATAATTTCTCCTCTCTCTTGGGAAAAAATACGCAATTCTCATAAGTTGCTTCCTTGTGCTACTACACATTGCGCAATTCCAAGACCCAATATCACCCACTGATAGTTGTTACTACATAATGCACAATCACTATCTTTCCCAGTTGTGAACTGTGCAATTACAAGCATCAGTTGTCCAGTCTTGGCCTCTGAGACTGCAATGCATATTTATATCCCTCTTTAGCCCAGATGGACTGCACATTGCGTAGTCTTAATCGTCAAGCCTTCCCTATGGTAGGTAATATTATGAAATAATCCTCGCTCATTGTGCATTGCACAATTCCTAAGCTCATCAACCATTTCCTAGCTCAGAATTGCATAATATCTCTCCTCGTCACTATGTTTCTTCTTTTGGTTGATTGATGAGTTGATCTAAGAGCTAACTTTATTTTGCTACGAGTGCATCTTTTGCCACAAGTATTGTAGGTATTGAGTATAGTTCTATTTTGTAGAAGAAAAAATCATGCCTCTCAAGATATCAACATCAAAACAACCTATAGAAAGCATTACCAATGAATTTGTTGAAATTTTCATCCTAAGTTCCCATTCTTGTCGATACAAAATTATACATTGACAAGGACTTAGATATCACATGGCACACTGTTAAGGATGCATTAAAAACCACTAAATTCAAAGAATATCTTGAGGATATATAGGTCTACACTAACATCCAATGTTTAGGGTTTCACAAGGTTGCTTGTAGATTCCCAGTCTTACCTTGTGCAGTTGTCATCAAATGGATTCTACAAGGATTTGATACCAAGAGCATGTACTTGAACAATGCTACTGGGTAGCAGTTTTCATCCTACCTTGCATATTAAATACACTTGATATATCACTTTCCTAAGCCTAAAAAACATATGGACTCTTATTTCCATACAACAACATGTTATCTCAAAACTAAGGATGTGGAAAAGATGTGGGTGAAGGAACAATCAAAGTTTCACCAGACACTAAAAAGCACTTATAAGACCAGTTCATTCAGAAAGGTGTTTCAGTACATGATAATATTATGTTGTCGAATTTAGGAATAGAAGAATATTGAATCATTCCCTGAAGGATGGGTTTACATGTTGCATCAAATTGAATATCATGGGAAAATATTCAATTGTCCTAATCTTGTCTCTCAGTAGCTGAATATCAATATGAATAAGGAGAAGAATCCAGAAAATAAAAATAATAGAAATTATACATGTGTTCCTACCTACTAGACAATATATGTGCTCACAATGTTTTCCTTGGCATGGACTGGAAATGGAATTTTAGAGACCCTATTATCCACATCTATTGTAAGTTGTTAGCATAATGGAGCTACATGGGAGTATTTGAAAAGTTGGTTGTCATTTCTTCAAGGCCCTATACTGGATTATCTTCAAATAAGAGGCCCCTTCCATGTATCGCGAGGTCATTATTGCAGTATCAAAAGTCGTAGATTGGTTCACCTGACCAGATGGCACATACCCCAAAGTGTTCGATTTATAAAAACCATCTCAATTCTTACCGAGCTATGCCACTGAAAAAATATTCATGCAACAGGTTGCATATAATATTTTCACAGGTTTGTCCACATTGTTTCAAAGGAAGAAGAAACCACCACGACATGCTCTTCCCGTGTAAGTGGGATCTTACATGATTAATAACTTGAAGGTTGAAAAACCTAAAGAAAAAAATTGGAAGACTTCAAGTTCGATACAATAGACTATAATCAGCATGATCTCAAAGGATTTTGTAAGAAAAAATATGCCAAGTTACACTTTTTCTGTCCATATGGGACCTATGCTAGGTCAGAGGAAGAAAAGATGAAGAATTACTATAATGCCTCTCGGTCATGTGCACTAGGAGATCATATAAGCACTTCCAATGTAGTTCTAGGACAAAGTGTTACTCAGGAAGATATGCATCCAGAAGAGATCTCTACAGTGAGTATTAAATATAAGAGGAAGGTTTCCCACAACCCAGCAGAGGATCAAAGCTGCAAATTCAAGGTAGATCCAACTATTCTAAAGGCTAATTTGGAAGCAGGAAGGAAAAGAAAAAATGATCTAGATGGATATTGGTGGATACCCACCTATTCCAATTTGATCCCCAACATTTTTTCTTTTAGTTTCTCATTTTCCTTAATTGTAGCACAATTTACTATTTTTGGCATTTTTTGGGTCCAGAACTTCTGGATTCGTTTTGAGGCCCTACACGACGTGATTTTGGAAAATGGGAAAATGTGAGTATTTGACTAAAATTTGCAATCAAAAGTTTTAGTCCACAAATACACATTTCTAACAAGGTATTATGCATTTAAAATGGAGATTTTATGCCAAAGATACAACCTCGGGAAGTTGATGTACCAATTTACCCCAACGGGGCCCACAATTTTGGTACTTCATCTCCTATGGTAATTTTTTTGGATGTTTAGGGTTTTCCCTCTATTCTAAATAGTAAATAAGCCTTTGAGCCTCACTGTAACACAGTTCAGTGGCATTTAGTTGCCACATAACTTCTCAGAGATAAGATACCATCAACCGAGCTAGCTTATTTCCATTTTGTATGTAATCATATATCGTTTCTTTGATATTAATGAAATTAAGTTTTATTTATGTTGCAGCTCTATGTTTATGGTTATACCTATATTTTTTTTTGTTCTTGTATAAATCTGAATCAGTGGTATCAGAGCAATCTTCTCTCTCTTTGTTTTTCTTTTCTTGTCCCCAACAAGGTTAGGGTATTAGGAGTTAGGGCTCGAACTGGTTGAAACTTTACAAGACCAGCCTTGCAAACCCCGATGACCTCAAATACGAGGGAGTAGGACATCATCTCAAAATATTTCTTAAAAAATCCCTTGAGCATCAGAGGAATGCAATGATGGAAAAATTTTCCCAGATCCTTCGACGACTACCCATAAGCGACGCATCTCATCTAAAAACCAATCTGGAGGAGCCACTCCATTTAAGGCACAAGTAAACTTTGATATCCCCATATATTAGGGACAGTTATATGCAAATGACATAGATAAATGGCTAAATATGTTAGAAGTATATTTTTCGGTTCATGATTTTTCCAATCTGGAAAGGATTACTTTTTCACTCCTCAAAACCACCCCCCATATCAAGGACTCGTAAGAAACCTACTCTGAGAATAGGGAAGAGAGGGAACGATCACTATTTTTAGTCGCAGCCACTTGGAATTATTCCTGAGACAACATCAAGGAGTATTATTACCTTATCGGGAGCTATTAAGATAAATACATAAATTGGACCACACTGCAGAAGGGAAGGGACCAAGACATGATAAAGTTCACAAATATTTTTCATACCCTTCACACAAATTTTGGTATCAAGGATTCTAAGCGGAATTTGGTACTCAAGTACCATGACTATATACACAAGTGCATCTAGTATGAGATGGATTTCCAAGAAATCTCCTTGCTCGACATCACCTATCGATGCTGTCAAGATCGAGTAGAAATTTAAACAGAAGAAGCAAGATTTGGATCTGTGAATCCAAAACAAGGGAAAGGCGCCCCCAAACCAAAAAACAAAGGAAAAATCCAAGGCAAGGAAACCTAGGACAACCCTTTGAAGCCACAAGCAAAGAAAAATACCATGAAGACAAATAAGGACATGGGAAAATGGTGTTATTTCCATAAGAGCCCAACTCAAAACACAAGTGAGTGTTGGGCCAAGTAGCCACTCGTGGTTGAGCTAAAGGCTTCTAAATTAGATGTATGTTCTGACTCTAAGTTAGAAACTGACAAAGGGAATGAAAAATGGAAGAATATTATTGACCTGGAGCCCAATGCCACCATTTCCACCACCAAGATAAATAATATTGAGCCCGAAGATCCAAAGGAGGGGGAGCGCCTCTTCCACTCTCAGATGTTGGTGAAGGGTTCTTCGTTGTAGTTCACTATCGAAAGCGAGAGCTATAAAAACCTCATTTCATCAAAGGTCGTGAAGCGGATGGTCCTACCGACCATAGTACACCCGAAATCATACACCATCGGCTGGCTTCACCAAGGACGAGATCCTCACATCAACCAGTAGTGCTACATTCCCTACAGTATCGAGCTCTTCATAGATGAGGTATTGTGTGATGTTCCTCCTCTTGAAGTTTGTGATGTATTATTAGGAGAAAAATACTTTTGGAAGTGTCACAATGTGTATGGGTTTAGGCCTCGTATTGTTATTATTACTTTGGGAAATAATTTATATAGGATACCAAATGTAGCATCTCCTATCGCCATCTCTTGGACCTCTGCGAAGAAATGCATTAATATCATTTCCTAAACCGAGAAATTTGTCTTCCTTATGGTTCACCCTTAGAGAAATAAGAATATTGTGGCCATATCCATGGCCTCTTGATAGGGACCCTATGCATGACAACAACATATGGAAATTTTTTTGGAAGAGTACAAGGACATCTTCACCTCACCCGTAGGGGTACCCCTACACTGTCAGGTAACGAACTCCATTGATCTGGCCCTAGGCATGCTGCTACCCAAACAGACCGATCTATCGATGCTATGTTATGGAGAACGATGAGATAAAGAGGCAGATTTAGGATTTTCTATGGAGAGGGCACATATTACCAATTTAATCACCTTGTGGGAGCCCGATCGTGTTGGTACAGAAGAATGAAGGGACTTGGAGATGTTGTATTGACTATCAGGCACTAAATAAGATCATTTTCCATAATATGTATCCAATACCAAAGATTGATGACCTTTTGGAACAAATCAAGGGGAAAAAATATTTCAATAAGATTAACTTGAATTCTGGTTATCACTAGGTACCAATTGAACCCTCCGATGTGTGGAATAATGCCTTCAAATCCAAGGAGAGCCTTATCAAATGGTTGGTCATGCCTTTCAGGTTGATAAACGCCCCCAAAACCTTCATGATATTGATAGAGGACATCTTACGACCCTTCAATAACTCATTCATGGTGGTGTATTTGGATGGCATCCTGATCTTCAACCAGAGTTAGGAAGAGAACCTCCACCATATTCGACATGTCCTTAAAACCATGTGACTGCAAAAATTGTGTAATGATTGGAAGAAATACACTTTTGGTATGACCTAGGTTCAATATCTAGGGTACATCATTGATGAGGGGGGTGTGCATGTGGACCCAACCAAGACACAAGTCATTCAGGATTGGCCAACCCCAACCACTCTAACAGAGCTACACAACCTTCCAGGTCTTGCCAGTTTCTACCACATATTTGTGTTGGGGTTCTCTCATATCACTTGGCCTTAATTCATTCACCCAGTGTGGAGAGAAAGAAAATTTCTTTTGGTATGAATCCTAACATAAGAAATTTTTTGATTTGAAGCATCACCTATGCTCTACACCAGTGCCCACATTACCAGACATTCAACAACCATTTAAGATTTAGATAGATGTTTCCAACTATGCTATTGGTGTAGTTCTTACTTGGTATGGGAATCTAGTTGCATATCACAGTGAGATACCTTCAGACACAGTCTTAAAGTATCCCAACTATGAAAAAGAGATGTATTCCATTGTGCAAGCATGCCGAAAATGGAGGCATTACATTTTAGGGAAGGAAGTAGTCATCTACATAGAACACCAACCCCTATAGTTCATACATACATAAGGAAAGTTGCAGAATGATGGCCATCAGAAATGGTCCACAAACCAACAATAGTTCCAGTTGAACATTAAGTACAAGAAGGGAAACACTAATAATGTTGCAATCTGCCTCAGCTTATCATCGATCATGGTGCTCACCACTGTTCTTGAATCTTGTGGGAATGAGATTCAGGGTGGCCACATATTTACAAGAGTGATCTAAAATTCAGCAACACATACCAGATGCTCCTAGACTCGCAAGAAAGTTCAAAATTTTCACCTCCAAGGTGCACTATTATGCCACTTAGGACACATTTGTGTTCCTTCAAGCAAGCATGCCAAGATGATTTGGGAGGTGAACTACGGTCAGGTCATTGGAAATTTCAGAGTAGAGAAAATAGTGCCTATGTTGCAGAAGTATTTTTATTGGTCGAACCTTTGACATGATGTTGGGAAGTACATCAAATCCTACTCTACATGTGCCATTGCAAAACATACCATTAATAACAAAGGACTATATACTCCTATTCGACCTTGGGAATCCATCTCCAGGGATTTCATATTGGTCCTTCCTTCTACTAAGCATGGAAATGACTATGTTTTCATTGTCGTAAAAAAATTCTCTAATATGACCATTTTAGTAGCCTACAATAAGAGTGTCACATCAAAATCCATCTGCAATAAGAGTGTCACATAAAAATCCATTGCCAAGCTCTTCTTTGAACGAGTGTGGGTACACTTTGGGATCCCACATTACATTATCTCAGATCGAGACAACAATTTCCTGATTACATTTTGGTCAAGCCTCTGGTCGATGTTGGATACCAAGCTTACTAAGTCCATGTATTTCCACCCCTAAACCAATGGAATAACATAGGTTGTCAACAAGATGATCGTACAATTTTTTCACATGTACAACTTGAAGCATCCAACACATGGAATGAAAGCCTCCCCTATGTCCAACACAACTACAACAGAGATCTCCATAGCTCAACTGGCCAGAGCCCCTTTCAGGTGTGGTTGGGATTCCAACCCCTAGGTCCCATTGATGTGGCCTTACCATTTGCAGCTACTCAAGCATATTTGGCTCATGTCCAACCTAAATATGACATGGATAGAAACTTCATTGAGTGTATTCAGCACATCTTCCAACAGGTCCATGACATATTGAACAGAGCCAATTCTAAGTACAAGTAGTGTCATGATCAGCATTGGGTCCCACACAGTTTCCAAGTGAGCGATAAATTTTGGTGAAATTTGTAGAAGGAGTGCCTCACTGGGCTCCACCACAACCTTTTCCCACTTTGATATGGGTTGTATACCATCACCAAGGTTGTAGGGGACTTTTCCTTCGAGCTCAACATTCTACCATTCCTTAGCCTACACCCAGTGTTCAATGTGGATTGTGTTCGACCATAATTTCCACCATTATTGGACACATTAGACACTACAAAACAACTCACAAAAAAATATTTAATCCCATAATACATGGAACATGCCACAACTAATTGAATCATGGAAATGCATATAAATAACACTTTCCAGCAGAAGATCCACTTGTATCATGTTGTCAAAGCTCGCCATCTCCTGCACTAAGGCAAGTGGCTCACTAGGGACCAAGTTCAATAGAAGTTTCCTCATCTCATGGAGGCACTCAATGTAATGATGACCATTTCTTCCTAAGGGGGAAGGACTGATCCAGGTGGATATAGGTTCACACCCACTTATTCCACTTGGACCCCCACCATTTTTTCTTTCTAATGAGGTATTGTGCACATCAAATGAAGATCATATGCCAAAGGTACAACCCCAATAAGTTGATGTACCAATTTACCCCAACGGGGCCCACATACTAGCACTTCATATCCTAGGGTTAGGTTTTTGAATTTTTATGGTTTTCCCTTGTTTTAAAATAATAAATACACATATGAACCTCATTGTAACATAGTTCAGAGGCATGTAGCTTCCACATGTCTTCTAAATATAAGCTATCATCGCCCAAGATAGTTTATTTCCATTAAGTATCTAAGCATATTTTAGTTGTTTGATATTAATGAAATTAAGTTTTATTTTTGTTTCACCTTCGTGTTTATGGTTATATCTATATTATATTGTGTTCTTGTATGACTCTGGATCAAAACAATAGGATTTGGATAGGAAACATGAAGAAGAGGAGATACATAAGGAAGAATAGGAAAGAAAGGAATAGGAGGAAATGCAAGCACAAGAAGAGCTAAGGAAAAAGGTGGAAGAAGAAGATATACTGAAGTAGGTAGAAGAAAAAAGATAGAAACAACTTGAAAAAGAATAAGGTAAGCAGAATTATGATCAAGATCTTGTTAAAGAGATAGAGGAGTATATAGTATCCCAGGACATGGAAATATAACAAGGAGAGCGAACCAGGATGTTGACCCCATGCCCAATACAAAACAAATCATTATTCAACCTCCATCTCCCCATACAGATGGGAAAGCGCCAAGTGGTGAAGATGAAATCTCTCCTTTAGATGAATAACAATCATGGATATCTCAAGCTTAACCTTTAATGAGCTTCAGAAAAAATTTGTGCAGGAAAGAAAGAAATAATTTCTCGATGATTTGAAACATCCTACTTTCATTCATATAGAAAAGTTGATCATCATTGATACAAGAAAGAATCCTCATACCATTTTTGTAGCTAACTTAGCCTTTATAGTCGCTTCAAAAGAAAATGCATTTTTCCTGATGGTGGAGAATAAACATATGACAAAGAATCTAAAAGATGCAAAGCAACAAAAAAAACAAATGCAAGCAAAGAATCAGAGGTTGTCTTCCACACATGCTTTCTTGCAGGAGCTTCGAGTAGCTATATATGACGAGATCCAGGCATTGGGATAAATTATGAGGAATATTTAGGAGGAGTTGGTTACCTTGCATAAAGAAATAGTTCCTCTCAATGATATGCAAAATAAACTGTGGGAAAATGTGAAATCCTTGAAATTCATTCATGTGGCCATTACCGCAATTCATGAATGGGGAACTAAGTACAAGAGCACACTAGTAGAATTGGTCAAGAAGACAAGGAAGAAAAGATGAAAATGACTGAGGTTGGAATGCTTATAAAAAGAAACAAAAAACTCGACACCTTCTTGGCCAACATTTTGGCTTCTTATGCATGGTTATATGGTAGTTTGGATTCCCTGGTTCAAGCACACAAGATCCCTTCAATAGGGCCATTTGCAGAAAATAAAGGCAGAAATGTGGTCAGGCAGGAGATCGACAAATAATTTAATCAAGTAAATAATATCACTACCAAATAAGACTTGGAGGTCACATTAGAGAAATTTTGAGGTCTAAAATGGGCCTCCTAACAATACTATAAAATAATAGTGGAAATAATAAAATAATATTAGATTACATCATCAAATTTTAGAGCCAAAAAAATAAGAAAACTACTTTTTCAACTCATATTTTCAACTTATATCCCTATGGTTTTATGATTTTACTCAAATTTTGAGCGGTAGCACTTATTTGATGCATAATTTAATTCCTCATCCAAGAATTACCATGTTGCATACTTTCGATGGCCTTGACTACTTGAAAAATGAGAAATACATGAAAAAACATTATCGAAATAATGTTTTTTCATGTATTTCTGATTTTTCAAGTAGCATGGTCCATTGAAAGTATGAAACATGGATACTCCTTAGATGAGGAGCTATATTATGCATCCAATGAGTGCTCCCGCTCGAAATTTTAGTAAAACGGTAGAGAGATAAGGTTAAAATACAAGTTGAAAAAGTAGTTTTTTTAGATAATTTTTTTTCTTTTTTACTCCAAAAGTTGTGAATCATCACCATGGTTGAAATCATCATATTGAATCCTATTGGTTCTTATAAATTATAATTTGGTTGTAGATTTTTGTTTTGAGACCCATTTTAGACCTCAAAATTTCTCTAATTATAGACACAACATGAAAAATTTCATAGGTGGTCCTACTAAGATCAATATGAAGTTGTTATTATTACAAAAAGAAGGTGCAAAATAGTTCCAAAACCATCTACCGAGATGCGATGGAAGCTAGAGTCCGCTTTCAGCCTAACCTTCCAGAATTATGCAATCTTGCAAGATAGGAAGTCATTGAGAAAGTGAAATGCACAATCTTTCACTTACAATCAGAACGATGCAATCCACTGAGCCAGTGGATTGTGCAATCCCTTGTCACTAGTAATTAAACAATCCTTTCTACCAATGGAATACATAGAACCCCAGAATAAGAAATTGTGCATCTATAGAAAATAGAAAGTGCACAATCACCTATGGAAAAGTGGCACAAAATTTATATTTTCGATCTATGGACAATGTCACTTTCTACTTGTTTTTAGGCATGAACATCATAAACCGTAGCATAATATTATGAGGGATAAATATATATAATAGAGGCTTGTAGAGATCATTTTAACACATGAAATTGGAGCTCTAGCCTTTCCCACAATATTAAGGAGCTCTAGATTCAGTTTGCAGTGCTTTTCTAGTCAAGTTTCTAAAGTTTCACCTTTTACTGATTTTTCTGTCACTTTTATCATTTTTTTGTTTGCAATTTCTGCTTTTCCAATTTATTCTTGTATTTAATATAATTTATGCTATATTTACCTTTTACAAGTGTTGTTTCAGTTCACGTTTCAAGTTTTAAAAGTGTCGCATCCCTCCTAATATTTTTTCCTACCTACAGTTACTGCTGCTGGGTATTTTTTTGTATGCATGTTCTTCCTTTTTCATGATCTTTTCTGGTCAATGTTAATGATTTATTTAACTCATATTAAGTATAATATAGCCCTACTCCTTCCTCAACTTCATATTCATAAGTCCTACTCTCTCTTGGGAAAAAATGCACAATTTTCATGAGTTGTTTCCTTCCCCTACTATGCATTACGCAATTCCAAGACCCCAGCTCACCCCTTTCCATTTTTTACTGGTCAATGCAAAATCATTGGTTTTCCTAGTTGCACATTTCACAAGTCCAAGCATCAACTACCAAGTATTGGCCTTTGAGATTGTGAAATCTGTAATTCTCTCCCTCTTTAGCCTGGCTGGACTACGAATTGTGCAATCTTAAGCCTAAATCCTTCCATCTGATATCTAATATTACAGAATCATCCTCTCCCATTGTGCATTGCACAACTACTGAGCTCAACCTACTATTTTCTAGCCCAGAATTGTGCAATCTCTCTCCTCATAATTGTGTTGTTGCTTTTCCTTGATTGATGAGTTTATTTTTCTAAGAGATAACCTTCTTTTTCTATGAGTGCATCTTTTTCCACAGGTACTATAGGTATTGATCATACTTCTCTTCTATAGCAGAAAAAATCATGCTTCCCAAGAGGTTAGCATCGAAACAAGATACATAAATCAATACTGATGAAGTGGTTGAAACTCCTTCATCCTTAGTTCCCATTCTTGTCGATATTATGCACTTGTACATTGAGAAGGACTTAGATATCACATAACACACTATTAAGTATGTGTTCATGGCCACTTAATTCAAAGAAGATATGGAAGAAAGATAGCCCTACATTAACATCCAACAATTAGAGCTTCAAAAGGTTACTTGTAAATTCTCGGTCTTACCTTGTGCAGATATCATCAAATGGATTTTGTAAGGAGTTGACACCAAGATCATGTCCTTGAACAATGCTAGTGGGAAGCATATATCCTCCTACCATGCACACAAAATTCACTTGATCTATCACTTGCATAAGCCTTAACAATATATGGACTCTTATTTCTTTGCAACAATAGGCTATCTCAATACTAAGGATGTGGTCAAGATGTGGGTGAAGGAATCATGAAAGTTTTGACAAACACCAAAAATCACTTATAACACCAGTTCACTCAGAAAGGTGTTTCATTACTTGATAATATTATGTTGTTGAATTTACGTACATAAGAATATTGAATCCTTCCTAGAAGGATGAGTTTACATGTTATATCATATTTTCTCTCATGGGAAGATATTCAATTGGTTTTATCTTATCTCTTAGCATTTGAATATCAATGTGAATAAGGTGAAGAATCTACCCAAAGGAAATAAACAACAATTCTACATGTCTTCCTACCTACTGAACGGTATATGTGTTCGTAATTTTTTCCATAGCATGGATTGGAAAACTAATTCTGAAGACCATCCTATCCATATATATTGTAAGTTTTTAGTATATGTAATATCCCAAAATCGGGAATTTCTACAATAATAAGAATATCTAAAGATATTATAAAGTTGGAGCTTCAGATAATCATGAGATTGGCAATGTAAATCAGCTCTTTAGATGTAAAATAACATCTCACCAATAAAGGAGTGGATATCAGCAAGAATATGGCCAACATACTCCTTCCCAAGTGGGGAAATGCAACAATATAGGGCATAAAATGGTTGTCTTCAGAAAATAAAGTTATCTCTGTGATAAATGGGACTTGTATCCCTTAGAATAGTCAATATAAAACTCACATGCATAATTAAATATGAAACAAATCACTCTAGCCAACATAAATAGATCTCCCCAAGTCAATATGACTCAAATAAGCCCAAACCCCATAGCTTAACTCATGCAGAAAGGAATGAAGCAAGTAAAATGTTATTTTTATGAGGGTTTGTGAAAAAAATAATGAGAAAAAATATATTTTTAGACTACAATAATCCAATGGCTGAGAAAATGGAGATTCCTTCCTTTTTATACAAAATAAGATCATCCCGACCCAGGTTTCATGAGAATACAATGTATAAAAATGCAGATCTGCAGATCTGGATTTGAAAAATGCAGTTTAACTATAGCACTAAATAAATGTGGCTGAAATATACAAATGACAGAAGAATAATAAAATATAGAGCTTTCCGGGAGAAGGGTTGGCCCTTCCTCCAAGGAACAAGCTCACAAGAAAGGGTTCAAACCCTGCTACTGCAGCACTATGGAAAATGACGCAGTTCCTTCAGAGAAATATGATATAGTAGATGGGAAATGGTTTGGCCACTTTCCATTATGTAAAATATTCCCTGGGATCTCCTGTACAGATCTTGTAACCAAGGGGAGCTCCCTCCTCTGAAAGATAAGCTCAGGAGTTGGTGTTGTATGTCTCCCACTGCAACACCCTGCAACACAATGTCCCCTGCTACAGGAATAACGCTTTGGATGAAGGAGGATTCTAGGCCTCAGGCCTAGATGTGGGAAAATTAAGAACAAAACCCCTTCAAGAGATCACTAAATGAAGGAGAAGGAATCCCTAAGTAGGAATGCCTTGTGCTAAACATCACTACATACTCAACTTAACAGCTGAAGAATGCTCAAGAGTCTAAGTAGACCAACATCAATAATCCATAAGCTAACTCCCAAATGTCTGCTATCTTCCTCCTTATAATGTTTGTGAGCCTCCTCACCTTGGGTCCCACCTATTAGGGTTTTCAGCACCATGTGAACACTTTCCCTCCGAAACTACGTTGTAGCTCTATCAAGACTGCTCCTCCATACTGCGTTGTTGACTTGGTCAACTTGACTGAATCAACATGATTATTTTCCTATTCATACATGGAAAATACAAAATCCAGCCACTAAGATATCCCCTTTTGACACCAAGAGGGATTTTATGCTAATACAAGTTAAGTATGGGTCTTTTTCCCCATTTATTGATCTACTAGGCGCAAAGATCAAAATTTAATATTCCTATTAGCTGCATGCTAATTTTAGGAATATTACATTCCTCCCCTCCCAAATGTTTCTTGTCCTCAAGCAACTGCAAGGATAGAATTGGAAAGTCTCCTTCCCTCCTCCTGTAGCATCCCCATATGATGAGCTCCCCCAAAGAATAAGATGTTGTCTCAACAATGAAACCTCATAGTGCCTCTTCCAAGAAAACAAATTAGCATTTGGTGTACGTCCCAAATGGCTATCATTATGAAAAAGTAACATACTCAAGGAGACAACTATGTGTTATCTAGAAGTCCTCCCAAGGCATGGAGTTTGAAATGCATGTGAGATTCTCATTCCCAAGTGAAACCTCCACCCCCAAGCTATCATCCATATGAAATGAGTTACCCTCCAACATGGCAACTCATGCACAATCCCCTCCAACTTTGGCTCCTGAAGTGTAGGTGGGATGAATAAATGAACATGATAGGCAAGAGGGCCTATCCCATGCTGTCTACCTCTCCACTTATGATAAGTGTAGAGGGCATGTTGATCTTGGGCTGCAACATGATTACCCTCAAATGGAAAGAAGAAGATTGAGTGTCCAAGGGCCCTCTCTCCAAATTCATGAGCCATGCCAACACAAACCATTCCATACAAGATGAATGGCACATCATCACCATATGGAATCCAAATCAGAAAATTGCTGAATGTTGTGTGCAATTTTGGATGGTACAAATGGTTTTCCAAGTGGATGCTGCACAGTCTCCCCAACTGTTGTTTGAGAATATCATGTGGCAAGTGGTTTTTCAATGAGTTACAAGCTATCCATGTTTGCTCCTCCACCATGGGGTAGTAAGCAGCAATGAATATCGTCTCTAAATAATCAAAATAACAATGTACTTGCCCAAAATAATGTATAGATGGGCTACTAGCATTACAGATATTGACCCTAAAGTGACCATGAAACCCAAAAAAATACTCTTGCTCTCTTGTGGAGCAATGCACTATTCATATATGATGAGAAGATACAAATACTCAATGGAGTAATCAATAAGTACAGAAATGCATTTCTTACCACACATAAGGAGTAGGCTAAAAGTGAGGTCCATGGATGAGTCCTCCCATGAGAATCTCCTCATAAAAATCTGCAAGAAGAAGGGATACATCCTCTCCTTGGAATACTCCATCAATAAGAACATACTCCTATGTGACAGCGCTGTAGGCCTTAGTAATAAGGCTCCATGACTCCTACCTTTGACATTACATATGCCAAAGCCATCCACCATCATGCTTCTATGTGAGAATATATTCTTCCTAAATGGAAGTCTCTCATGATCCTTCAATGCTGAAGGGTAGCCTCCTTGCACCTTGAATATGCCTTCCTTCTCTTTGGAAATTTCATTAAAAGTATGGGAAGATTTCTGCCCATACTCTCCCAAGTGCAACCACAGCAACAAAAACTCTTTCTGCTCCCTCATCTCTCTCTCATACAAGCCATAGAGTAATATTATGATGGTTATCTTTTATGATGCCCCATACAAACAAGTTTTCTATTGTTTTATCATATGGGTGCCATGCCATGCCTCCATCCACCACATACCTCTTGACAAAGGGTATGATTCAAGATGGCAAAACTCTCTCAAGAGTAGCCAACGCATATTTTCTTCTTACTACCCTGTGTCATAAATATACAAGTGGCTCACCAACCTCTTTCTCTCCATCCACCTCCATTCATCCAAATGTGGATGCCTCCAATCATTCTCCCCCTTGGTATCTCCCCAATGAATACTACCAATATCCCAAAGCAACTCTTTCTCCTTACACCTCATGGGAATTTGAGATGTAACCCCTTGGAGATCTCCTAGAGAAGACCCCACATCACTAATCCTCTTGAATCCAAAAGAATCCAAGTGTGTTGAACGTAAAACATCATCATAAAGTGGCACAACACTCTACATGCCCTCCAAAATCTTGCACCCCAACTCCTCATGCTGCATGTAACTCAATAAAGGTGCAAAGGGATGAATTTTTATCCCCTCTTGGATCAATCCCAAGTTGCATAGTGTTGTGCAAGCTTGTTGCTCCACATAATTACTGTGTTTTGAACCTTGACCATGTGGAGACAATTCCCCAAGATTTTCCATAAGATTCCTTGAAAGGATAACAAACGGAAATCCATGCATACCTTGGTGAGTCCATGGAACATCTTTTGTGGCTGCAAGATTTCCTTCCTCCATTGTGTTGGCTGACCCAACTACTACTATAGATGGCTACCCCTCCATGATTGTGACAGTGTTGGTACAAGGCTCCTCAAGTGGAGAAGATGACTCCTCCTTCTCTGATCTTCTACTGTTAAATATTCTGATTACCCGGTGAGTGAAATCTGCAGAAGTGGAAGCTCTTGCATGACTCACATGGCTGAACCACAAGGTGCTGGTCTTGCTCTCCAAGTGCAGCGCTGAGATCTCCACAGCCTTTTTTTCCACTACTGGATGTAGTAGGAAAAATGCTTCTAACTTCATCACCCAATATTCTACTGTACATAAGGGTGATCCATCAAAGGTAGACAATAGGAATCTATCGCCCCTTATCATCCTTTTGCTAAATGGCCTTCTTCCTTCTCTCAGTTGGATAAACTGAGGAAGATCTAGGGTGCCTTTGGAAGCCCTAGGTTGGCACTTGTACTCTGCCAAATTCCCACTAAGGATCTCATGTTCTTAGTGGTATTCTTGCTCTCCATTTCCTCTATGAGAATAGGAAGTGCATGAATCTTCTTCTTCCTCTCGAAACCTTCTAGAGGTCTCACTGCATCTTTCTCCTTCCTAAAACCCTCTTGGAGTTTCATTGCATCTTTCTTCTTTCCTCTTAGATATTAAAATTGATGAGAGTAA
Organism: Pinus albicaulis; assembly: GCA_034641835.2. Lineage (NCBI taxonomy): Eukaryota > Viridiplantae > Streptophyta > Pinopsida > Pinales > Pinaceae > Pinus > Pinus albicaulis. The sequence continues at coordinate 1,152,803,023 of CM076579.1, read as the reverse complement.
TCTCATCCTCTCCATCATTTTGTTCTCATCTTATTCTTATCTTCTGATTGGATATGAAATCCACAGGCTGAGCCAAGATAGAAACTATGATACCACCGTAATATCCCAAAATCGGGAATTTCTACAACAATAAGAATATCTAAAGATATTCTAAAGTTGGAGCTTCAGCTAATCATGAGCTTGGAAATTTAAATCAAATATTTAGATTTAAAATAAAATCTCACCAACAAAGGAGTGGATATCAGCAAGAATATGGCCTACATACTCCTTCCCAAGTGGGGAAATGCAACAATATAGGGCATAAAATGGATTTCTTTAGAAAATAACGCTATCTCTGTGAGAAATGGGACTTGGATCCCTTATAATAGTCAATATAAAACTCACATGTAGAATTAGAGATGAAAAAAATCAATCTATCCAACATAAATAGATCTCCCCAAGTCAATATGACTCAAATAAGCCCAAACCCCATAACTTAACTTATGCAGAAAGGACTGAAGCAAGTACAACATTATTTTTATGAGGGTTTATGCAGAAAATAATGAGAAAAAATATATTTGGAGACAACAATCATCCAATGGCTGAGAAAATGGAGATTCCTTCCTTTTTATACAAAATAAGATCAACCCAGCCAGGGTTTCATGAGAATACAATGTATAAAAATTTAGATCTGCAGATCTGGATCTGAAAAATGCAGTTATACTGTAGCACTGAATAGATGTGGCTGAAATATAAAAATTATGGAAGAAGAATAAAATACAAAGCTTTCCGGGAGAAGGGTTGGCCCTTCCTTCAAGGAACAAGCTTAGAAGCAAGGGTTCAAACCCTGCTACTACAACACTCTAGAAAATGACGCAATTCCTTCAGATAACTATGTTGTATTAGATGGGAAATGGTTTGGCCACTTGCGAAGATGTAAAATATTCCCTGGGATCTCCTGTACAGATCTTGCAAGCAAGGGGAGATCCCTCCTTTGAAAGATAAGCTCATGAGTTGGTGTTGTAAGTCTCCCACTGCAACACCCTACAACACAAAATCCCCTAATACATGAATAACGCTATGGATGAAGGAGGATGCTTGGCCTCAAGCCCATATGTGGGAAAATGAAGAACATAAATCCTTCAAGATATCACTCAATGAAGGAGAAGGAATCCCTACGCAGGAATGCCTTGTGCTGAAAAACACTGCATACTCAACTCAACAACTAAAGAATGCTCAAAATTCTAAGCAGACCAAAATCAATAATCCATAAGCTAACCCAAAAATGTCTGCTATCTTCCTCCTTATAAGGTTTGTAGCCTCCACACCTTGGGTCCCACCTATTAGGGTTTCTAGCACCATGTGAACACTTTCCCTCCAAAACTGTGTTGTAGCTCTATCAAGACTGCTCCTCCATACTGCGATGTTGACTTGGTCAACTTGACTGAATCAACATGATTCTTTTCTTGTTCATACATGGAAAGTGCAAAATCCAGCCACTAAGATATCCCCTTTTCACACCAAGAGGGCTTTTATGCTAATACAAGTTAAGTATGGGTCTTTTTCCCCATTTATTCATCTACTAGGTGAAAAGATCAAAATTTGATATTCCTATTAGCTGCATGCTAATTTTAGGAATATTACAGTATAATGCAACTGAAAAGGAGTCTTTGAAAATTTGGTTGATCATTTCTTCAAGGTCCTATACCAGATGATTTTCGAAGAAGATGCCCCTTGCATGTCTACCAAGGCAACGAGTGTAGTATAAAAAGTTGCATATTAGTTCTCCTCACCAAATGACACATACCTCAGAGTGTTCGGTTTCCAGAAACCATCTCATCTCTTACCGAGGTATTCTACTGAAAAAATATTCATGCAATAGTTTTCATATCATCTTGTCACAAGTTTTCTTGCAGTGATTCAAAGGAAGAATAAAACACCATGGTCTGTTATTCCCTTGTAAGAGGGACCTTACATGATTAAGAACTTGAATGTTGCAAAAATTGAAGTGAAACAATTGTAATAATTCAAGTTTAGTACAATAGACTATCATTAGTATGATCCTATATGATTTTGTAAGAACCACTATGCCAAGTTACACTTTGCTTGGCCATATGGGACCTATGCCAAGTCAAAGGAAGAAAAGAGTAAGGAATGATATAATTCCTCTCGGTCACATGCATTAGGAGATCAGGCATGCCCTTCCAATGTAGTTCCAGGACAAAGTGCTACTCAAGAAGCTAAGAATCTGGAAGTGATCTCGAGTGAGTATTACATATAATAGGAAGGTTTCCCACAACTCAATAGAGGAGAAACGTCATAAATTAAAGGCATATCCAGCTATTCTAAAAGATATTTTAGTAGCATAAAGGAAAAGGAAGAAGCGGGAATTGGAGAGGAAACAAGAAGAAGAGTGGATACCAAAGGAAGAACAAGAAATGGAGGAAAAAGAGGAAATGAAAGTTCAAGAATAGCTTAGGAAAAATGAGGAAGAAGAATATAGACTAAATAAGGTGGAAGAAGAAAGGAAGAAACAACTTGAAGAATAAGAAATTAAACTGATGTTGTATCAAGAGATTGTTAAAGAGATAGAGGAGAAGATAGTAGCCTAGGACATGGAAATAGAACAAGGGGAGCAGAACCAGGATTTTGAAATCATGCCCAATACAAAATAGATCATCATTTAGCCTTTGTCTCCCCCTACATATGGGAAATCCACAAGTGGTAAATATGAAATATATCCTTTATATGAATACCTTATCATGGATATCTCGAGCTTAAACTTTAATAAGCTCCAGAATAGAATTTTGCAAGAAAGAAAGAAAAATTTTCCTGATGATATATCACATCCTACTTCCATTCATATGGAAAGGGTGATCATCACATATACAAGAAGGAATCCTAAGACCATAATTGTAGCTAACTTATCCTTTGTAGGTGCCAAAATCAAATACATATTTCCTAATGGTGGATGATAAAAAGATGGCAAAAAATATGGAATCCATAAAGAAAAAAATAGAACAAATCCAAGAAGAGAATCATAGGTTGCTCTCCACACATGCTTGCTTGCAGGAGCTTCAAGAAAATATATATGGTGAGATCTAGGAATTGGAAGATACTATGAGGCATATATATGATGAGTTGGTCACCTTTCATAAAGCAATAGTTCCCCTACATGATATGCAAAAAAAATTGCGGGAAAATGTGAAATCCTTGAAATTCATTCATGCAAAAATTACTATGATTCATGAGTGGGGAAATAAGCATAGGAGTGCACCAATAGAATTAGTCAAGAGGACGAGAAGGATGAAAATTTGGAAAATTCTGAGGTCAGAATTCTTATACAAAGAAACAAACAACTCGACACCTTCTTGGCCATTATTTTAGCCGCTTATGCACAATTATATGGTAGTTTGGATTCCTTAGTTTAGGAACACAATATCCCGTTAGTAGGGCCATTTGCAGAATCAAAGGGTAGAAACATGGTTAAGAAGGAGATTGAGGAATACTTGAATAAGATAAAGTAGATCACCACCAAATAATAATTGGAGTTTAACAAACACAATATGCAAAAGTTCACAGGTGGTCCTACTAAAATCACTATGAAGTTTTTCTTGTTTCATAAATAAGTGAAAACTAGTTCCAAAACCATCTACCCAGATGTGATGGAAGCTAGAGTCTGCTTTCATCCTAACCTTCCAACAAGGTTTGAGGAGACCATCAAACAACACAAATCTTGTCATTAATATGTAACCATAGAAATTCAAGTTGTAGTTGTCAAGCTAGAGTTTCCTCAAACTCAAGTTTATTGTGTCTAGTTTGTCTTATAATGCTCTACCCATTTTTTTCCTATATAGGTTTTTGTATTCTTATATTTGGAATAAAATATGTAAGTGGAAGTCCAAGAGTTATTTGTGGAATATATAAAGTCATTTGTTAGGAAAATACAATAGAAGTCAACGAGTCATGAGGGTAGCTCAAAGTTCATAAAGGGAGATGCAGAGTCATCTCATTTTCTATAAAAAAAACCTTCATCACTCAAGCAAAGGGCTTGGAATCGAAGGCTTGAAAGCTTATATTTGGAGCCTTGGCTTCTCTAGTATAACATAGGAGGAATATAATTCTTTTGAGAAGCAAATGTTGGCTTCATGTACCACTATTGTGGCTAGTGTCATATCAATGTAATTGTATTCTTGTAAATTTCACTTTATAATAAAACCTCAGAGAAAACACATCTTCATGCATATGTCGTGGATGTAGTAAGACTATTCTTTATATATTTTCAATGTATGTTGTTTCACTTATGTTAATGTTAATGACCTAATCTATTTTCTTTAGTATGTATCTTGTTGAATACATGTTGTTTATGTTATTATGATAATTTTATCTCTTGAAATATTTTTCAAGTTAACTAATGATTCTTTTGTATTTCTCATGCATCTCTTATAAGTTAGTACTATTACTTGCTTGTAAGGGGCTCACTTATTTCCCTTCGATGTGATGGAACCCTTCATGCATTAAATTTGATACATCACAAATTTTATACATGTGTTGTCACCAAATCCATGCATTTATAATTCTATGTGTTTATCGCGACCAAGGAATATTCTTAAATATATAAATTTGGAAACTAGCCATATTCTAGTTGGGGCTCCTACTAAAAACAATGTGGGGTCTAATTGGGACTTCACATTGGGACACCCCTTTCCTTGCTGGTGGATTCCAACACCTTCAACATGTGGTAAGTGGAGTCTTTATGAAGCATGATGTGTGATCCATAGTGGTATGTGATGTATCATCTCAAAGCTTGGAAATATAGTTTTCCCATTAAATAACATTCTACATTTTCTTTGAATAGTAGAAATTCCATAAATCCAAGAATTTGGACAAATGGAAATATAGATGTGAAGTTATGGATCTTAGACTCGGATTTTTTAATTATATGGATTTTTGAAATATTCTATATGAATAAAGTTCTAGACTTATATATATATATATATATATATATATATATATATATATATATATATATCTGTGTGTGGAAAGATGGCCTGCTGACCTTAATGGAAAGTCAAAATTTTAGATTTTTCATAAAAAAAACTTTTAGAAATATCTAGATCCATTTCTCTTGATATTTCATCCTCATCTGGATTCAGTTATGACCTAACAACCAATTTTTCTAGCCTATAGATGTGGTGATGTATACTGGTGACACGTAAGCATAGGTATACCATGTTTCATTTGTATAGTTTCCAACATAGAGTTGATAACATGTCAATTGTACGGTATATTAACATGGCATAAAGTAGTTAATATTTTGAGGGCCATAAATTTGTTTTATGCACTTGAAATGAGATCAAATTTATATCATCACAAAGTTATCGACAAGAATAGTATGATGGTAACCTTAGAACATAGGCTTGAGATAGTTTAAGAAGGAGAAATTTTGAAAATCGCATTTTCTTAAGGTAGCCTAGAGGGTTTAGACTGAAACATAAAATTGACTCCTCCATAAAGAAATTTGAATAAAATAATGTATGTTGTCCTCCATTATCTTAATTTTATTTTGATATAAACTTCTTAATTTTTAAACAAATGGGATATGTTATAATAGTTGGGTTGATTCATCATAATGCCAAGGGCACTACATGTGGTATTAGATCCAACAAGAGCACTAGGACCCATTGGACCCATGTGTTTTCTATCTAGATTTTGTATGTGGTTTATTATTTTATTAATCTCTTAGTATTGATATGGTACAACCAAGAAGGAAGAATGATTCATTTCTTCCATTTACCTCTATAGTAAATTTTTAGAGATGTTGTGAGGGACCTAATGAATTTATTTTCTATTTTCCTTAAATTATAAGATGATAATGCAAATTGTAACATCTAATGGAAATTGTGATGAATGAAGGATTTTAGTTTTCCTACAATCCCTTATTGTATAATTAGGGACCAATGCAGGATAGTTGCAAGTAAAAATATAAAACATAATGACAAATTTTATAATATCTAAAAAATGACCACATTTAATAAGTCCATAATTATAAATATTACAATTGTTATGAGTGTATGTTTAAAAATATGCAATATTTGATTAGAATTTATTTATAAACAAGGTTGTGTGCATATAATATATGGAAATGATGGGATGGTAATATATCAAAGTAAACACTGGGAGTGCGCAATTTTCATAATGACAATTATCCCTTTTAGCTTCAAAAGAAGAGTAGATCTCTTGGGTATGTCCTTCTAATTGTTTGTGGACATAAATCATTATGTGGTCATAATTTTGAAAAATTAATAAGGATATCAAATTCAAATTCAAACCATAAAACTACAGAATTAGGCTAAACTTTTGAGTGAGATATTTATGGTAATCAAGAGAATCCACCCATTTTAATAGTAGGATAATTTTTGAATACTTTTTTTTTGTATGAAGGTGGACCTCCTATAAATATCAAATTGGCCTTTGTATGCATGCTTGTGGAAATTGTTGGGGTTGGTATGTCTCTTATGGCTTGATGTAAAGTAGAAAAGGTGCTACGTAATGGATATCCTATTTTATTTTTGGGACTAGAAAAAAACTCATGCATGACTAGTGCATCAACTATTATTGATGATAGATTAAAAAAAAAAAATCTAATGTTATGGGTTAAATAGTCAACTTTACAAGATGAAAGCATATATACCAAGAAAAGAAATTATTAAATATAGATGATGGCATGATCGCTCGGTTTGTGCATTGGTAATGTGTAAGATGATGGAATTGAGGTTGAGATACTATTAATGCAATAGTTGTGTTTGTTGCTTGTTGATTTTGGTTTTATAAATTGTTTTCAAATTGGAGCTTTGATAAAGTTGAGAAATAAACAAAATCTTATCTATTAACTATGTAATGTTACATAAGAATGTATTTTTACAAGTAATGCATAGGAATTAGAATATAAGTTAAATATTATTTTTGAATGCATTCTTAATGACTAACTATGGATTTCTTACCATTTTTCAAACATAATTTTGTGTGGTTATGAATTGCCTAAATTTTGGCTTGTGTATTACAGTGGTTAACCTGGAATTGTGTGGATGCTCTAGTGTCGTATTTTTTGCTCGATGAAGAAAATATTTAAAATATGTGTGTATACTAGGTGGTTTTTGAAACCATAATAAAAAAAATCTTGAAAGCCACATCACCATGTGGAAATATAGATATAAAATCCATACCAACATGTGCCTATTCAATAATAATAATAATAATCCTTCAACCAAAACAATACATTAAAATGTATGGAAAGTGTTAGCTAATATTTTCTATAGTTAGGTTTTCTTTGTTAATAAAAAAATACTTGCCACTTGATATCCAATCTATCCCTTAAAAAGAGAGAGAAATGTGAAAAAAAATGTTTACTTTCTTATATGTGTAAATGCCAAAGAAAAAATATTTTTTAAAAAGAAAAGCATAGCCTATAAAAGCATAAAATATAAATTTAAAATATATGTATAAATGAATATGTCCATATATTCCAATCCAAATAAAATTGCAAAAATATATAGGCAAGTTATAGGAAAAGTATTTGTCCAACTTTCTTAACTTAACAATATTTTTAATATGGATGCCCTTTCTTGAATTTAAATCCATCTTTCTAATTGGGTTCCATATACATAAAATTGCTCTACTACTCATGATATGTGTAAATTGGTTCTAAATTTATCTACTATTTGTATGATAAATGTAATATAGGTTATGTAATCGATGATCAGAAGTTTTGACCTTATCTGTTGGAATGAAAAAAATTATTACCTCTTTCCAATAAATATTGTGGATATACTAAGTCTCATAAGAGTAGTGTCTCATAAGGAATTTGGAATTTGTTCATCATTATTAATTAAGCAATTTCTACATAAATACTCAACCACTTGGTTGGGATATATTTTAAAAAGTTTTTCAAAGAAATACTCATAATTAAAGCTATTAATTACTTTTAATAATAGTCAAATATGTAAGGAAATTAGCCAAATATTGTGGATGATTTATTTCATTTAATTTTTGATGATTAACTTAAGAATAATTGAAATTTTGATTCTAATTCTTTTGTTCACTAACTTGAGACCAAGGATGAGGTTCCATTCTTGGTAAATGAGGACATTACATTCTTAAAGCAACTAGTGGCATGTATGGCATACAAAATGCAAAAGTTAACTAATTTAGTATTATGCTTTGGAACGTCCTAACTAGTGGTTAAATGAGTAGTTGATGGTCCCCTACGTACGTTTATATGAGAAAAAGTAAAGTCTCCGTTGTGTTTGAAAAGTGACGAGCTTAGCTTATATTAAAACGAGTTTCTTATCGTTGAAAGTTATAGTTTTCTGGTTTTTGCATATGTATTAATGTAAGAAATCCTGCATAAAATAACAAGAATTAATTAATTTAATAACTAAAAATGTGAACGAATTTATGGTTCGTAATTTGATTGAATTTGTAATTATAATGATACATATATTATTATAGTGAAACTATTTATGTATGTAATGAGTTATCTTTGATTATTTTGTATTAAAAAAAATTGTTTGGTTCATCGCTATATTTATTCTCATGTAAGAAGTAAAAAATGTTATTATTTTGGGACTTAGAAAAAGTATACAATATATAAAAATGTTAAGTGAGGTTATATATAATGTTATTTCAACAATTTAAAAACAATTGCGCCTTGAATCTATTTATGTAAGTGATTTATTTTTTATGGAAAAACTTGTCCATTTTTATGATGTTGTATTAAAAGTGTTTGTTTTTTTTTCATATAAATATTATGGTTAAGATCATGGTTGTGTAGTGATTGACAAGAACTTTCCCATAATATCTCATACCTTGGTAAATGTCTTCCAACAAGAAGGTATTGTTGCTTAAAAAAATGTATCATGAATGGACCCAAACATGAGCCTAAGATGTCAAATTTATTAAATAATGTGTTGATTATATTTATGCACATATATTAAAAGTTTCACCCATGGACATGATTTTTAATGAGAGAAAGTATTATTTACATAAATAAAAGGTCCTATGTTTAAGGCCACGAGCATGCAAATAACCGTGGGACCTTGACTCCATTGACTCCAACTTCTTTTATGTTCGGGCGCCCATATGAACCAACGCAACCAAACACTATATACAGTGAGTGCTCATTCGATTAGTGTGTGAGCTTTAGGAACAACCTGACTTGGTAAAGTTCAAAGGTGGGAGAGAAAATGATGGTGTTTGCTATGAACGAAGGACTTTTTATTCTATCTTATTTTTTTCTTTACGCCCTTAGCTTGAATAATTTGATGGGATGGGGCCTCATTTGGTCTCTACAATAGTTTGATACACATCATATTATCTATGCAATAATGTGATGGTCAAAACCTCGTATGGTATTTACCATAGTTTGATGAATCCCTGTATGATCTCCACCATGGTTTGATGAATCCTCAAATGGTCTTTGCCATAGTTTGATGAAGCCTTGTATGGTCTCCTCCATAGTTTGATGAATCCATGTATGGTGCTTGCCATAGTTTAATGAAGGCTCGTATGATTTCCATGTTTGTTTGAATTGTGAAGTCATATTGTTTATTTCAAAAAATCAAAGCAACATATCGAAAGGCAGAAGTCATGTGAAGCCATGGTGATTGTTTGAAAAATTCAAATCCATTTATTAAAGGGTCGAAGCCACACAAAGGCATAATTTTTTCTTGAAAATCCAAAGCCATGTATTGTTCAGTTTAAGGGATGAAGCCATATATATCCATGCATTTGATTGAAGGGGTTGTAGCCATAGTATTTGATGATGCCATATATGTCCATTTATTTGATTGAAGGGGCTGAAGTCAAAGCCATATATGTGTTTGGTTGAAGGGGCTGAAATGTCAAAGCCATATATGTGTTTGGTTGAAGGGGCTTATGCCATAGTTTTTTAAAGAACCCATATTTCCATGTGTTTGATTGAAGGGGGTGAAGTCACAATGTTTGTGTAAAGAACTGAAGTCACGACATTTACGTGAAGGGTCGAACATTTATTTGAATGGTTTAATCTATAGTGTTTATGTAATAAAAGTCACAATGCTTGTGTGAAGGGCCTAAGCCATCACAATTGTGTAATTCCAAAGCCATAATGTTTGTTTTGACCAAAGCCACGTAATTTTTAGGTACAGTCCAGGGGTGACTACCCTAAAGATCTTGAACAATCCAAGAATCAAATATCAAAGGGAAATAGTGTTTGAATCATCATATGGATTGTCATTTTTTTTAATCAAAATTCAAACTCATGGACGCAGAATGTCATGTAAATTTCACAAAGTGGAGCCATTCAATTCGAGTCATATTGGCGTGAGCTGCCATAGTTGAGGTTAGAACTCTTTCCATTATTTTTAGTTGACAATATAGCAAAGGGCAGTCGCATGGGAAACATAACAAGTCAGACTAGGGAGCACATTCAGTAAGTGAGTGGCATCGTGTATTGGTGGTTGATACTTTTACCTGTAGTGAAACAAGTTGGTAATTTTTTTAATTATGTTGGGGAATTTTTTTGAATGATTAGAAAGTTCAGGTGACCAACGATGGAATTCGGTGACCTGATTGAAGTGCACCGAGAAAGGGGAAAATTTTCAAATATTTAAGTTTGTATATGGTTTAATATGTTTAATTTCTATTTCTCAGAATTATTATTTATCAAAATTGAGATCTAGAAGAAGTTGGGCGATTAGGGCTCATATATGGAAGTATATAGAGTGGTTTGATAATGCTTTAATTCACCTTTTATGGAAAAAAGCTCTTGTGTGTGTTTGGTAAAGCTATGAGCATGTTGTAGTTGATTTGAATACATGAAATAAATAGCTGCCTACGAATTGTTTGAATGACCAGACTACAATTCTTGAGAGAGCATAGATTGAGACAAAAATATGATAGCCAACAATAGATATTGAATTGAAATTTTATAACAGAAGTGGTTGCGGGTTATATGTAAGAGAAGTCATGGTATGTTGTATGGTAATCATGTTTTTGGAAGTAGTATATTGTGTAGGAAGTGATTGCAAATTGTGACAATTTCTTTATATTCAATTTTAGTGATATATTATGTTTGTGGATCTAATTTGAAAATGTGATGAAATAAAGGTCTACAAGAAAGCAAAGGAAGGAGGTTGAAGCCTCGATCAGGTTGGAGCCTAGAGCAGGTTGGAACCTACACATTGCTAAGGTCAGAGCCTCAATAAGGTTGGAGACTAAATCAGGTTACAACCTACTCATCCTTGAGATTGAATCCTCAATTAGGTTGTAGCCTATAGTGAGTAGTTTCCCACATTTATGAGGTTGGTGCCTCAATCAGGTTGTAGCCTACGACAAGTGCAGCTTATATATTTGGTGGTAGTTTAATTCCCTAGGTTGGGGCCCACAAATTCATGTAAATAAATTAAAGGCTAAGTTGAAGAAGAGTTGGTGGTTTTCTCCCATTTTGGTTTCCACCAAAAAATTCCTCCTTATGATGTGATGCTTTCTTGTTTTTTTTATTACTTATTGTCATATGACGACACATTGATATAATTAATGAAGTAATGATTACTACTATATGGATGTATGCTTAAGAAATATTTTTAAATTGTGACCTCACACTAATTCAACCCCCCCCAGTGTGAACTTTAGGACAACAAAAAACATCGTATGAACAGAGAATATATCTCAGTGGAATAATGCTCACTATTAGGGTATATTATGGTTGGAGTGATGAATGGTAATGGAATATATTTAAAAAATTATTGGGGACTTCATAACACTGTGCATAATCCGCTATACTATTGTACAATTACCCTCTTAATTTTTTTTAAATTATTACCTTGGATGTGGTCAACTGAGGGTCAACTAGAAATGCTCGTCAACTGCAGTCTTGGTCAGGACTTGCCATGAGTAACTAAACTATGTTCAATTGAGATATCATTGCATACTATACCATATGTTAGTACCTATATAAGGATTCACATATATTCTATTTGTTGCAGGTGAGAAAATATGCACTAATGGAGTGTGATGTGTACATATATATGTGATATAATACATATGTGGGGGGGTATCCTTGTATGATTGGGAGTTTGTCTAGAGAAGAAAGAAGTTTCTTCCATGGATTTTTCCCATATTGGTATTTTACCATGCAATCCCTATCTTCCCCTTCTTTTTATCTTGAAATTTGTATTTACTATTTGTCTTTGATAGAAGATTATGCCATGCATATATTTATCATATGCTAATTCATACTTGTAAAATCCAGCATTATTCATTTATTTAAGTGAATTATATTTGATGGAAAAGCTTGTCAATTTTTATTTTGTATCAAAACCTTTTGTTTGGTTCATCACTATATTTATTCTCGAGTAAGAGAAGAAAATGATATTGATGACTCTAGAACTTGAGGAAAAGTATATATGTAATATTCTCAATTTTCCACAAGATAATTGGAATATTAGAGTTCTAATTTTTCATAATTAATTAGGTAAATAAGAGGGTGGAGGGACCCACAAACCCCATAGATGAATAAAATTCACTTTTGATATGTGTATGTGGATATTTTAGATCTAGATCTACATTATGGAGTAGTGGAGAAACTTCTTAAATGAAGGAAGAGTGGAGATCATGGATCATTAATGTAAAATCATGGAGATCTTGGAGGAGGTCAACTAGGATCACAGTGCATTCAAAGTAAGATCATAAAGCACTTATGATGAAATAGTGGAGAAAGTGGTGCATCTAGTGCATACATGATGGAGAGAGTAGGAACACAGTCTTCATGGAGGCTAGTGGCCACATGTGCAGTGCAGTTATGAGGTGGGCTAGGGCTATGGAAGGCTCATAATCTATATAATGAAGATGAAGGCACAATAGAAGGAAGGCTTTAGATTATTATTTCTGATATGTTTAGATCTATATTTTCCAGTTGAAATTTCTATGCACACTTATGCTATTTAGCTAAGTCTGCAGTGGTGTTTAGCACAGGTTGTTTTCGAGCGTAAATCCAACCATTACCCACAGGGGACTTTGAGTGCCTACTCTGGTAAGGTTTCTATTGGGATTTATTAATCATCCAAAATTGGTGCCATATTTAGCCACAGTCATATGTGCTTCAAACTACAGGAATAACACAATTCTTGTCCAAGGGTTTGAGAGGTGGTGGTTGTTTCTAGCAGTTTGGCTAGGAAACTAGTGGGGGATTCACCCTTTCACCTTGTGCTTCAAGATCAGTCTTCTAGGTGCTGCACATTCATATCTGGCATTCAGGCCAACACTTCATACCTTCTTGCAGTAGTAATTCCCTAAGGGATTGCGCAATCCTTACTTTCATATCTAATGGAGGAAGGAAGCTTCCAACATTTCAGCTAGAAATACTGTGAGGGACCATATCCTCACTTTGCATTCACTATTTCCACCATTCTTGAGCTAATTTGACATATTTAACAGCAGGCTTGAGCCTCTCCCTCCTTGATAGCGCATTTTTTTGAAATTTTTGAGTATTCAACAACTATCTTCAGTGGAGGAGGAAGAGCAGTTATATCTTGACCTTCTAGCCCAAGGATCTAGTGAAGGGATCAACCCTTCCTGCATATATCTAATTGTAAATAACATTGCAGCCATCTTTGATTAGATTATGTAGCAAATATGCATACCTAGTAGTTGGATAGTGAAGCCCTAAGAGGGTGATTTTCCTAGATTCATAGATCTGGAAAATCCTTTCTGCGTTATCTTGGGTATCCATCATAGAGCCCTGATCTAAATTTTTAGCATCATCGGAGCTCCCAAACTACCTAGATCTACATTTCTATTTTTCCGCTAGTTGCAGTCCCAACAGTTGCAGCAAGGACAACGCAGTTTTCCTTCCAGCAGTTTAGCAGTTACGTAGTCCCTCTTATGGGATCATTTCACAGTCATTATAGGCCATCTCTTTGGCTTGAATGTCTCATATTTTGAGCACTATTGTACTAGTTCATCCACTTCCATATTAATAAAATGGATTAGCTATTTTGTACATTCTGATGTTGTCTTTAGATTTATTGTTTACTTAGTTTCAGTTCATCTATTGTGTTTCTGTATTACTGCATTCTCCCTTTTGGGATACTACAGTGGTATCAGAGCATGATCTTAGGCTCAACTTGTGGGCCCTTCATCTTTTCCATCAAAAGGAGAAGTAGATAGTAGAGATCTATCATGAAGGAGGATTGCAGTTTTACCACTCTTCTCTTTATATCTTTGCAAGATCTCTCCAAGGAGGTCAATAAAATGAAGAGAGAAAGACAAAGGAAGGATCCAAGAATATTTCAAGAAGAGGAAGGTCCAAGCACTTCCTATCAGCATGAGAAGCAACCGGAGAAGCAAAAAGCTTCACATTATTCTACTAGATCCACTTTCTCTGATAAGATAGAGAACTGCAATGAATATAAAGGAGAATTGGGGAATGAGACCCTAAGTAAATATCTGTCTTAGTAAAAATCACAGCCTAGAGCACTCAAGGAGAATATAACTCTCCAATATTTTTTTCAACTCAAAAAAGAAAGGAGATCCTGAAGCAGCAGTAGAAGAAAGAGGAAGCGGTTCTTCTTACCTACATTTGATGGATCTTCCACAAGCACATTATAGGCTTGGAGGGAAGAGCTAGCTACATTATTTTTGCAATATCCTGTAGCATAAAGAGAGGTTGTGGAGATTTCAGTGCTACACCTAGAGGGTGAAGCAAGAGATTGGTGGTTTAGTCACTTGTCGCGCATGAGAGTGTTTTCTTATGCAGATTTCATTCTAAGACTGAAGAAGAAGTATGGTAGAAAGAAACTAGAGACATCTCACATAGTGACATCTCCCGTCATGGAAGATATTGTGCATGAAGAACCCAAGGAAGATGTCCTTATTATCACTCAAGAGGAGGAGCTTCTACCACCACCACTAGCTGTAGATGTACTTACATCAGGAAGAGGATCACTTGCATCCTTGCAAGATGGTCTTGAATTCTTGACATTTGGATCCCTATGCATGATTCATGAGATGCATGAGGACGGGGCAGATACCAGAACTGCTACATTTGTAGAAGAGAAACCATCATCATTACCATCAGTTGGAGAGACTATTGCACTGGTTGGAGGAACTCTTGTAGATTTGTAAGAAGTTCTCGAGATTTATCTTATCCAAGGTTTGCACATAATTTCTTCTCATATTATTTTAGTGCCTCATATTGAGATTTGTGAGACCATGGCATCAGGGCAAGTGCATAACCAAGGATTAGAGCACCTTGCTGATTTACAACAACAAATTATCACTGCACAGAGGACCCTTGATTTGATAAAGGAGAAGATGTATTGCTATCCTAGTTTGTCATGGTTGAGATACACCCAACACTTTGTGTTGAAGTGTGGATTTGCAGAAGATGGGAGGGACACAATCCTATTCAATACAGTGCCAAACTATGAGTTTAGCATTGTATGTGTCCATGAGACAACACATGTATCACCATGCAGATCTACAATGTTGTCACTTAGCAGCAGTGATGATGAGAGGGCCCCATTATTCTTGGAGCATTCTGAAGGTAGATTCACTCATGAAGCACTAGAGGGACAAATGATAGATGGTATACATATTTTGATGGAGAGAACTTTTCATTATCAAGATTAAGTTTTCTTGATTAGCTCCTCACAACTCAAAGAGGAGATTTTACCTACAGCATGTATGGAGCCTTATGGGTTCCAATGGTCCATTGATGAGAGGATGTCATGGAGAGACCTCAATGGAGGTGCACTTCAACATTTCATGGAGTGAAAAGCTGTTCAGATAGAGGATGTTTGTTTTCTACATTGGGAGGATACCAAGATTGAGCTTGGCATGATTCATCATCCACATTGGGATGAATGGATCCGAATAAGGAGCAAGAGGTTGCCTACCTTCCTAAAAATCTATGATACCGAGTAGCAATAAGCATGGCTGCATTGGTTTCTTTTGGGTGAGTATGGGTTTTACCCCACATCTCACATTTGCAGGATCCATGCCATGTATATCACTGAGGACATGCAACAATAGGAGCCATGGCTTCGTTGGTTATTGATGAGAGAGTTTGGACATCTCATGATATATCTTGTGTCCATGTATTTTCTTTTGTTTGGGATATGTATCATGTCTTTACATGTATTTCTCTTTGGGATGTATCTCATGTTTATGTATGTATTTGGGTTTGGGACAAAGCATAACTCTCATATGATGTGGCATCAAGGATATTATTTGCATTGTTTTGATGAGACATTTCACATGTCCATTAGTATGTTGTTTCTCCATGACTTGCATCATGATGATGTAAGATGGCAGCGAGAATCCTTGTTGCTTTGGTTAGTCTTGGGAGAGTATGGGCTAATTTCTTCCCATACATTACATGATGATGATAGAGGATGGAAACATGAGGCCTTACAACATTGACTTCTGTTGGGGGATTTTGGTCATTGTACTTGGTATGGTGATGATGTGATGGGGAAAAAAGAATCATTGTTGCGGTGGCTTCTCTTAAGAGAATATGGCCACTATATTCAATACAATGATGAGGTGGTATGGTAACAAGAGGCATTGCTGTGGTGGCTTCTTTTGAGAGATTATGGCTCTCACATTTATATTGATGTTGATTTGGCATGGAAGCAAGAAGCATTGCTGCGGTGGCTTCTATTGAGAGAGTATGGATCTCTTAATTATTTTCATGATGATCTAGCATGGCAGCAGGAGGAGTTGTTGCAGTGGTTGTTATTGGGATAATATGGTTTGACATTGTTCATGTTTATCCATATGTATCTACTTCTTTTTTTTCACTATATTGATGTTATGTTTGGTTCCTACATGGCCAATAGGGCTAATGATGAGAGCATTGATAGATGCAATCTACTATATGTATCATGGGTTGGAGAGATAGTTCATGAGTTGGGACTTTACACTTTGGGAAGAAATCGCTTCATTTCATGTACCTCATGTATAGAGGAGATATTTAGACATCATATGGTTGCCACTTGGAGACTCATTGATGAAAATGGGTATCTAAATTTTCAGTTGGAGGCCATTCTAGACATTCTAGAGAGGCAACTTTGGAGTTGGACATGCATGACACATTGTGACAGATGCAAAGACCTTCCATATGAGGATGCCATTTGGAGGGAGGATGTTTACTGTAGCATCCAATTTTGCAGTTGCTTGAGGAAAAGAAACATTTTGGAGGGACAATGTTTACTGTAGCATCCAATTTTAAAGTTGCTTGAGGACAAGTAACATTTTGGAGGGGAGGACTGTAATACTCCCAATTTTCCACAAGATAATTGGAATATTAGATTTCTAATTTTTCATAATTAATTAAGTAAATAAGAGGGTGGAGGGACCCACAAACCCCATAGATGAATAAAATCCACTTTTGATATGTGTAATGTGGATATTTTAGAGCTAGATCTACATTATGGAGTAGTGGAGAAAATTCTTAAATGAAGGAAGAGTGGAGATCATGGATCATTAATGTAAAATCATGGAGATCTTTGAGGAGGTCAACTAAGATCATAGTGCATTCAAAGTAAGATCATAAAGCACTTATGATGAGATAGTAGAGGAAGTGGTGCATCTAGTGCACACATGATGGAGAGAGTGGGAATTAAATGCAGACATGATGGAGATCATGGAGAGACAACGCAATCTCCATGGAGGCTAGTGGCCACATGTGCAAAATAATTATGAGGTGGGCCAAGGCTATGGAAGGCTCATAATATATATAATTAAGATGAAGTCACAATAGAAGGCATGCTTTAGATTATTATTTCTGATCTGTTTATATCTAGATTTTTCGGTTGACATTTCTATGCACGCTTATGATGTTTAGCTAAGTCTGCAGTGTTGTTTAGCACAAGGTGTTTCTGAGTGGAAATCCAACCCTTACCCACGGGGGACTTCAAGTGCCTACTCTGGGAAGGTTTCTATTGGGCTTTATTCATCATCTAACATTGGTGCCATCTTCAGCCACACTCATATGTGCTTCCAGCTGCAAGAATAATGCAATTCTTGTCCAAGGGTTTGAGAGGTGGTGGTTGTTTCTAGCATTTCAGCTAGGAAACTGGTGGAGGATTCATCCTTTCACCTTGTGCTTCAATATCAGTCTTCCAGGTGCTACACATTCATATTTGGCATTCAGGCCAACACTTCATACCTCCTTGCAACAGAAATTTCCTAAGGTATTGCACAATCCAGTCTTGCATATCTATTGGAGGAAGGAAGTTTCTAATATTTCAGCTGTAAATCTTGTGACGGACCATCTCCTCACTTTTCATTCACTGTTTCCACCATTTTTGAGCTTATTTGACATATCTAGCAGTAGGATTGAGCCTCTCCCTCCTTAACAACACAATTTTATGAAGTTGTTGAGTATTCAACATATATCTTCAGTGGAGGAGGAAAGAGTAGCTAGATCTTGAGCTTCTATCCCAATGATCTAGTGAAGGTATCAACCCTTCTTGAATATATCCAATTGTACATCACATTGCAGCCATCTTTGATCATATTATGCAATGGATCTGCATACCCAGCAGTTGTATAGTGAAGCCCTAAGAGGGTGATTTTCCTAGGTTCCTAGATCTGGAAAATCCTTTCTGGTTATCTTCGTTATCCATCATAGAGCTCAGATTTAAAGTTTTAGCATCATCAGAGCTCCCAAACTACCTAGATATACATTTCTATTCTACTAGCAGTTTCACTCCCAACAATTGCACCAGGGACAATGCAGTTTTCCTTCCATCAGTTCAACGACTACGCAATCCCTCTTATGGGATCATTTTAGGGTCATTCTAGGCAATCTCTTTGGTCTCATAATTTGAGCATTGTTGTACTGGTTCATCCACCTCCATATTAATAAAATGGATCAGCTATTTTGTACATTCTGATGTTGTCTTTAGATTTATTATTTACTTAGTTGTAGTTCATCTATTGTGTTTTTGTATTACTGCATTGTCCCTTTTGGAATACTATATATATATATATACACACACACATATATATATATACACACACATATATATATATATATATATATATATACACACACACATATATATATATATATACACACATATATATATATACACACACATACACACACACACACACACACATATATATATAGATATATATATTCAAGTGAGGTTACATGTAATCATATCCCATTAATTTAAACGCAATTGTTCCTTGAATCTAGAGTTATGAATTTGTGTGAACATTGTGAATATTAAATATTTGGTAAATAAGTGGTAATTCGTTTTTGAGGGTGTAGACTGTAAATGCCAAGGTTTCTTATGGAATTAAAAACTAACTTTTTATTATGAAAGATATAAGGGCATAGGGAATGCAACAACAAAATGTAAGTATCTTGTTATAAAATACAGTCATTTATTAAGTACTTAGATTTACAACTAGATTTGGAAGACTTTCTACTTGTTGTTATGAAAAAATGATTTATAAAAATAGTGTATTCCCTATTTACAAATTGGACATCTCAATTTGATATAGAAACAAAAATAAGGATAAACAATAATGTTATATATGAAATTAAGAAGAAAAATGAAAGATATATACTTCAAATAGTAGAATGATAATCACGAGTGTTACACAGTAATTTGTCACCGTCTCTACCATTCCCCGTCCCGCACAATGGAGGACCCATTTTGTGACCTGTGAACATTGTCATGCCTTGAAAAAATCATCAATGCATTCCTCTAAGCATGAAATTTATTTTCCCTTGAGACATCTCCTTGCAAAAATCATGAAAAACATCCCTTTTTGCATTGGCGCGGGCAGGCAGTTCAGTACTCGCGCCAATGGGGAAAATCCTACAAAGAGGTCGCGCCAACTGGCGCTCTGTCATAGAGCAGTAGTCGCGCCACCCAATTTAGGGACTGTTTTTTAAATAAGGATGGCGGAAGTTGAGTTCCAACAAACTCAGAAACCATTTCCTATCTTGAGTTGGGAGGTTTGGCTGCGGGAGTTCTATGGAAGGGAAGTGGTTTTGCCACCTCCCATGGAACCTTCCTTGTTGATAGGGCCAATCCCATGATAATAGGGATCCCAACTCCCTCCTTCCCCATCTATAAAAGCCTGCTCAATTCCATGGCAAGCTAGTATTGAAGTGCCTAAGCTTTGAATCTCCATATTCCCAAGAGCCTTTGTGCTGTAAAGAATCCTCTCTTTCCCTTAAGGCCGACTCAAGTAAGGAGACCATTGTCGAGAGACTCCGGAGAGGTTTTCCCTTTCCTTGGCGAGCTTTGCGAGACGTGGATGACTGGAGACCCATCCGAAGGAGACCGCAACGTCAGAACTTGGTTGTAATCTCTCTTCGTTTATTATTTAATAGATGATTATGATTATGGTTCCACTCTGTTTTCCATCATGTTAATGTGAGTAACATCCTTTCTGACTGATGTTTAGTTACGTATGCCGGTTTCTATGCTTGTATCTGTTCGTTTCTTCCATGTGCAGGTGTTCATCCGTGGAGATCGTGGAGGGATTGTGATCTGCCGAGGCTGAGGAACGGGGACGCTTCTTCTTCAGATCATAGCGTTGGAATCCAGGTAGGCTTCTATCCCTAGTCTTTTAATCCTCACACCATGTTTACGAGCTCAGCCCGAGCTCCTCCAGTATTTAATCAGTATCTAGGACGAACATGAACAAGTGTTCAGGTTACGAGAACAGGTATTAGAACTGGAGGTCACCGATGTTTATTTCATCACTGGATTGTCCCGCAGAGGTCCCATCCCTGTACTGACTGGAAGCAGACCATCTGGGGAAAAGATGGAACAAGTGATGGCACAGGTGTGCCGAGGGGCACAAACAGGATCAGGAAGCAAGAAGGTGGATATCCACACTATCCCTGATCTGGCATTGAGAGTAGTTCTCCATACCATCACACAGGCTGCTGGGTCACAGGCTCCGCACGAGGCCACGAAGACCCAACTCCTGCTGGCCTCAGAATGCATGGGTCCCTTACTGTTCAACTGGGCATAAGCAGTAACTATCAACATGAAAAGGCAGCTCACAAAGTGCAAACAGGGGAAACCGAAACAGTTTGGTTATGGTTCCATCTTGGTATCGTTCATTCTGGAACGTTTACTAATCTTCCAAGGCCAAGGGGCCGTAGTGGCGAGTCCGATACCACGAGAGCCAAGAATGGCTCACTGGGCAGCATTGATGCCCAGATCTGGAGGTGGCCAACAGATTTCCTGGAGGCCAGAGTTTTTTAGGTGGTTACGGTGCCAGCTGATTGTCGTGGAAGACTGGCCCTATGCAGGAACTGACTTTACCGGGGACCCAGATCTCCCACTGCCAGAAGGAGACGACTGGGATGAGGAGTTGGGTAAGACCTCCTGTTTTTGATTTCATATTTATATGTTTTTTTTGTCAATACACATTCGTCTTAACACAATCATATATGCATGCAGACGTGGGACCTGAGAGACCAGCTGGGATGTCTCCAATCTCCCGGAGGACACAACTCGCCCCTGAGATTCAGGGAGAAGGCACCGGCGGAGATGAGCTGATCCAGAACCTCGAGGGGATTGCCCACGGGATTCCAGACTATGCCCGGCTAGCAGACGTACCGATGGCATACCAGCGCCACACGGTGGGAGTTCCGAGTCGGATCCACCGAATCCTGAGGCGCTTAGTGCGTGCAGTCACGTGCTATCATGAGCACCATGCGGATTAGTCCTTAGGATTTATACCACACCTATTTTTTGAGAGACATAGCGTCTCCGGATGTACTAAGATGATTATGTATATTTTTTGAGTTTCGTGATGCACACTGTGCAAACATTTCGACACACATATATATATATACATATGACTATTTTGGATGGATATTTCTTTACATGTGATGATGTTTTCTATATGTCATGCAAATGTCTAATACAAATGTAATCTAATGTATCAGTTACATAACAAACGACCCAATGCGAAATGTATTCCCACAATGTATCAACTCACACATTTCATTTTTTATGCAAGCTTAAAAGCACACATGAACACACACACATGAAAACTATGCTTAAAAATGAGAAAGACGGGCATGCCCCCCAGCATGGTGTCTCAATTCGAGGTGCATGCCCCCCAAGCTTCAGTCGATTGAAAATGGACTGAAGGTTCAAAACAAAAATTTGAATTGAACATGCTCGTGTTTCATTATTTTAACGAGGTTGACACACTTAAAAGAACTTTCCTCAAACAACTTGTTTCATGGTTTTTAGGAGCTCGACACAAGTGAAAGAATTATGCTCCGAGAACCTGGTTTCATTTTTTAAAGAGCTTGAGACAGGGAGGAAACCGTGCTCTAACCGACTTCCATCAAAATGAACAAGAAGGCGGTGCTTCCAAGAGTTCCACTCCTGATGGAAGGAAAACATCCTGGAAGTCAGGACCCAATGCCCCCAACACCTGATGCACGACGGCATCATCACTGAGCACAGGCACGGGGTAGTTAGACACATAGTTGACCTGCGGTGGAGCAGATACAACGGGTGGATAAAAACCCGGAGGGGGTGATGGTGGACCATTTGCCACATTAAGACCAAAGAACGAAAGGTGATCAATGGTCACGATCCGTCCTTCATGTGGAAAGCACATCACGCGAAAGAGGGAGGAGACAAGCGCTCCCATGGCATAGGTGTAATCATGCCCCAAAAGCAGATTGAAATCCAAGGGGCCTGGAACGACCATCACGTCCATATGGACGGTTTTGCCTCCCAAAGTAACAGGTAACCTTGGAAGGATCCCCAACGGTTGACTCGTTCTTCTATTGAATGTCAACAGATTCTGCGTAACGGGCGCAAGTGGCGGCGAACCGAAAGCTTGCCAGGTAGTTGATGACAGAATACTAACAGAGGCACCTTCGTCTATAATGGTGCTGGGTACAACCAGACCAAGAGCCTGTACCGTGATCTCGAAAGGCACATAAGACGGAAGGCGAAATCCTGCAAATCGATTCCAGTCAAAGGAAGCGACCAAACTACTCGGAGGGGCTACCATCGTCAAGCGAAGGTCTTCCCCTGATGTTACGGTAGAAGAAGCATCCTCCATAACCTCCATCTCGAAGGCGGGAGGGATATCCTCCGGGGCCTCCATCATGGGAGGCGGAGGAGCAGCTTCTTGAAGTACAGGGACGGGAGAATCTTTCTCCAAGTCTGAAGAATCTGAAGAAATCAGAAGGACATGGGGGGTGTGAGATCCACTCTCGACAGGAAAGACCTGGTGCACCGCAGACGGGGCCAGTTCGACTGATCCGACGACCAATGGTTGGTCAGGGACGGATTCGTGAATTTGAATTTCTGGGGGAGTGGGATCGACCAAGGATGACTCTTGACCAATCGTAGGACCAGCTGGCGGAGGACTCAAAGAAATCCGATTATAACCAGGTGGAAGGCATGGTGTAGAACTGGTCGGGTTGTCCAAAACTCGCTTGGCTTCATCCATATAAGGACAAAGGTGAATGGCATGGTGCCCTTCACACAACTTATAGGGATTGGTGATCTTACCCTGCTTCTTAGAATTCTTATCAACAGCAGCTGAAGACGTGCCCCCAACTTGGCTCCTGGAAGTCAAAGGCAATGGCGGATGGCCATCGGGCCATGCTTCGAGCACCTTGGGGATGCCAGGGCAGTCTCGAAGAAGATGGTCTCCCATGCACAATAGGAAAGGGAACTTGACTTTCCATGGAGGGTTGGAAGGTTTTTCAAGAGGAGATGTTTTAGAAACAGTGGCTGCACTTTTAGCCTCTCGCTTATCGGAATTCTTCTTCTTTGTATTCTTCTTCTTCTTCTTAGCCACCTGGTTACTTGAATCCAGACTTTCACCAGGCGAAGTAGAAGAGGAGGACGCAGAAACAGGCGAAGAAGGGGAGAGGTCCACCTTGGAATCAACATGATGTTGTTCTGATTGAACAGTAGTGGAGACATTCGGGACAATAGAGGTTGAGAACAACCAAACAGGCAACCCAACAGTTAACCCAGGAAGGGACAACGTCGCCATGTAAGGAGCACCAACATTTCCAAAAGGAGAAAAATGACCAGGATTCCCTTCTGAGGGGATTCCTTGGTTGGTGAACTCTGAAAAAGTTGCCATCAAACTCAAAACCACACACGGGCTGAAAAAGAGTTAAGGGCACACGATCAAACGGTCAACAAGCAATATCTAAGCAGGCGTGAAATCGTGGGCGATTAATTTTACCACATTGGAAAGTAATAAATTCTACCGTTTCATGTTTCAAGAGTCGAGAAACGATAAAAAGGTGACTCTATCTCTTTCAGAGTTGACACAAGCGTGAAAGGACAAGCGCTTGACGGTCTTTTCAAGTTTAGGGAGTCAGAAAAGACCAAATGACTGCTCAGGAAAAACTAGGCACAAAGGGTGTACCAAATATCCGTGAACCGCAATATACACCTTGGTTTCAATAATGAAACAGAAATCGACCAAGGACTTTCCGTACGTGCAGGTAGTCTCCCCGAATGCTGTGTTCGGTGTATCACGGGTATAGGGCGGCAGACTCGGCTTCCTGTGGATAAAGGATTGAAAACCTAGAGGGGTCTCCCTTTATATACGCGACGGTACGGGGAGCATAAGTCCGTACTAGCGATGTCTAAAGCCAAAAGGCGAACGACAGCTGCTAGGTTTAACGACGCCGGAACACGTCTCTAGCCTAGACCTTCTAAAAATGTTTCGTTAAGTTCCAATGCTGCCTTAGGTTAATTGAATAAATTTTACAATTGATCTTCAATTAAGTTTCAATTTTCAGGCCCTATCGTATGTAGTGTCTTAAAAGACTCCTAAATGCAAAGCTATATGCCACAGTCCAACATTTCGTTCGATGAAAACTAGTTAGAGAAGAGTTGAGAGCTTTTACACAAATGAAATGAACGGAAGACAAACAATGAGATCTCTAATGCAACTAATGAAATTGAAAAATTTTCATTCAAAACACTAATCACTAGCAAGATGGAAAAGATCGCAATTTGCACTAATCAACAAAAGCAAAAGAGATTTTTTTTTTGATTTTCAATGTTTAATAGCTAATATGCACTAAACAATCTTGAAAACAAATGGAACAACTTGAGAAACGATATTCAAGAGAGCGAAACAGACAAATTTCACTCAACAATGGAAGCAATCAGATCCCCAAATCGATCAAAGTCTCTCAAAACAAAGAAAAGACTCAAAAGCTTCCAATGGACCGTGTGATCTGGGTCCAAGGCAAGACCAAACGAATTTCGAATGAAGGAATGAAAAATCACCCAAAAATCGCAACAAAACAATGAACAACTACTTAGAGGATGCGGAGAATCAATCAGATAGTTGACAGGACAATCAAAACACCAAAACTCCCAAGGAGGGCTTGATACACTAAGCCACTAGATGCCCTAGGGCTTAAAACGTGAAATCGGTAGATAAAAGCAAACAACCAAAGGACAGAGGTGAATTCCCAGTCAAACAGGACTCCAACACACTCAGGCAGTTGGGAAATCAAGAAGAAAAACACTGACCAAAACCAGAGAGCTCAAAAATGAGGAAACTCAAAAAACTTACAGGGGTGGCGCGACTGTAAGAATGAAACTGGCGCCAGAAAGCAATTGGCGCGGGCTAAACAAAAGCAACATGCGCCAATTGGCGCGACTGTCGGGTTAAAAACCGCGCCAGTCGAGTTTCTCAGCCAAAATTAAAAAAAAGCTACTCCAGAAGCAGATCAATGCAAACTAAGCAAACCAAGAAGCAAAAACAGTGAAAGAACCCAACCCAGAAGGTTCATCAAGCAAGGAAAAACATAAAATAATCAAAGCGAGACAACACAAACGAGATAGTGAAATCTGGACGATCTCCCCAGTGGAGTCGCTAAATTGTTGAGGAGGTAAATCCCCTCTGCGGACAGAGGCGATCCCTACTAGTCCAGCAGGGGTCTAGCAACAATCAAACAATGTTATGACGCAAGTTCCTAGTTACGAATGAAAATACTAGGGATAGAAGCCTACCTGGATTCCAACGCTATGATCTGAAGAAGAAGCGTCCCCGTTCCTCAGCCTCGGCAGATCACAATCCTTCCACGATCTCTGCGGATGAACACCTGCACATGGAAGAAACGAACAGATACGAGCATAAAATCCGGCATACGTAACTAAACATCAGTCAGAAAGGATGTTACTCATATTAACATGATGGTAAACAGAGTGGAACCATAATCATAATCATCTATTAAATAATAAACGAAGAGAGATTACAACCAAGTTCTGACGTCGCGGTCTCCTTCGGACGGGTCTCCAGTCATCCACGTCTCACAAAGCTCGCCAAGGAAAGGGAAAACCTCTCCGGAGTCTCTCGACGATGGTCTCCTTACTTGAGTCGGCCTTAAGGGAAACAGAGGATTCTTTACAGCACAAAGGCTCTTGGGAATATGGATATTCAAAGCTTAGGCCCTTCAAGACTAGCTTGCCATGGATTTGAGCAGGCTTTTATAGATGGGGAAGGAGGGAGTTGGGATCCCTATTATTATGGGATTGGCCCTATCAACAAGGAAGGTTCCATAGGAGGTGGAAAAACCACTTCCCCTCCATAGAACTCCCGCAGCCAAACCTCCCAACTCAAGATAGGCAATGGTTTCTGAGTTTGTTGGAACTCAACTTCCGCCATCTTTATTTAAAAAATAGTCCCTAAATTGGGTGGCACGACTACTTCTCTATGACAAAGCGCCAGTTGGCGCGACCTCTTTGCAGGATTTTCCCCATTGGCGCGAGTACTGAACTGTCTGCCCGCGCCAATGCAAAAAGGGATGTTTTTCATGATTTTTGCAAGGAGATGTCTCAAGGGAAAATAAAGATCATGCTTAGAGGAATGCATTGATGATGTTTTCAAGGCATGACAATGTTCACAGGTCACAAAATGGGTCCTCCATTGTGCGGGACGGAGAATGGTAGGGACGGTGACAAATTACTGTGTAACAGATGCCCCCTAAAGTATGAAGCCCGAGAGAGAGAGGGGTGAAATGCTTTACGAGAACATGTTCAACTGAAGGCCCGTCATCGGAAAACCTGCGCAGAAAGATACAAATGATATCTCAAGTACATGATGTATATGTGGTATGGACGCAGCCATCCAGAACAGAGTACACTATAATCCGGATCCAGGGTATGGGCGCAGCCATCCAACTAAGATCAAACAAAAAGACTCAGGTATGGTCGCAGCCATCCAATCAGTGAGTCATAACGATAATAATCCACAATCGCAGCCTGGATTACAACAGACACAATCCAGGGTCTTGCGCTCCATCTCGACCCAACAAAGTACAAGTTCAAGCATGCGAATATGTGAGCTGAAGTCGAACATGCAAGAACATCATCTGATTACCAGTCAATGATGAAAGCTGTTAACAGACGCGAGAAAAACCACCAATAATGATAATGGTCCTCAAGGTACTAAGGTACAATCTACGGAATGCGAATAAATGAGTTGACGTCGAACACCCGCAGAATCACTCGATCGGAGGTCAATGATGTAAACCTCACGTCGAATGCGACGAACCTGCCATTGAGGCATGCAGGCTCCAAGGTACCATAAGGAGTCTCTAGACCAACTTCCTGGATAATGAGTTGAGGTTGACAGGAAGTGACCTTGATCGAAGGTGGGCCATAATGTTTCCCACATCATCGACACGAGGCAGAGGAACATGATGTTTTTGTTGTGAATCAAGATCGTATGAGAAACAAAGGAAGGTTTATATTTGCAGAGGCCACCTTCTCTTGAACATATAAACGGCACGATAGTGGACTTGGCAGTATTTGAAATCAACGGATCAGAGGTCATGGTGACGAGGAAAGGAACAGATGAGAGGTCAAAAGGAATTATCCAAACCCACGGAGGCAAAGTGAAGCAGCGAGATGAGATGTCCCCAACCCGACACGAATGCAGACAAGTGCCATGTTCAAGAGCGACATACTGCCGACGACAACGACGATGGTTCCATTTTTCCCCCACCATTTCTGGCGAGTACCCCAATTATTTTTTGATAACAAGCTTGAAGGGGATAGCATATGCTTACAATATAAGTCCGCCCTTCGGGCGAATCCATCCTAGTGCATTTAACGAGTCCTAGGAAGGAGGAACTCGGAGAACGTCATTTCGACTAGATCCGATGTCATCAGGGTTTAACGAGTCTGACAAAGGAAGAACTCGGTGTCTTTTCATGTTTAGAGAGTTTGAAAAGACAGCAGAAAAGAAAACTCCACAGGTCCCTTTTCGTAAATAGTTCCCCAGATCCGAAAAGGTAGAAAACAATATCCGGGAAAACCTCCTAGTCGCGATAAGCTAGGGTATTCCTTTTTCGTAATCAATCCATCCCAGCCCGAAAAAGGGTTAAACTTATACTAGGTGGATGTCGATTCATGTCCATTTTAGCGAGATTGAAACGACAAGAAGTCCAGTCGTCCACGTCTCGCAAAGCTCGTCAAGGAAAGGGAAAACCTCTCCGGAGTCTCTCGACAATGGTCTCCTTACTTGAGTCGGCCTTAAGGGAAAGAGAGGATTCTTTACAACACAAAGGCTCTTGGGAATATGGAGATTCAAAGCTTAGGCACTTCAAGACTAGCTTGCCATGGAATTGAGCAAGCTTTTATAGATGGGGAAGGAGGGAGTTGGGATCCCTATTATCATGGGATTGGCCCTATCAACAAGGAAGGTTCCATGGGAGGTGGAAAAACCACTTCCCTTCCATAGAACTCCCGCAGCCAAACCTCCCAACTCAAGATAGGCAATGGTTTTTGAGTTTGTTGGAACTCAACTTCCGCCATCCTTATTTAAAAAACAGTCCCTAAATTGGGTGGCGCGATTGCTGCTCTATGACAGAGCGCCAGTTGGCGCGACCTCTTTGCAAGATTTTCCCCATTGGCACGAGTACTGAACTTCCTGCCCGCGCCAATGCCAAAAGGGATGTTTTTCATGATTTTTGCAAGGAGGTGTCTCAAGGGAAAATAAAGCTCATGCTTAGAGGAATGCATTGATGATGTTTTCAAGGCATGACAATGTTCACAGGTCACAAAATGGGTCCTCCATTGTGCGGGACGGGGAATGGTAGAGACCCATCCGAAGGAGACCGCGACGTCAGAACTTGGTTGTAATCTCTCTTCGTTTATTATTTAATAGATGATTATGATTATGGTTCCACTCTTTTTTCCATCATGTTAATGTGAGTAACATCCTTTCTGACTGATGTTTAGTTACGTATGCTGGATTTTATGCTTGTATCTGTTCGTTTCTTCCATGTGCAGGTGTTCATCCGCGGAGATCGTGGAGGGATTGTGATCTACCGAGGCTGAGGAACGGGGACGCTTCTTCTTCAGATCATAGCGTTGGAATCCAGGTAGGCTTTTATCCCTAGTCTTTTCATTCGTAACTAGGAACTTGCGTCGTAACATTGTTTGATTGTTGCTAGACCCCTGCTGGGCTAGTAGGGATCGCCTCTGTTCGCAGAAAGGATTTACCTCCTCAACAATTGGCGACTCCGCTGGGGACATCGTCCAGATTTCACTGTCTCATTTGTGTTGTCTCGCTTTGATTATTTTATGTTTTTCCTTGCTTGATGAACCTTCTGGGTTGGGTTCTTTCACTGTTTTTGCTTCTTGGTTTGCTTAGCTTGCATTGGTCTGCTTCTGGAGTAGCTTGTCTTTAATTTTGGCTGAGAAACTCGACTGGCGCGGTTTTTAACCCTACAGTCGCGCCAATTGGTGCATGTTGCTTTTGTTTAGCCCGCGCCAATTGCTTTCTGGTGCCAGTTTTATCCTTACAGTCGCGCCACCCCTGTAAGGTTTTTGAGTTTCTTCATTTTTGAGCTCTCTGGATTTGGTCAGTGTTTTTCTTCTTGATTTTTCGACTGCCTGAGTGTGTTGGAGTCTTGTTTGACTGGGAATTCACCTCTGTCCTTTGGTTGTTTGCGTTTATCTACCGATTTCACGTTTTAAGCCCTAGGGAATCTAGTGGCTTAGTGTATCGAGCCCTCCTTGGGAGTTTTGGTTTTTTGATTATCCTGTCAACTGTCTGATTGATTCTCCGCATCCTCTAAGTAGTTGTTCATTGTTTTGTTGCGATTTTTGGGTAATTGTTCATTCCTTCATTCGAAATTCGTTTGGTCTTGCCTTGGACCTAGATCACACGGTCCATTGGAAGCTTTTGAGTCTTTTCTTTGTTTTGAGAGACTTTGGTCGATTTGGGGATCTGATTGCTTGTGTTGGTGAGTGAAATTTGTTTGTTTCGCTCTCTCGAATATCGTTTCTCAAGTTGTTCCATTTGTTTTCAAGATTTTTTAGTGCATATTAGCTATTAAACATTGAAAAAAAAAAAAAATTCTCTTTTGCTTTTGTTAATTAGTGAAAATTGTGATCTTTTCCATATCGCTAGTGATTAGTGTTTTGAATGAAAAGTTTTCAATTTCATTAGTTGCATTAGAGATCTCATTGCTTGTCTTCTGTTCATTTCGTTTGTGTAAAAGCTCTCAACTCTTCTCTAACTAGTTTTCATCGAACGAAATGTTGGACTATGGCATATAGCTTTGCATTTAGGAGTCTTTCGAGACACTACATACGATAGGGCCTGAAAATTGAAACTTAATTGAAGATCAACTGTAAAATTTATTCAATTAACCTAAGGCAGCATTGGAACTTAACGAAACATTTTTAGAAGGTCTAGGCTAGAGACGTGTTCCGGCGTCGTTAAACCTAGCAGTTGTCGTTCGCCTATTGGCTTTAGACAGTGCTAGTACGGACTTGTGCTCCCCGTACCGTCGCGTATATAAAGGGAGACCCCTCTAGGTTTTCAATCCTTTATCCACAGGAAGCCGAGTCTGCCGCCCTATACCCATGATACACCGAACACAGCATTCGGGGAGACTACCTGCACGTACGGAAAGTCCTTGGTCGATTTCTATTTCATTATTGAAACCAAGGTGTATATTGCAGTTCACGGATATTTGGTACACCCTTTGTGCCTAGTATTTCCTGAGCAGTCATTTGGTCTTTTCTGACTCCCTAAACTTGAAAATACCGTCAAGCGCTTGTCCTTTCATGCTTGTGTCAAATCTGAAAGAGATAGAGTCATCTTTTATCGTTTCTCAACTCTAAAAACATGAAACGGTGAAGTTTCTTATTTTTCAATGTGGTAAAAATTAATCACCCACGATTACACGCCCTGTTATATTTTTCTTGTTGGCTGTTTGATTGTGTGCCTTGGTTCTTTTTCAGCCCGTGTGTGTTTTTGAGTTTTGATGGCAACTTTTTCAGAGTTTACCAACCAAGGAATCCCCTCAGAAGGGAATCCTGGTCATTTTCCTCCTTTTGGAAATGTTGGTGCTCCTTACATGGCGACGTTGTCCCTTCCTGGGTTAACTGTTGGATTGCCTGTTTGGTTGTTCTCAACCTCTATAGTCCCGAATGTCTCCACTACTGTTCAATCAGTTCCTCCGCCGGAACAACACCATGTTGATTCCAAGGTGGACCTCTCCCCTTCTTTTCCTGTTTCTGCGTCCTCCTCTTCTACTTCGACTAGTGAAAGTCTGTATTCAAGTAACCAGGTGGCTAAGAAGAAGAAGAATAAGACAAAGAAGAAGAAGTCTGATAAGCGAGAGGCTAAAAGTGCAGCCACTATTTCTGAAATATCTCCTCTTGACAAACCTTCCAACCCTCCACGGAAAGTCAAGTTCCCTTGCCTGTTGTGCACGGGAGACCATCTTCTTCGAGACTGCCCTGGCATTCCCGAGGTGCTCAAAGTATGGTCCAACGGCCGCCCACCGTTGCCTTTGGCTTACGGGAGTCAGGTTGGGGGCACGTCTTCAGCTGGTACTGATAAGGCTCCTAAGAAACAGGGTAAGATCACCAATCCCTGTAAGTTGTGTGAAGGGCACCATGCCATTCACATCTGTCCTTATATGGATGAAGCCAAACTAGTTTTGGACAACCCAACTGGTTCTACACCACGCCTTCCACCTGGTTATAATCGTCTTTCTTTGAGTCCTCCGCCAGCTGATCCTACGATTGGTAAAGAGTCATCCTTGGTCGATCCCACTCCCCCAGAAATTCAAATTCACGAATCCGTCCCTGACCAACCGTTGGTCGTAGGATCGGTTGAACTGGCCCCGTCCGCGGTGCACTGGGTCTTTTCTGTCGAGAGTGGATCTCACAACCCCCATGTCCTTCTGATCTCTTCAGATTCTTCAGACTTGGAGAAAGATTCTCCTATCTCTGTACTTCAAGAAGCTGCTCCTTCGCCCCCCAAGATGGAGGCTACGGAGGATATTCCTCCCGCCTTCGAGATGGAGGTCATGGAGGAGGCTTCTGCTTCCATAACATCAGGGGAAGACCTTCGCATTTCGATGGTAGCCCCTCCGAGTAGTCTGGTCACTTCCTTTGACTGGAATCGATTTGCAGGATTTCGCCTTCCATCTTATGTGCCTTTCGAGATCATAGTACAGACTCTTGGTCTGGTTGTACCCAGCACCATTATAGACGAAGGTGCCTATGTTAGTATTCTGTCTTCAACTACCTGGCAAGCTTTCGGTTCGCCGACGCTTGCGCCTGTTACGCAGAATCTGCTCACTTTTAACAGAAGGACGAGTCAACCGTTGGGGATCCTTCCAAGGTTACCAATTACTTTGGGAGGAAAAACCATCCATATGGACGTGATGGTTGTTCCAGGCCCCTTGGATTTCAATCTGCTCCTGGGGCACGATTACACCTATGCCATGGGAGCACTCGTCTCCTCCCTTTTTCGTGTGGCTTGTTTTCCACATGAAGGACGGATCGTGACCATTGATCAGCTATCGTTCTTTGGTCCTAATGTGGCAACTGGACCGCCATCACCCCCTCCTAGTTTTTATCCACCTGTTGTATCTGCCCCACCGTAGGTCAACTACGTGTCTACCTACCCTGTGCCCGTACTCAGTGAAGACGTCGTCGTGCATAGTGTACTGGGGGCATTAGGTCCTGACTTCCAGGATGTTTTCCTCCCATCAGGAGAGGAGCTCTTGGAAGCACTGCCTTCTTGTTCATTTTGATGTAAGTCGGTTAGAGCACAGTTCCCTCCTTGTGTCAAGCTCTTTAAAAAATGAAACCAGGTTCTCGGAGAATAGTTCCTCCACTTGTGTCGAGCTCCTAAAAACAATGAAACAAGCTGTCTGAGGATAGTTCTTGTAATGTGTCAACCTCGTTAAAACAATGAAACACGTTCCTGTTCAATTCGAGTCTTTGTTTAGTTCTCGTAAAATCCCAGTCGAGTCTTTCTTAGATCTCGTACTTTGAACCTTCACTCCATCTTCCTTCCATATGGACTGAAGCTTGGGGGG
The DNA here is from genome assembly GCA_034641835.2 of Pinus albicaulis. Lineage (NCBI taxonomy): Eukaryota > Viridiplantae > Streptophyta > Pinopsida > Pinales > Pinaceae > Pinus > Pinus albicaulis. The sequence continues at coordinate 1,152,769,635 of CM076579.1, read as the reverse complement.
CATGTACCTTGAATTGAGTCACCATGCTGGGGGCATGCTTACTTTTTCAAGCATAGTTTGTTTCCGTTTCAAGCTTGTGTAAAAATGAAACCGGTTTCAAGCATAGTTTATCTTTGTTTCAAGCTTGTGTAAAAATGAAACCAACTTCAAGCAAAGTTTTTCGATTTCAAGCTATGTAAAAATGAAACCATTACCATTTTACCTCTTGTGATTGCCATTTTATCAGCCTATTTTTGCCAAATGAGCCTTGGTTTTCTCACTCATTATCACTATCTGCTTGGCCGATCATATGCCTTCACTTGGTTGTTTTAACCGTTCCTGAGGAACCGCTATGATGAGTGGTCTTGTTAGCCGGCCTCTTAACCTTTACTTGTTCTGAGTAGTTCCACCATTACCGGAACCAGTTGCTTCCCTTTATACCACTCGTTCCTTCAGGAGGAGTCATCTTTCAGCTCTTTTCTGACTCTAAACATGAAAAGATTGCCGAGGCCCTTGTCGTTTTGATCTCATTAAAGTGGCCATGAAACGACATCTACCCAGTATACGTTTACCCCTTTTTCGGGCTGGGATAGATTATTTACGAAAAAGGAATACCCTAGCCTATTGCGACTAGGAGGTTTTCCCGGATATTGTTTTCTACCTTTTTGAATCTGGGGAACTATTTACGAAAAGGGACCTGTGGAGTTTTCTTTTCCGCTGTCTTTTCAGACTCTCTAAACATGAAAAGACGCCGAGTTCTTCCTTTGTCAAACTCGTTAAACTCTGATGACATCGGAAATTGTCAATCATGACGTTATTCGAGTTTTTCCTTCCTAGGGCTCGTTAAATGTACTAGGATGGATTCGTCCGAAGGACGGATTTATATGACAAGCATATGGTATCCTCTTCAAGCTTGTGTAAAAATAAAGAGGTACTCACCAAGCATGGTGGGGGAAAATGGAACCAATATCGTTGTCGTCGGCAGTATGTCGCTCTTGAACATGGCACTTGTCTGCATTCGTGTCGGGTTGGGGACATCTCATCTCGTTTTTTCACTTGCTTCCGTGGGTTTGGGTAATCCTTTTTGACCTCTCCTCTGCTCATTGCCTTGTCACCATGACCTCTGATCCGTTGATGTCAAATATGCTGCCAAAACCACTATTTTGTGCCATTATGTGTTCAAGAGAAGTTGGCCTCTGTGAATATCAACCTTCCTCTGATTCTCATATGATCCTGATTCACAACAAAAACATCATGTTCCTCTGTCTCGTGTCGATGATGTGGGAAACATTATGGCCCACCTTCGATCAAGGTCACTTCCTGTCGACTTCAACTCATTATCCGGGAAGTTGGTCTAGAGACTCCTGATGGTACCTTGGAGCCTGCATGCCTCAATGGCAGGTTCGTCGCATTCGACGTGAGGTTTACATCATTGACCTCCGATCGAGTGATTCTGCGGGTGTTCGACGCCAACTCATTTATTCGCATGCCGTAGATTTTACCTGTAGTACCTTGAGGGCCATTGTCATTATTGGTGGTTCCTCTCGCGTCTATTAACAGCTTTCATCATTGGCTGGTAATCAGACGATGTTCTTGCATGTTCGACTTCAGCTCACATATTCGCATGCTCGAACTTGTACTTTGTTTGGGTCGAGATGGAGCGCAAGACCCTGGATTGTGTCTGTTGTAATCCAGGCTACGATTGTGGATTATTATCATTATGTACATGACTCATTGATTGGATGGCTGCGACCATACCTGAGTCTATTTATTTGATCTTAGTTGGATGGCTGCGCCCATACCCTGGATCCGGATTATAGCATACTCTGTTTCGGATGGCTGCGTCCATACCACATATACATCATGTACTTGAGATATCAGTTGTATCTTTCTGCGCAGGTTTTCCGACGGCGGGCCTTCGGTTGTACATGTTCTCGTAAAGCATTTCACCCCTCTCTCTCTCGGGCCTCATACTTTAGGGGGCATCTGTTACACAGTAATTTGTCACCGTCCCTACCATTCCCCGTCCCGCACAATGGAGGACCCATTTCGTGACCTGTGAAAATTGTCATGCCTTGAAAACATCATCAGTGCATTCCTCTAAGCATGAGCTTTATTTTCCCTTGAGACATCTCCTTGCAAAAATCATGAAAAACATCCCTTTTGGCATTGGCGCGGGCAGGCAGTTCAGTACTCGCGCCAATGGGGAAAATCCTGCAAAGAGGTCGCGCCAACTGGCGCTCTGTCATAGAGCAGTAGTCGCGCCACCCATTTTAGGGACTGTTTTTTAAATAAGGATGGCGGAAGTTGAGTTCCAACAAACTCAGAAACCATTGCCTATCTTGAGTTGGGAGGTTTGGCTGCGGGAGTTCTATGGAAGGGAAGTGGTTTTGCCACCTCCCATGGAACCTTCCTTTTTGATAGGGCCAATCCCATGATAATAGGGATCCCAACTCCCTCCTTCCCCATCTATAAAAGCCTGCTCAATTCCATGGCAAGCTAGTCTTGAAGTGCCTAAGCTTTGAATCTCCATATTCCCAAGAGCCTTTGTGCTGTAAAGAATCCTCTCTTTCCCTTAAGGCCAACTCAAGTAAGGAGACCATTGTCGAGAGACTCCGGATAGGTTTTCCCTTTCCTTGGCGAGCTTTGCGAGATGTGGACGACTGGAGACCCATCCGAAGGAGACCGCGACGTCAAAACTTGGTTGTAATCTCTCTTCGTTTATTATTTAATAGATGATTATGATTATGGTTCCACTCTGTTTTCCATCATGTTAATGTGAGTAACATCCTTTCTGACTGATGTTTAGTTACGTGTGCCAGATTTTATGCTTGTATCTGTTCGTTTCTTCCATGTGCAGGTGTTCATCCGCGGAGATCGTGGAGGGATTGTGATCTGCCGAGGCTGAGGAACGGGGACGCTTCTTCTTCAGATCATAGCGTTGGAATCCAGGTAGGCTTTTATCCCTAGTCTTTTCATTCGTAACTAGGAACTTGCGTCGTAACATTGTTTGATTGTTGCTAGACCCCTGCTGGGCTAGTAGGGATCGCCTATGTCCGCAGAGGGGATTTACCTCCTCAACAACGGGGAATGTGCAATCATTGTGATTAAGCTGATTATGTATTACATCACTTGGAAAATATGATATCTCAAATTGGTATGAGAAAATTATTGTTTAATTTTGATAAAATGTTTTGCTTGTATATCAAAACATAACTAGTAGGGCATAGCTATATGGGCCATTTTTTCAATAAATGGTATGTCTTTTACTTTTAGGAGACTTTTTCACTTCATAAGAATCCAAATTTTGGATTTAATAGGGATCCAAGGATATTTTTACCTTGAATATCAAGGAATATTAATCCTTATCACTGTATGAAAACTTGAGGCTCAGTCCAAGGGGAGAAGTATGTAATTCCCCTCGTTTCCTAACTTTACATGGAGAAGGATTGGGATGTTAATCCAAGGGTTTAACTAAGAGTAATTGACCATGTTTCCAACTATTCTATATATATGGGTGAGTGAATGGATTTGGGTTACAATTTTTGGCAAAGAGAGGGTGTGTTTTGGTGAAAAAAGGATGCTTGAATGAGTAATTTTAAGTTCTCAATCGAGGAACTTTTAAGCACTCAATCGAGGAATTTTTAAGCGCTTGATTGATTTTCTCAGGGGCTTAAAAATAGCTCGATCGAGTGTTTAAACAAACCCTCGATTGAGCTCCTTTCTAACTCGAGTTAGAAGCTCGATCGAGAGTTAGGGCTTGATCGAGATATATAGTTTGATCAAGCTCTATGGCTCGATCGAGCGTTATGGGTCAATCGATCCATATTTCTTATTAAAAACCCTAGGGTACAGTCCGCACAAGCCATTTTTCACAAACCATGAGGAAAAATGAGTGTGAATGGGAGATTTATAAGATCCACCAAGATGGAAGAACTTAATCCAGTTTCCCATCAACCTTGCCACTGACCCAGAGAGTTAAGACAAGGTAGGCTTCCTATAATTTTTATCCCTTTTATTTATTTTTCTTGCAAAATAAAATGAATTAATTTGGAATAAAATACCTACCATATAAAAAAAAACCAAGAAAACCACAAAAAACCACAAGAAAACCCTTGAAAATAACAAAAAACAACCTCGAAAACCACCAAGAAAACCCCTGAAAACTACCCAAAAAATGTATAATTTATGTTTTACTTATTTATTTTTATTTCATTGTATAATTTATTTGCAATGGTAGTATGCTTATTATGAATATTTTCTATGTTAAAATTTTGTTTTTTTTTTAATTAATTTAGGTTTTAAAGTTTTTCTTATGAATTTAGTGTAATAAATTTAAAATACATGTTAAATTTCAAACAAATTTGACCATAAATATGCCCAAAATTATTTTTAAACAAAAACAACTAAACTATAACCAATAAATAAATAAATTACGAGCTTTAGATTGACACCATGAATATGGTTTCTCATGTTGAACCTCTATTAAATCAAATAAGAAATTTTATTTCATTTTTAATTATATATATATATATAGATATATTAAAACATTAATCATTAGATAAAATATTAACTAAATTAAAAGTCCAAAATGAGAAATTTTTGTTATATATATATATATATATATATATATATATATATATATATATATATATATATATAACACAGAATAGCATGTAACATAATTATATAACTATATATAACATAACTATAGCTATGATTAGCACATTAGCTCAACAAATTTTTAAAACTCGAGTTTATCTATAAAACGTAACATTCTTTAAAATTTCCATTACTCATATTTGTAGAATTATTTGTATTGAGATGTGTAGATGTAATGTGAGAAATGTAATGTAAAATTTTGATATGTAGCAGTATAAGGAGATGTGTAGATGTAATGCAAGAAATGTGATGTAAAATTTTGATATGTCAGAGTATAAGGAGATGTGTAGATGTAATGTGAGAAATGTAATGTAAACTTATTTATGGGGGATAATGAAATATATACCCCGTAAATAAGTTTACAAATTATATTTCTATTTGTTTACGGGGATAATGAAATATATTTTTATTTATTTACGGGGTATGGTATGTAAATAAATGTAATGTAAGTAAATATTTGAAATATACAAGGGTATATTTTTATTTATTTACTGGGGGTATGGTAAATAAATAAAACCTCTTTTTAATACAATTTTAATACCATGGGAAAAATACCATTTTAATACCATGGGCTAAATACAGTGGGCCAAATACCATGGGGGTATCGTAAATAAATAAATGTAATGTAAATACATCTAATATTAATATAACCATTTTAAATATGCTAAATATGTTTGAGATTTATCAATTCATTTTAATTTTAAATTTTCTTAGTTACCTCAGTTTGTTGAGATGAAATAAAATTTTTGAATGCAAAGTGACAATGTGATAATATTGAATGATATAAAATGTGAATAATAAGAATGTATTCAATTAGAAATAGCATTCATTGTGATCAATATCAAACTATTTTCCTATACTATTCTTATTGTCACCCTTGTTATTTTTGTAATCTTTCCATATCGATTATATGAAAAAGACAATAGAAATCATAAATCATAAACAATTTAAATCTTTAGCTTGAGTTGTTGTAGTAAAAATCATACCTTGTCTCTCTTGCTCTCCAATGTTATTAGGTTCAATTACTATAACACAAAAATTGTTCTACATTGTCAATAATTTTTTGTGCTTACACTAAAATCAATGCAAATTATTAATCAAATGACTTTAAAACTAATATACCATCATACATCCAATTACAACAAATCATAAATCAACATATACATTGAACTCAATGAATCTAATGAAAAAAATCAAATAATATTAGAAAACAACATCTACACATAAATCAATGCATCTAATGCAAGCAATCAAATATGATTAAAAATCAACATCTACACCCAAATCAATGCATCTAGTGCAAGTAAGAAAATAGGAATAGAAACCAACATATACACTAAAATCAATTCATCTAGTGCAAGCAATCAAATAGGATTATAAATCACCATCTACACTGAAATGAATGCATTTAGTGCAAGAAATCAAATAGGACTAGAAATCATTTATATTGAAATAAATGCATATAGTGTAAGCGATCAAATATAATAATAAATCAACATCTACGTTGAAATTAATGGATCTAGTGAAAGAAATCAAATATGGTTAGAAATCACCATCTACACAGAAATCAATGCATTTAGTGCAAGCAATCAAATAGAATTAGAAATCATCTACATTTAAATCAATGCATCTAGTGCAAGTAATGAAATATCATTAGAAATCAAAATCTACACTAGAATAAATGCATCTAGTGCAAGCAATCAAAGAGGATTATAAATCACCATATACACTGAAATCAATACATCTATTGTAATAAATATTCTTCCCTCTCTCCCCCCTCCATATATATCTATATTTCCCTCCATATCTCCATCATTGTCTCTTTATCTCACCCCCACAAACACACACACTATCTCACTCCATATTTATCAATCTCTTTTTCCCTCACTCCATGTCTCCATCTATATCTTGTCTCTTCACCTTACATCTATATCTCTATATCCCTTTGTCTCTCTATATCAACCCCAAAAAATATACTCTCTTTCACCAATATATCTATCTATCACTCCCTCCTCTCCCTCCCTCCCTCTCTCTTCCCCTTCCCTCCCTCTCCCCTGCTTCTATCTCTCTTCCCTCCTGCTATCTGCCCTCGCTCCCCCTCCATCTTCCTTATCTCTCTCTCTCTCTCTCTCTCTCTCTCTCTCTCTCCAAATTTCACTCTCTATGTCTTTCTTCTTAGCTCCCTCTCTCTCCCCTCCATCTCCATCTCTTTTTCCCTACCTCTCTCCACTCTTTCTCTTCCTTTATCTCCCAACTCTCTCTCTCTCTCTCTCTCTCTAACTTCGTCTTCTAACTTTGTCACTATATGCCTCTCTCTCTCCTTCTCTCCCCCATTCTCTCCATATATTCTTCTTTGTCTCTTTATCTCACCCCCAAACATACACACAATCTCTCCATATCTCCCTTGTCACTCCCTCTCTCTCTCCACTTGTTACTCTCTATAAAACCCTTTTTTAGTGTTCCTAAATATAAATAAGATTATGGAGTAAATATAAAAGGAGGTTTTATTTATTTACCATACCTCCATAAAAAAATTACGATACCTATAGAGTAAGTATAAAAAGAAATTTTATTTATTTACCATACTCCCGGTAAATAAATAAAAATATACCCATGGTACATTTCAAATTTTTAATTACATTACATCTACACATGTGCCTTATGCTCCGACACTACATCTACACATGTGCCTTATGCTCCGACACGTCAAATGTTTAAATTACATTTCTCACATTACATCTACACATCTCCTTATACTCTGACATATCAAAAGTTTACATTACATTTCTCACATTACATCTACACATCTCTTTATACTCCGATATATCAAAATTTTACATTAAATTTCTCACATTACATCTACACATCTCCTTATACTGGGCTGTAGATCTCCTCTCAGCTCAATAAACAAAAATTTAGAAAACAAATAAAATGCAGGAGCAATATAAATAAAACTTGAAAATCAATTGCAGCTCATTGACACATAAATCCTTTCCACTAAAATTATTTTCCAAATCAATCCAAATCAGTTCGTGACACTGAAATCATTTCTCACAAATATTATTTTCTACTTTCGAACAACTCCCAAAATCCTTTTTCACAAATATTATTTCATTGTTCGCACAATCATAGAGATGCTTCCTCACAAATAAAATTCGAGACTTTGTTTCTGTTAAATTTATATATGTAGGAAGAGAAGTGATTTTTCATTAGGGCCAACATTATATTAATTAGATTAAATTTAAATGTTAAATATTAAACATTATTTTTACATTTATGTTTACATGTTTACTATTACATGAGATAGACAATGCATATAGTGTACTCAAATACCAATCTACGTGATCCAAATCTATTAAATTTAATAATATTGATATTATAATATATTAATGTGAATATTGAAATTAATAATATTATTAATATTAATATTAGGGTTAATAATTTTTTTTGGTATGGTATTAATAATAATTTGGTCCATGGTATTTAGCTCGGGATTCTCCTAAATAAAACAACTTTTTAAGTGTTCCTAAATATAAATAGGATTATGGAGTAAATATAAAAAGACGTTTTATTCATTCACCATACCTATGGTTTATTTATATTTTATTTATTTACCATAGCTCTTTTATAAATATGGTATTTGGCCCAAGGTATTTAGCCCATGGTATTAAAGTGGTATTTTTTCCATAGGATTCACCTAAATAAAACTTCTTTTTTAAAATTTTTCTTTAAATATAAAGAGGTTTATGGAGTAAATATAAAAATAGGTTTTATTTATTTACCATACCCCAACAAATAAATAGAAATATCCCCTTATTCACTTCAAATGTTTACTTACATGACATTTATTTATTTATCATACCCCCATGGTGTTTGACCATGGTATTTATCCCATGGTATTAAAATGGTATTTTTCCCATAAGCTTCACCTAAATAAAACATTTTTTTAATTTTTTCTTTAAATATAAAGAGGTTTATGAAGTAAATATAAAAAGATGTTTTATCTATTTACCATACCCTCAGTAAATAAATAAAAATATACCCCCTGTACATTTCAAATGTTTACTTACATTGCATTTATTTACTTACCATACCCCGTAAATAAATAAAAATATATCTTATTATCCCTGTAAATAAATAAAAATATATTAAATTATCCCCCGTAAAATTATTTACGGGGTATATATTTCATTATCCCCCGTAAATAAATTTACATTACATTTCTCACATTACATCTACACATCTCCTTATACTCCGACATATCAAAATTTCACATTACATCTACACATCCCTATATACTAGGTTGTAGAGCACTTTTTTGGTGCAATAAAAATAATTTAATGTTGTTCATTACCTAGATTGTTGAATTTAAATTTTAAATAAAATAATATTATATCAAGATCTATAATATTTATTCCATGCTCAACATGAATATTATACCTAATATTTTAAAGAAAATTAATATCAAAACAATTAATTGAATCTAAATCTAAATCCCTATTGATTCTAAATTTTAATTAAATTTTAGATCTATGGGGTTCACAGAAGAATCATATCCCTAAAAATAAAACCTCCTTCAAATTTGGAAAAAATTTAGAAACTTAAGCACCTCAAGGAAACTAAATCTTATATAACATATATGAACACCATTATGAATCAATCATAGAGCATAGGGAAATATTTCTCTATTCAAAATTACAAAATTACAAGATTATTCAATTATCACATTTATAAATTACAAAATTCATATGTTGATCTCTTATACTAGATTAGATTACACTTTACTATTATAGACTCGGATTTAGGGTTTTCCATTTGCATCATCTACTCATTTGGCCAATGTATCATTGGAATGAAAGTCTCCATAATACGTTCATGGTATGATTTTTTTATCTTCATGCATTTATTTCCTAAGCCTTGTCCCCTTCACAGGTTTTTTTTTTCCATGTAGCAGATTCATCGCTTGATGATGCAGAATTTTAAGCTCCCTAAAATATAACTTTCTATTTTTCAATATGAAAAACAATTGCAACATCCTATGTGCTTCCTATCATTGTGGTCCTAGCTTGAGCTATAAATTATCTTGTGGCCCTTGTGGGGTATTTAATATGTTCATATTAAGGTTGTTTTTATAAAGGATTAATTCACTTAAGGCATGAAAAAAATATAAGCTCAAATAAATTATGTACAAATATTATAAAAAGAGGATACCCTTGATACAAAGTTTAAGTGAGCTAAGTGTGTGGGGTGAATGTGTGTGAAAGTGAAATTTGAGCATACAAAGTGTGAATTGATGTGGATATGCAATGATCCTTTACAATTCCTATAATTACAGTATGTGATATTTGTTCCTTGCAAGAAAATAAATTATGTGTGGATGATGGGCTACTTACTTATTTCCTAATTATTCTCTGTGAGCATATAGGGAGATGAAAGCTTTAGTGCTTTGAGAAAAGGTCTATATACCATCATCAGTTCACCATAAGGGCGTAAGGGAGGTAGTGTTTACTTTATTTCTTTACTAACACTGAGTTATGTTCCCGAAAATAAATGAATGAAATAAAATATTTGGTTATAAAAAAATTAAAAAAATGTGTGGATGATGGGCCACTTACTTATTTCATAATTATAATATGTGACCATATATGGAGATGGAATATTTAGTGCTTTGAGAAAGGATCCATATGCTACCAGAAGTTCGCCACAAGGAAGTAAGGGAGGAAGTTCCTATTTTTTTCCTTTATTAACACCAAGTCCCAGTCCCTAAAATAAATAAATGAAATAAAATTTTTGGTTAGAAAAACAAGTAAAATATATTTGTGGATTTAGGGCCACTTACTTTCCTCCTAGTTAAGCTAGGTGTGGTATGAATTGGAATGAGAAAAACAAGTAAAAAAGATATATTGATTAGGACCACTTACTTAAATCCTCCTAGTTTTAAGATATGTTTGTGTGAAAAATTTCAAAGTAAAATATAAGCACTTACTCTACTTGTAATGGTTAGTAGAGAAAAATTGTTAGTAGTAATGGTGTATGCAAGGTGAATAGTTCACATATAAAGTGTTTTAGTTGCAAGTAAGGGATATGTGATTCAGGATCCTTTAATACAATTCCCCTAATTACACTATGTGATGTTTGTTTCTTGCGAGAAAAGAAAAGATTTGTGGATAATGGACCACTTACTTTTCCAAATTATGATATATGTGGGCATAATATAGGGAGATGAAAAATTATTACTTTGGGAAACATTATAGTTCTATTCCCAACTAAATTGAATTATGTAACTTGATTTAATTAAATATCTCAAATTTGTTTCTTATGCATAAATCATGGTTTAACTTCAAGGGATGTAATAATTGAGAACACCCAATAGAGGAACCCCCATGTAAAGGATAAGAAATTTGCAAACAAGTTAAAGGTATGCAATTTTTAAAATATTTTCACTTAAAAATTTATATTTTATGTTTTAAATATGATCCTATGTTAACAATGAAAAATCAATTCATTTATACATAAATTTTAATGATAAAAAATAAATTTATCTTTTATGTTAAATCAAGACTATGTTGACAAAAAAAATAGTTAATTATATACAAATTTTTATGATACATTATAATTTAATTGTGTAAAAATTGTCATTTGAAATATGTATTATATAGTTATAATGTGTGGTTATATATTTATATAAACGGCTAACAAAATACAACGTTGATTTCTTTTTTTTTAACAATTTATTTTAAATTTATTTTGATAATATTTCCAATATCATAATTGAAATTTGTTAATATATTTTAATCTTCTTTATATAAAATTATTGTATTTAATCAATTATTTCAAGAAAATGTACCATACTAGAAAAATTTGGAATTTCTTTATTCATTAGTAATGTAAAAAAATAAAATTTCGAATTCATAAACAAATATTTTTTAATATAACTACATCCATCTCTCCAGTTACCAAGTGAAGCATTTGACCCTTTTCAAATTAGTTCTTCTTAGCAACAAATTTTCATTTCTTCAAGAGACTATATAAATCCTAAATTAAAAGTGATCTACACAACAAGCATGGTGTTGTATATTTGTTTATACACCTCATTCACCAAACATTTGAATTAAAATACAATGCCAACTAAAAGGGATTGTGAGAAGAGAAGGAAAGAGAAAAATGATGTAAAAAGAATAGGTGTCAAGAATTAAATTACATAATTTGGAGAGTAAATTGTCAATATACCTATTCCCAAGTAATATAGTCCCACAAACAATAATCTCTCTTCACTCTCCCCCCAACACATGTTTAAGAAATGAAAAAATTAGATCCATTTGGGCATAGGATTGAAGGGTATGTGATAAAAGTAATATATTGTTATATATAACCCAAAATTTTACTAGTGAATCTAGGTTTGAAGTTTTTTTTGGTTTCACAACAAGTCACATCTACCAAGTGAAGCATTTGACATTTTTCAAAATTATTTCTTCTTAGAAACAATTTCCATTTCTTCCTAAGACTATATAAATCTTGAACTAAAATTGATCCCTACTATAACAAGGATGGTATTATATTTTTTTTCGTATATCTCATTTACGAAAAACTTCAATTATTTAAATCCAAAGTCAAGCAGGGAAAAGTATAAGGATGGAAAACTATCTTGAAGTTTAAAAACATTAGTGAAACTCACTAGTCCCTAATATGAAAACTATAAAATATTTATTGATATATTTGTAAAATTATTAAAATTCATATTGATTTTATATATAGTCTCTATATAATTCAGGCGATTTTTAAGGAAAAATAATTTTTTATTGTAAAATTTGGGCGAATCATTTTTCGAAAAAATGGAAATTGGCGAATCGTTTTTTTTTGGAAAAATCATGGAAAATTAGCCTAGCTGCCAATATTAACCCCTAAAATTTTCCATGATGTCAAGCATAAGGGATTGCGAGGAGATAATTAAATATATTTAAGTGATTAAAAAATAATAGGTGTTAGGAATAAAATTATAAGATTTGGAGAGTTTACTAAAGAAGCCAAAGAGAGGCTCAAAAATGAGAAGAGGATGAAGATCTAGAAAAATTGTTGAAGAAGATATTGTATAATAATTTGCAAGTTTGGTGGCCTAAATACTAATAGGAATTAAGTTTAAATTCTTATATAGGATGTCTACGTACACATTTTATTGGAAATTATTACTAACTTAATGATATGGCGAAACTTTTGAATTTTATAGGATGAGAAATTCTTGAAAAATCAAGCTAGTGATTACCAAATTGAAGGGCCAAGTTTATTTCACGAGAGAAAACAAAATTTGTATCTATAAATTTATACAAATTTAATCAAATATAAAATAGTTTGTGACTAAAAAACCATATAATACATAAATACACACTCCATGATACAAGAATGAACCTATTCAACTAGTTTTTAAGTATGTTAATATTTGAAAGCCAACTATGCAAGATCAAATTAGTTGGAAATTTTTTTCTTCATTAGAAGTACCATATCATTTAGCATTTTAAAATGTGTAACTAAAAGTACCATAAAATAATAGTATGAAGAATTTATTAAAGGAAGAAATAATCATTCCAAAAAAAAGTGGAATAAATGTGGGATGAGAAGTATGAGAAGGCCAATGAAATTGTTGATAAGGAAACAAAAAGAAATTAAGAGATATATATTAGTGGATTTAGAGAACAAAATTCTTCAAGGTCTTATCAATAACGAATGTAAATTGTTATCATTTGTGGTGAAAATGGGCACAAATGATTTGAGTGATTTTTTTGAGAATGTACATGGAAATTTCAGCAGAACAATCAAGTAGGGCACAAGGAGGAGTAAGAGGATTTTAAAAACTATATGTTTCTACAAGGAACCTATTTTATGCAAGTGAAAATATGGATATCCAATGTATTTTATGTTTTCAATTATTTTTATCAAATCTTGACAAAGTTTAAAATAAGGTTCCTCTTTTTGTAATATATTTCATGTTTACATGTTGAGAAAAAACTAGATGAATTTAATTGAGGTTAGATTGCCACAGTCTAAGAAGATTAACATTGTAAACATTTCTAGCATATCATCAATACGTGCATGCTAATTTATTTATTTTTCATATATTATTTATGAATTTAATATTTATTAACCACATTAGCCATCCATGGATAAATAAAGCGATATGCAATAACACACCCAGTTCTGTGCAAGCATGAATCTACACTATACTTTCTATGTCTTTAAAAAATTCTCATATCCTTCGTGTGAGAATTGAAAGAAGAAACTTGTGAGGTTTTAAAAGGTAGGGATCATCATTTAGGATTCAAGGAACCATTAAATGTCTTATATGACGATGGATGTCATGAAAATTTAATGTTGTTATATATATTTAACAAAGAATTTATTCTCAACATTCACATTGGAAGGAGGGATGCTCTTGATCCTTCTCGATCTTGACACATTTTCTTTGTTTTAATTCCTAAAAGGATAGAAAACATCAAAAAAACTAATTTTTATAGGTTTTGGAGCACCTATGTGACAATCACTTTTGCTAATCCCTCTTGTAAATACATTTACATGAATTATAATTCATGTAAATAATATATGGAAATTATCATTTACAATGGTTTTATTCGGTTAATTCACATCCTTAGTTTTTGTGCATTATCCTAAACCATTACAATTCAAAGGTGGTTCATAATTTTTATGAATTCAAGTGGTTTCAAAAAAATACAATAAACCATGGTTTCAAGTGGTTTTCAAAAATTTGCATGGTTTTTTAGTCATTTTCTTTAGTTGTTATTACATCTCAATTTTTAAATAAATGGTATTACTTTCAATGCTAATTTTATCTTAGTTTTATCATTTCATTCTCCATTTTTTTCTTAATATCAATCGTATTTTCTAGTGCATATAATATGAAGCAAGTAATATGAGCTTGAATTTGTTGTATTTGAATGAATTTCTTGAATTGCATGATCTTCTTGTTCTCTCAATGTCTATCATCTTTTTCTCATCCTTTCTCTAGATTTTTCTTGAATTTCCTCTATGATTGGAAATTTATTTCCTTTTATAGATCCAAATCTCCAATTTACCATGTTTGTTGTGAATTATTCTGTAAGTTTCACGCTCTGATATTTCTTTATGAATGAATATTTGATGTTATTTTTTCTACATTCGTATTTTTATTTTTTTAGTTGACAATAGAGACTCGATTGAGCCGCTAATCTGTAACAATTAACATAAAGGGAATTAATACAAGTTGGTAAGCGTTTGGTGGGAAATTATATTTTTAATGGCTCAATCGAGTTGCCGATTAACCACCTTCATGGCTCGACCAAGGGTTTCTTTAATGCTCGATCAAGCTATTTTAATTTCAAAATAAAGTGCTCGATTGAGCTCCTCACATCATAAAAATCATAGTTTTAGCACCATATTTCTTTGCAACCCCATTTTGTACCCTAATGGATTTAGGGCAGAATTTTTCCTTATGTGGCAAAGTTTATCATGTTGGATTTGTGAAAGAATCTTCTATCCAATGGATTATGAGTTTGACACTTTTGAATTAATATGATATTTTTCATATAATTTTTATTAAACATAATGCTTGAAATTTTTTTGGACAATTTCAAAGAGGCTAAATAAAAAACCAATAAAACAAAATATACACAATAAAAAAATTTCAAAAAACACCACTATCTTCGTTTATGAGTCCTCTTCAAAAGGGTACTCTTGGTTTTTCAATTTATTTAATAGTTAAAAACAATAATACTAACATGTGTCTACAAAATACAATTGAAATATTATTTCACCAACTTCGAAAAATAATAAAAAAATAAATTTTTAATATGAAAAATATAGTTCTCTCCATGTAGATCATGTCATATATATTATATGTGAACACACACATACCTCGTAAGATGTGCGAAAATTTTCAATGACAAGTATTGACATTAATGGAAAATTGAGATATTGTAAGACACAAATGTTTTTTACAAAAAATATCCCTAAGACAACAACATAATTCTCCACATATTGTCTTTTTACTCCAAATCAAAATTCACAGTTCTTATATGAATTTGAGGGCTTCAATGCAATAAAAGAGGAACATTTTGAAATTTTATCGCCACATATGGCCCAAAAGTGTAACACATACTCATGCATTCACCCATAAATGACATGTGGATTGTAACTGATCGATATGATATATTTGATATGTGGAATTTATTATTCTATACATTTTGATAGATATATGGCCAAATGATGAAATAAATTCTTATGTTTTGAAAAAGTGTGGGTTGTGGTAGGTGGAGAAGACCTGGAAGACTACTGGGTGGATTTGATTGAATGAAGAGGAAGGCTATTGGATCCAAGTTAAATTTCGTGAAATATTAATGAAACCAATCAAATTCCATTAATATTATTTTTCTTATATTTCATTTTTATATGCATGTGTTTTTATATGATTGTATTGATCTTAGAGCTAAGGGACATTGGTCACCTGAGGGGAACACAAATAACTGTGGTTATTTTGGATAAACTTGTGTTAAGAGTCAAGAAATAAATAGTCGTAGAAGATAATTGATTATATTGAGAAATAAAATTGTTATTATGATCATAGTATAATGATATATGTAATATGTGTGTGATTATAATTGCATCTGTAGGATATAACACAAAGCCTTGCAAACTTGTCAACAAATGGGTGTGGACCAAAACGTTCTCTTGGAAAAACAATGGACTTTGTATTTGAAAAATAGGTGAAATGGTAATTTTATCATACAAACAAGGATGTGGAGTCTACATTTTATGATTAGGACCAAGGGACACGCAGTAAGGTTGTGGAAACCTTACTCTATAACAAAAAATATTCTAGATTTAAAGCTAAGGTAGCTTGCTGGCCCCTTAAATAAATTATTTGAAGAAAAAATGTTCCACTTTCAAGGTGGAAACCCTAATAATAGTATTTGATTCATAAAAAGGAATTATTATTATGATAAAATAGGAAAATATGGAATTGTAGATATGGAAACCCAATGGCATGATTAATACTATTTGGCTTGAATTATAAAATGGTGAACTATTCATGGGGTAGAGTTGTTAATTAGTGGAAGTCCTACAAGTAAAGGAATTGATATGGATTATGAGAAAAAAATAAAGGAAATATAAAGGGAAAATTTGTCAAAATATCATGAGAATTTATCTTTTTCCCTAAATTTCATGAATTAACTAAACCATGTGAGAATAGAAGTGGTTATGGTACGAATCCTTTCACTGATGGAGTTATGTCCTTCATGATGGGTTTAGGGAAAGGAAGACTCATAATTAACAAATATTTGGCTAAAAATTCCAGTCAAGACAATTTAAGTGAGCCCATAAAACTTGGGGGTCTCAAGAAAATAAGTTTTCCATGAATATGGCTAGGAGGAAACCAATTGGTACCGTGAGAGTTGACCATGGTAGGAAGCTAAGCATTGAAATTTCCTTCAAAATACTAGAGTGAAATTATCTATATGTGTAATGAATTTGTTTATAAATTACTTATATTTATTGTTTATTCGGTCAATTTGGTTTCTAAATAAATATAAATTGGATTAATATATTGATGGTACTAACATGGGTATCGATATGAGAAATATAGTACGTATTTGTTTCAGTGATATAGTTGCATGAAAGAATAATAGGTATTGGATGTTTTTTAGAAATTTCTAATGTATAAATATGGTTATTGAAGAGCGCAAAGGAAAGGTGAGAGTTCTACAAATATGGCTATGCCAAGAGGCAATTTTCAATGCATCCCATTAAGATAATTAATTTAACACTTTATATTTTCTTGAAATGAAACAAGTAGTTAGTTTGTCTCTTAACCAAAAATATTTAGATGATGTTTTGCCATGTGTTTGGAGGAATTCACTAATAAATGATTCTCATTTATGGAATTTATAAATATTTTGATTAAGATTTATATACACACCTAATTCACACCCAGTCACACACACACAAAATAATCGAGAATAATTATACCATGAATATTAATAAATTACTCCCCAAAGATTATCTACTAGTATATCATCAAACAAGGAAAAACTTGGGTTTAATCTAGCACTTAAATAGCTATCTACTTCACCATTCTACCATATTGATAACACCCATACTCTATAGTTGGGTTCAATCGTAGAAATCAATATTAGTCATGCAAGCTTGTCCAATTACTTATCTTACTTTTATTCCTACAAAAACTAGTGTAATGCCCCATAATAATAATAAAACTAATTATGTAATAACCCAAAATTAAAACATACAACTAATTACATCAATTTATGTGGTTAATAATCAACACAAAACGATTCAACTAATTAGCATATAATTTCCAAAAACATGAGTAGAGACGACTTACTTGTAATGACGATATTTCTTATTTGTGACTCTGGATTTGAACACTATTTCAATCTCGCTCACCGCAAAAACGTTTTTGGAGATGAATCACCACCCAACCATAGGCTCAACTGCACATAATATTTATGCAATTGTCAACCCTCGAGCCCTCAATCAACGTATTACTGCCATGGAATCATTTGTGTCACAACACTTTTCTTCCAAGTGAATAGATGAATGAATAAATGAATCTCATCATCCCCATCGTCCATTAAATAGATCAAAAAATAGAAAGAGATCTGCATGCAGAAATTCCATGTGTCAACATGCCAAATTTTATTTCTTTATTTTAAGTTTTACTTAATTTAATATATCCCTTAATTTAACTCTTTATTATTTTATTCCTTTTTACCTTTTTTTTTTAACATTAATTATTCTTATTATTTTTATAGTTTATTTTTGTATATTTATTTATAACTCCAATTTATTATTTAATATTTATTTAGTATTATTATATTTTCTTTATTTTTTATTTATATATTTATTTAAAACTCCAGTTTATTATTTACTATTTATTTTTTATTATTATTATTTTGTTTTTTTTTTACTATTTATTTATTATTGTTATTTTTTCATTATTATTTACTATTATTATCATTTTTATTATTATTTATTATTTATTTGTTTGTATTTTAATATTATATTATTCTATTTATTATTATTAGAGAGAATTACATGAATCTATGTAATGACCATGTATTATACTAGGACCAATTTACTCTTGGAAACTACTCATATATTATATTGAACAATGTATTTCGAGTTATCTTAGCTAATTCAGTAACTTCGATGCCTCTTCTACTGCCTAATCTATCACTTGTGCTACAAACCAATCAAATTTATTTTTTCTTCGCTACTTCCTTGGCTAACACTCACAATGATACGACTATCTACCGTAAGTCAACTGCCTGTGAAACCCGCGTAGGTTGCACTATTGAGGTTAACGTCACATACTAATTGCCTCTCTAAACAACTCAAAGTCAATTGCTATCCCAAAAAAAATGATTACGCTTGCATGATTATGAAGAGATGACAAAATGGTTGTTGCGAAGATGATATAATCGACCATATAAATTTCAGGAGGAAACGAATAGAAAATGGAAAAACGTCATCACATGGTGTTTATGTTCCTATTTTCTTCTCATTATATTCTATTTATCATAACAAAACCCAAAAAAGAGAGCTTGGTGATAATTTGAAATAATGAGGATATTTACGATGGTGTTTAAATAATCAATTATATCTATTTTATTGTCTTTGTAATTTAATTAAAGTGGGATTCAATTCATGCATAATATTTTTATTATCCTAAAATTCATATTGATTTGATGATGTGAATATATATTTATAGGTTAATTGTTATGAAATAAAAATAAAAATTAATATTTAATTACTATTGAAAAAGGTATAATTATTTACAAATATGTATAATTATGAGTTATTTTATGATTTATATAATATTTTGTTTAATAATTTAAATAATTATATTGAAAATGGATATATAATTTATAATTACATTTTTGTAATTAACGAAATAATTAATTTTAAATATATATACCATCATAATAGTAATTAAATTCATAAATAAATAATAAGTATTAGTCAGGGAAAATATGAAATGATAAAGTAAGGGATGTTCTAGTAATGGCCATGAATCCCTATTAATTAAGAAAGTACAATCAATAGTAGTTTGATAAAGGGGGAATTTTATTTCACCTACACATCTCACTTTTTAAATGACATTCTGCTAACAAATATTTATTTCTTTATAATAGAACTAAAAAAAAGGGTAATGATCAATATATAAGGAATTTTAGGAATATGGTTCAATTTTAGTATGGTGGTGAACCATATCGAAAGATAAAATTTGTAAGATTGATTTAGAGGGTTGTTGAGCTATAATGATCAAATTCATAGTTATTGTCTATTGGGTTTTCTTGCTCCGAGGATGTCGCTTCTAAGGAGGGGAAGAACAATAATAAAAGAACTATGTCAAAAAACACTTGAAAAAAAAAATTGTAAGGGAAACCTTGGTACACTACATATATTATGAGGGAACTAACTAAATGAAAACTATAATATGGGCACAATAATACAATATGGGGAAAGAGGAAACACCTGAGCATAAAGGAAATAATCCTCTACCTATTTGAATAGTAATAGTTAGGCAGGGTGTCACATTGAATAACATCAATATGGAAGTCTTAGATTAAATAAAGTAACAAGCCCATGGATTCTTGGGGGAATTAAAGGAAGAAAACTAATCATGGATGGTGAAAATTCCACAAGTCAAAAAAAGAGAGGGAAACAAATTAGCATAAAGGAAATGTTCTCATAATATGTTAAGATTGTGGATATTTGGGCACGGTACCCAAATACAATAACAACCCTATGGAATTGTTAGAATTTGAGTAAATAATTGAATCTCATACAAATACGAGGGGGTGTATACCTAATGAATGGCAAGGAAGTGCTACGTGAAGATGCAATAAAGCCTAGAGGAAATTTATGTGACGAGTGAAGGAGTGTTTCTCTTATATGACAATAACTCTTAAAGTCACTCCTAAATAAATTTAGTGACATGAATGATGAGTAAGAGTGAGTGGAAAGGGTAATGTCGATGACTTATATAATTTTAAAGTATTAAGATGGAAAGTTATGGATATTTGTAATTGGTGAGGAATGATAAACAATCAATTGTGGTAAATGTTTAAAGGTTTAACATTCGAGATGGAAATAGATGATATGATTTTAGATGTGATGAGCCAACACTTAGCATGAAGAGTAAGAATATTTTGTACTAATTATGAGTTATGTAATTGGATTAGACAAGCCAATATGCCTAAGAGAACAATGTTGATTTAAACAAAGATGACCTAGTTCTTACATATTATTAATCACAGTGGTCCTAGAATGGGTATGTGAAATGATTTAAAACCCATGGGTAATGATCAAAATAGTAAAAAATATTGGTTGTTATAATTGGCAATGTTATTGTAAATATTTTAATATTTGTGTCACTCAAAATCAAATATGTATTTATACAGATTTTAAACTAAATATAAGGAAAATAAATTAATTATAATGATGAC
Source organism: Pinus albicaulis (assembly GCA_034641835.2). Lineage (NCBI taxonomy): Eukaryota > Viridiplantae > Streptophyta > Pinopsida > Pinales > Pinaceae > Pinus > Pinus albicaulis. Next base: position 1,152,748,480 of record CM076579.1, on the reverse strand, counting down.
CTTCCCATGAGATTAAAAATGGTGGTGGTGGTTCAATAATTCAAATTATAATCTAAAGTTAGTATTTAAAGAGAAAAAAATGAAGTCAAAAAAATCCCTATTCCAACTTGAAGAAAGGTGAATCTACAATAACAGAGATTAAGTGGTATTGAGATGGGAACATGAGGAGATAATAATATATCACTAAGGATCAACCAAACCTTTGTGAAAGTTAATTAAGCATGAGAAAAAATTAAACCATGATGGCCTAGTGTTTATATGTAATTGTATACAACAGTCTTGGAATCGGTAAGCCAAATGTGTAAATTGATGTAAAATTGAAGGATTTTAAATTTAATATTATTTATTTAAGGAATGATTGTATGAACAATAATACCTTAATGATGAATTTTACTAAGTTTCCTTAGGGAAGGAAAAAAACATGACTACAAATTAATGCTTGAGATGATGAGGTTCAATGTACTTATAAAATGACTATACCTATTGTGTAAGTATTAATTTCCTAGTTGAAATAACATGAAATAATTATTGAAAATAAGTTGGTATATTGATGAAAACATGACACTAATAGTATTGATAAGACAACCTATATCCTATATGGATTTTAAAAAATCTTATTTCATCATTGGTATTCATTTTTTAGACAAGTAAATGACATTGATTTTTCTAATGAATCATGAAGAATGTTATTATTTCCCTATATTCGATATGTATTGAGGTTATTCTCATATTTATGATGTTATGGAATGAATTTATATTGAAATATGGTTCATTATTATGTGATGTCATGATATATCTTTGATACATATACGTTGATGTTGTGACTTATGATGGTATTTCATAAGATGAAGCTTGTGGTAATTTCCTACAAATATTATGACATGCATGAGCATGCAGTCCATTATTATTCAAAAAGTTGTGATTAACAATGATGTTATGTTATCATGATGACATTCAAGAGTTAGGATGTGGATTATTTTCTATGATATTATGATTATAAATAATGTAGTGGTTTCATGTTGAGATGTGGTGACTGATTGAAAATCCACAAATGGGCTAAGAGGGCTAGGTTATTTAATGATCTTGTGTCAGTGTTCCATTTGTCTTGTATAGCTCTTGATGGATAGCTCTTAAGGGGCTATGGGACCATCTTGAGGAGGCGAAGTGCTTGATATTGTATGCCAAGTGCCTGATATTAGATTAATATTTCAAAGTTTAGTGGGGTTGTAAGGACCTCAGTGCCTGGGGTTGTACACCTTAGTGAGCCTGGAGGGAGTGAGCTAACCTTGCAAGATTCTTGGAGTCATTGAGTATAAGGACCAAATGCTTTCCTTAGGGAAGATGAGGTGTAGGCCTTAGAACGAACCTTGGGGCTAGCCATAGGTTATGGTATAGACTGATGAGGCTTATTCCTAGTTTCGAAATTTTGGAAAAAAGACAGAGATTCCTTTGGATTTCTCGGGTGTTGTAGAAACTTTCGATGCCTACTAGTTATAGTAGTTCAACAAAGAGTGTAGGGAAAATGAGAAGTAATAAATAACTAAATAAAATGAAACGTTAAATGATTCAACTTAACTTTGGGACAAAGTCCCTTAAAGAGGGGGAGTATGTAATGCCCCTAATAATAATAAATAATATAATATAATATTAAAATATAAGTAAATAAATAATAAACAATAAATAAAAGATAATAATAATAAATAAATAGTAAACAATAAAAAATATAATAATAGTAAATAATAAAAAAAGATAATAATAGTAAATAAAAAATAAATAATGAAGAGAATGTAATAATAATAAATAAATAAATAAGTAAATAATAAACTAGAATTCTCAATAAATATATATAAAAGTAAGTTGTAAAAATTGTAAGAATAAGTAAAGTTAACAAAAAGTAAAAATGAATCAAATAAGAAAGAGTTAACTTAGGAGAAATATTAAATTAAGTAAAATTTAAAATAAAGAAACAAAATTTGGCATGTTGACACATGGAATGCGTGCATGCAGATTCCTTTCCATTTTTTGGTTTATTTAATGGATGATGAGGTGGATGGGATTCATTCATTCATCCATCCATTCTCTTGGAATAAAAGTGTTGTGAGACAAAGGATTCCCTAGCAGTAGTACATTGATTGAGGGATCGGGGGTGGAAAACTGTATAAATATTATGTGTAGCTGAGCCTATGGTTGGGTGGAGAGTCGATACCAAAAAATTTGTTGCGGTTAGTGAGATTCAAATAACATTCAACTATGGATTCACAAGTAATAAATATCATCACTACAGGTAAGTCGTCTCTGCAAGTGTTTTTGGAAATTCTATGTTTATTAGTTAAATATTTGTGTGTTGATTATTAATCACATAAATTTATGCAATTAGTTGCATGTTTTACTTTAGGGTTGTTAAAACTATCCACTCAACCATTAATAACTACGAAAGGAAAAATTGTGATAACTCTAATAAATAAACCCATATCTCTTAAAGTATGAAGGATTTTTTATGAGTGTATGTGAATATAATCCAAGAGACTTTGAAAAAAAAAAAATCCTGGCCACAAAAAAATATGAAATAACAATGAATTTTTAAATGATTGTTTAGATTTGACAATTTCTAAACTAGTCTACTAAACAATGAAAATATTTACATTTCAAATCTAGGTACTTTTGATTTTTGGTGTGTTTTTCAAAACCCTTATACAACTTCCTTGCTCCAAAAATCATGCTATTCTACATTATGTATTTTGAGATACAATAAATTTTTTTCTTAGTAATAAAATAATAACTCTAGCAGTAGTACATTGATTAAGGGTTTAGGGGTGGAAAACTGTAGAAATATTATGTGCAACTGAGCCTATGCTTGGGTGGAGAGTCGACACCAAAAAATTTGTTGCGGTTAGTGAGATTCAAATAGCATTCAACTATGGATTCACAAGTAATAAATATCATCGCTACAAGTAAGTTGAATCTGCTAGTGTTTTTAGAAATTTTATGTTTATTAGTTGAATAGTTGTGTGTTGATTATTAATCACATAAATTTATGCAATTAGTTGCATGTTTTACTTTAGGGTTTTTACAACTATCCACTCAACCATTAATAACTACGAAAGTAAAAATTGTTATAACTCTTATAAAAAACCCATATCTCTTAAAGTATGAAGGATTTTTTGTGAGCGTATGTGAATATAATACAAGAGACTTTTACAAAAAAAAAATCCTGCTCACATAAAAAAAATATGAAATAACGATGAATTTTTAAATGATTGTTTAGATTTGACAATTTCTAAACTAGTCTACTAAACAATGAAAATATCTACATTTCCAATCTAGGTACTTATAATTTTTGGTGTGTATTTCAAAACCCTTATACAACTTCCTTGTTCCAAAAATCATGCTATTCTAGATTATGTATTTTGAGATACAATCAATTCATTAAAGACCTATTGTCACCTATATGCCCAAAATTTCATAAGACATTCACTTTTGAAAAGTAATTGTCATCTAAACTTCAACTATTACCACAACAACAAAAGAACAACCTCGATTTTTTCCCTTAACTAAATCCATTCAATTAATGAATTCTTTGTTTTAATTCATCAAAAGATGTTAATTTGAAGGGTTACCACAACCATAAAAATCATGTTTTTCATTTGGGATTTTCCCATCACTTGGAAAACATTATCTTCATTATTATATTAAGATAACTATTATATTTATTTCCAATGCTAAAAGAGTTTTGAACCCATTTCAATTGAAACACAAAATACCAAAATTAAGCATGATACATCATAGAAAATTATGTTTTTTATGCATTTTGTTAAATAATTTACAAGAAAACATCCAATTAAAGCTATACATGAAGGAAACAATATAAAACTCATATTCATCAATCACAATCCAATTAAGGAAATTCTAGCCTAAACTATCAACTACAAGCTTAATCATAAGATTTATAAATTACAGAATCCAGATTTTCCACAGTATCATAAAACATTGGTCGATGTTTTGAATCTCAACGAGATCCATCTTCAGGACGAGAATGAAGAATGAAAAAAGGTCGCAAATTTTCAAGGTATAAATAGTGAAGGATTGTGATGATTCAGAAGAGCTGACAATAGATAAATTTATTTAATTATTTATAAAGTTTAAAAATAAATAAAAAAATATTATATTAAAATTTTTATAATAATAAATATTTAAAATAAATATTAGATTTTTAATGCTAATTAATTTAATAATAAACCTTAAGTGCCTAAATTAACTTTAATAAATTAAAATCTAATAATTACATTTTATTTATTATTTACTAAAAATCATTTATATTAATTTGTGTAATATTGAGGAAGGCATTCGAGGTTTACCTTTGGAGGATAAAGAGGTTCTTAAACAAGAATGCTCCCTGATTCTACATAACATCAACAGGGACGGAGGATTCAAGATTAGTGACAGTTGGCGGCCTCTTATTAGACAAATTTGCTCCTCAAGTTCGTCCTCTTCCCAGGTATAATGTCGCAGGTTTGATTCTTCTCCTTATCAGTAATCAGTTTAGGGTCTAGTTAGTACTTTAACCTTATTATTTAACTCTCTTGTAATAATTATTGTGTTAATTAATTTTTAGTCCATTCATAAAAATTAACTAATGGATAATTATTTTGAGATATCAATTGTATAATTTTAAAATATAATTAATTTATAAAAATATTTAAATTAAATTAATTAAATTCAATAGTAGAATTAAGATTTATTAAGCATTATCATTTATTTGTAACATATTCTTATATTAATAAACATAAGTCTCATTTAATAAATTTCACTTAGATTAAAATTTAAGCTATAAATTTAATTTAATTTCCCTATGTTTATTATAAAATATTTTTAGACATATAATAAGAAATTAATATAAATGATTTTTTTTAAATAATAAATAAAATTTAATTATTAGATTTTAATTTATTAAAGTTAAATTAGGCACTTAGGGTTTATTATTAAATTAATAGGCATTAAAAATCTAATATTTATTTTAAATATTTATTATTATAAAAAATTTAATATAAGATTTTTATTTATTATTAAAATTTGTAAATAATTAAATATAATTTATTTAAATAATTTTATCTATTGTCGGCTCCTCTCAATCATCACAATCCTTCACTATTTGTACCTTGACAATTTGCGACTTTCTTTCATTCTTCATTCTCGTCCTAAAGATGGATCCCCATTGGGATTCAAAACGTCGACCAATGTTTTATGATACTATGGAAAACCTAGATTTTGCAATTAACAGCAACCACAAAAGTTTGAGAACCCGATTTATAAATCTCATAACTTAGAATAATTTATTTCGGAATTTTTCAAACACTTCGAAAACATCATCTAAATTTTTTTTTGTTAAGGTACAAACTAACTACTTGTTTCCTAAAAATTCAAAGTTCTAAATCAATTTATAGAATGCATTAAAAAATTTCCTCTCGACATGCTTGTACTTTTAGAACTCTGACCTTTCCTTTGCATTCTTCAATAACCATATTTATACATTAGAAATTTCTAAATAGTGTCCAATACCCCCTTATTCTTTCATGTAACTACATAACTCAAAGAAGTACACACTAGATTTATCATACACATACCCATGTTAGTACCTTTAATATATTAATCAAATTTATATCTATCTAGAAACCAAATTAACCAAACAAACAATAAATATATATAATTTATAAACAAATTCAATAAATATATATAATTTATAAACAGATTCAATATACATATAGAGAATTCTACTCTAATTATGTCTATAAGCATTTTTATTTTTGAATAGGGCTTTTAGAATTTGTATTTAATTATCAATAATTATTAGATGGACGGTAAGAATTTCACCTCCCTGGAATATTCTTAGTAATATGAAAAAATCAAAGGCTGATATTTATTTCCAAAGTAGTTATGCATTTTCATCATTTCTAATTAAATTCATTAATTAAAAAAAAATGTCATAAGAAATTAGTTATGGTTTTTTGGGCATGTGTTATTTATAACCTATAGTATTGACCCATGGTATTGTAGTAAAGTCTATTTACAATTAAGAATCTATATTATATGGTTAATAAACTTATTGCATGTTTTTAAAAATGTATATATATGTTTAACTTATATATTAATTATTTTTATCATTAATAATTATTATTATTATTTTAAATAAAGTTCTAATTTAATTAATTCTTACGATTTTTTAAATTTAAACAACTCGAGATGTATGGTGAAGTATTTTGATGCTTATTATGGATTTATGCCTATTTATATTTACCAATGATTTAAATCATATAGTTGTACTAGTATTTACCTTGTATGTGATTACATATATGAAAAAATATAGCTTTGTGAGGGACTTTTATGAGTACCTTTTTCCCTCTTAAAAATAATAAGCACAATTATATTATTGTCAGTTTAAAAAGTTATTTTTTCTTACAAAGTCACGTAATGTTGCCAAATAAAACTTATTGAGTGGCATTAATATCCATGATGATATACTATTGTTAGAATTCACTCTAAAAAAATTAAGAGAGAAATAGATGCAGCTTATTTGGCACCTCCATTAAATTCACTCTACTAGGATTAAACCATAGAAGTGTTTTAACATATTAAACCATAACAACTCTATCATATTGCATGCTATCCAATGGTATATATCCTCAAAAAGAGGATAAGTTTATCCTGTTATTGATATTTTTTTTCTAATGCTTGAATTAGCATAGGAATGTTGTTTTGGCTAGTGTTGTGAAGTTATGGGTAAATGTATAAATGATTACATGATAGTTGACACTCTATGGCTGAATATATGAAGAGTAATATTCTCAAGGATAGAGTACTCTCTTTTTTCCTATGTTTGGCCTTGAATTGCAAACCATGAAAGTGGTAAACATGTTTTGATAAATAAGGAAATTTTTGTTGGTATTTATATAATGTATTCAAGGATTTTGTATCAACATGTTTATGTTATGTGTTTTATGTGATCCTTAATAAGATCCTATCATAGGGTTAAGCATGTAATATGTTAGATTTAATCTTAAGAAAAAAGAATTGTCATCCCTTATTTAGTCATTTTTTCTATTAGAGCTAGGTTGAGTTGTCATAATATGAAGAGAATTACAATATGGGTAAGCCTTCTAGGATTATTTATTTTTATATCGATTCCAAATGAATGCCTAGAAGTGTTAGGCTCACCAAATCATCCTTGGCAGATTCCATGGCAACATTTTCAAGCTCATATCGACATTGAGTGGAATTCGTGTCTCAACATCATGAGATTTTCCAACACCTGTTCCTTTTCCATGCCCATGAGTTTCAAATTCTTAGAAAATAAAAAAATTATCAACTTCTCAAGTTAGTTTAACATTAAATCATGTATCAAACTCGGCAATGGAATAATCACTTACTTTTAATTCTATGTTATATGGTAATCCTGCATCCTCTTCATACTTTGTTGCATCCATTTTCTGAAGGTGTTCTCCCTTGAAAAACTTGGGAAGAACATATTGTCTTATAGGAACTAGGAGAATTGTAAGCAATAGGAAACGTAAACCGGCTACTGGAATCCATGTAATCCCAAAACATACCAGAGAATGGCATGTCTTGCATTTGAAATATTTCACTAAACTCCTAGTTATTATCTTTTAGAGAAGTCTTATGTTTTTCTCAAAAAACTATTGAAGATCTTCCTATAATGAAGGTTGGTTAGAAAATACCACTAAATTGCAAAGGTTATCCATTTCTAATACTCCTACTATGTAGTCATTATTAAAAAGACAAAATCAAACTAGAGAGTGTCATAAAAAGGATCAACTTACTTGTGTTTTTGTCCAGTTGTTCTCCAAAAAAAATTACTGGAATACTAGAAGCAAAGAATATATATTTTTTGGGAGAAATAATCTTGTCCAAGCACCATTATTTTCAGAAATTATTTAGATTATATAAGAAAATCCATTTGCATAAAGTGCTTGTGATATATATTTGCTTCTTTTCAGAAGCACCCTTATTCTACATCATAATAATGAAGATAGCTCAGGTTAGGTTATGAGGTTGAATATTACCACAGAAATGTTGAACTAGTAGCTATGTTGAGCCTCAATATGTTTATTTATAATATTGAGTTGGCCTCTATGAATCCCTCTTGGTTCGCCTCAGTTGGGTCACAATAAAAATGATAGGACAACCAATATAGAGGTCCATTCATATCATCTTGTTTTCTAAAAACCAAAAAAATTGTTTTTTTTTTCCTCCCGAGGAAAAATCGTAATTTTATTAACTAGAAAAAAATTACATGTAACATTGTCAATCAAGACAGCCAGAGAAAATGCAAGTAAAAATACATGGGGATAAAATCTAGGATTTTCTGCCTTTCTTCTTTTCCACCTTTCGCCAAGCTCCTTCAGTGGGCATGGCAGATATAATGGCGAGTTGGGTATCTTCTGTTATTGCTCCATTGTCCTTATCTGAGTCTGAGGTATCTGAGGTGTGTTGTCTTTTATTTCCTTCGCTATCTGGTATCCCAGTATCCTTTGTTAGTTGGACCGTGGTAGTGAGGTCAAATTGGTCTTGCATCTCTTGTTCTTATGTCACCAGAGCAGTGATGGTCTGGTTATTATCCATATGGGTGACAATATCCCCTTCTTCTTTTGTCTCATAGTCTGATTTTTCTGAAGGGAACTACCAACCCTTGGGTGCTTTCCCTAAATTTTTCTTTTTACTATTATCTATTTTTTCTTCCGAGCATGTGTTTTTTAAATGACCAATGTTCCTACAAATTCTGCATCTGAATGCAGCATTTTTGAAATCAAGGTGCTGCTTCCATTTCTATTTTTTATGATTCAGTTGTATACTTTCTGGAAGGCCTTTACTGAGGTTCACTTCCACACAGATTCGTGTGAAAGTTTCGATCCTCTCCTCCAATCGTAGAGTATCTGTTTTAATGTATTTCTCGATGATGTTCCCTATACCTTCTAAAACACCTTCATTCCAAAAATGAAGGGGAAGGTTATATAGCCAAACCTAGACCGACATTCTGGTTACTTCCATGGTGTTTGCATCAAAATCCGGGAATCAGGGAGTGATTTAAAGCCTTGTGGATCCCTATAACCATGGTCCCTCTCTCAGGATGATATCTCTGGCTTCTGAGGATGAAAATTTGACTATGAAGAAACCCTTTGAGCAGAGGTGTATTTCACAGTCCATGGTCCATTTGGTGAATATCCAGTGGAAGAGATCCATAGGTTTAGGCCAGTAGCTATTAAATCTGCAGATTACTGCTTGAGCTTCAAAAGTGGTTCGATGGTCTTCAATCTCTGGGATATCTATGTTCAGTTCTAGGACATGATTAATTTGTTCCATTATATAAGGTTTTGGTGCATTCTCCTCTGCCTCAGTTGTTGTAGTAGCTTTTTTTTTCCCCTGTAATATATTTCTGTATGAGGGGCCTTTTGTGCTATCTAGTTTTGAATTTCTACCTCGCACAAACCCAAGAGTACTGTGATGTCTTGCTGCACATCCTCTCATTCTCATATTGAGAAATATGGTGGATTACAAATATAGTAATCTTTTACTGTGCAAGAGTCCTGAAGAGATCTCCCGTAATAGATTAATTGTTGTATGTGACAGGGATATCCAGATGCAGAACTGATCTTGTTTTTCAATGTTGCAATCCCATCATTTTCCTGAGCCCATATTAGAAAACTATGCCCCACAGGGGGTTTTATGAAAATTCGAAATCGGTTTGTACATACCTTATATTCTATGATGCATTTATGTCCGTGAATGGGTTTTGGCATTGTCTTCATCGGCAAAGTCCGTTGAAAACTAGGGGGCTTTGCGTTATAGGAAGAATCGACTATAGGCGGGCCAGTTATTTCAAACTGTAATCTCTGTGGCATGCAGATGCGGCCACCACGCGTCTGTAGGAAGCATTGTGAGCCCCCAAGGTTATGGGCTTAGACCGCCCAAGAAAACGTTGACCGCCTCTGAGATTTGTTTTTCAAGGTACTGCGAGATCTCACCCTGTACCTGCACTTAGTCACAGATACAGATCCCCTCCTATGGGATAGTTTCTTGTGTGTAATAGACAGGCGCATGTATGGAGGCAGAACAGGCCATATGGAAAGGTCGAGAGGAACGCAGGGAATTCGGATGGCGGTAACAGAGGGGTCTGAGCAGCCACTGAAATCGTCTTCTAGCCAGTTTGGAAGGGAAGTGTCGAAAGTGTGCTTCTCAGTCCAATTCCTATCTGGGGTGCAGCCGAGAGAGATCATCTTCTTGCTTCCATGGTGTCCGACGTAGTAAACCCTAACCACCATTGATACAACCCTCCACTCTCCTCTCAACCTCCTATTTGTGTTCTCCAAAATCCAACACCAAACAAATTATTATGCACACACAATATCTCATATTGGAAAACTTAACGAGGATACCATGCATAAAGTATCACCCAATATGCAACATAAAGAAAATTGCTTCATAGTTAATTTCACATTGAAAAATGAAAATTGCTTCATAGTTAATTACAGACTCAAAATGCATATCGGCAGGGACAATCACTTTTGTTTAGTTATTGCTTAAGGTACGTTTTTCATTATTGAAAAAATCATATCTCAAGTCATTACATGAGTAAATAATAATTCAACGGTGTTTGATATTAGTTATTTCTAAAATTTTATACACGTAGATCATATTTTTATCACATAGAGAAAAAATAGTTCACCATGCTAATTCAACTTGTTTTCAGTAACAATTAAAAAATCATAAGAAAATATTGCATTATAAAATGTTACATTCAAATTTGATAATTAGATCATTAAACTAATTGACCATTTTTTTTAGTACATAAATGTTGTTCTTAACCTAATCATACTTCATGTAGTTTTGAAAATTACCTACTTCTAGCACATGCGCACTTGTAGTAGATGGTGGATTCCTTCTAATTTTTCCCTCATCACATCTCTAGCTCTCATTTGTGTCATTCAATACAAGTTTATTCTCCAAGGAAAAGTTATGAAGATGCTACATACATATAGAAGTGATTCTAGGGCTCTGAGAAAATGTATTCAGGAGCTCAAAATGAAGGGCATAAGATTTGATTTGTCCAAAGAGACTCATACTACCAAGGAGATGAAAATTTCCAATGTGGAGACCAAATTCAATTCTCTTAGATGGTTCTCTCAGTTCTCCATTCCCTTTACCTTGATTATCACCTTGAGCCACATCCTCTGCTCATGCAAGTTTTTTGCCTATAGTTAGCTAGGCATTACAGTGCTCCAATAAGTACTTTCATGGCATGCAGATCATTGTTTTAATTTCAAGGTATATCCCAATGCATTTTTTGCTAGTTCTTTCAACGAGCCTTTGAATACTATGGCTAGCCTTCTTGTCAAAATATGGACGTATCTCTTTGGGATGAATTCATTCTAGGGCTCCAGGAAGTCTATGAGGGTTCTGAACTAATATCGATTGGGTGTTTAAATTAATTTATTATTATTCACCTTCTCATTGAAGAAAAACATCCTTGATGACCTATAATGTATCATCAGAAGGAGTTACAGACAAGCCACACACACAATGAAATGCTTAAATTCTAGAAATAGATCACAACTAAACATAATGTTTCTATTTCTTGTATATATCCAAGTCAATTTTTTGCTATACATCATAATTGCAAAAGAAAACCTATAACAATGACGTAAAACAATGGAAATTGTAAGTTTTAGCATTCCATGGTTTTCCACACACACTGAAATCCTTAAATTCTAGAAATAGATCACAACTAAACATAATGTTTTTTTTTTCTTGTATATATCCATGTCAGCTTTCTGCTAGACATCATAATTACAAAATAAAACATATTATAATGACGTAAAACAATGGAAATTGGCAGTTTTGGCGTCCTGTGGTTTTTCTTGAGAAATTTTGAGCTTATAAATGCCCAGGCACCATACCTGAAATAAGTACTTTCGTCACTACCTATGTTCCTTCGCGTGTAGACTATGTACTTGAATTGAAAGTATCGTATATTAAACCTCCTTCTTCATAAAAATCCTAGAATAAAACCTGCCACACTCATTTAAGGTTGAAGTAGTTATTCCAGATGTCATGCTCCACTCCCTACACCACTAAATGTGCATCTCATCAACCCCCCCTCTTGAACTTCCACTGATGCAGTAGTTTCAGAAGTGAATAGGTGATAGATATACAGGGCATCTAGGGTATCAGGTGTCTCTAAAGTAATATGTGGCGGGTCGATTCCATTCACTATTTTATGTAATGTTATGTATTAGTTATCGCCCTACATGAAGCCACCGAAGATATACGCCAAAACCTCCTGGTTTTTTATGGTAGTGGCATGATGAGGGGGCGAATAATGTGTCCATTCATTAATTAACATAGATCAAACAATGGAAATTTCAAAATTCATGAAATTTGATCTGAGGATCTTGTTCATACTTCTTTATACAACTAAATTTGGTGAAATCCCTCAAACCCTGTTCGGACTTCTCCATGCAATTAAATTTGGTGAACCTATATGAAATTGTAACTAACATTAGTCGTAGACATATGTCAATTTAGGAGAAAAGGGGGAGATGAATTTACCTTAGATGAGATTCACAATGAAACACCTATCAACATAAATATTTTATTTAAAAATATGCAAATGGGGTAAATTTCAATTATATGAGGAACTTTTCGATATATTTAAAAATTTTGGATGGGATATATTTCAAGTATATGGCTTTTAATATCCATGTTAATTATTGTGTGTTAAATTATGGATACATTTAATTATATTCCATTATAGAATGTTGATGTTAAAACTAAATTATAAAATTCCAAACTCCAAGTATGCACGTCAATTATCATATTAATATAAATAGTATATATCATACATGGATAATAATATAATAGAGCTTCAATTTATTGACAGGATCACTATATGTGAAAAGGTTATCTCATGATAGAGTGTAAATTTTGAGAGTTTAATATTCTTGCAATAGAGTGTAAATTTTGAGATTTTAACCATGTTGATGCTTCTTGTCGACTAAACAATCGTAAAAGGATATCAATCTTGTAAATAAATAGGATTATTGTAGGAAAATAATATAAAGGTGTATTACATCCTTCAATTTAGTGTGCTCTTAAAGGTTAAGAACCTGGTTATTTCCAAGTGGATACTAACCACTTTGATACTTTATGTCGACTAAATGATCATAAAAGGATATCAATATTGCAAATAAATCGGATTAATGTAGGATAATAATATAAAGGCATATTGCATCCCTCGATTTAGCAGGCTCTTAAAGGTTAAGAACCTCGTTATTTCCAAGTGGATATTGACCACTTTGATACTTCCTATCAACTAAATGATCATAAAAGGATATCAATATCCTAAATAAATAGGACAAATGATCATAAAAGGATATCAATATCCTAAATAAATGGGATTAATGTAGCATAATAATATAAATTCATATTCAATTGTTGAAGAATTGAATTTAATTATAAATGAGAAATTATTGATCACAAGTGTGTGTCTATATATATATATATATGAAATAAGAAAATATTGATCTTGTGTGTGTATAGAAAACTTTAAAGAGTGCATACATAATAAGCCTCATGTATATAACGTTTAAATTTATGATTATAAGATTTTTTAAAATATAAATATTAATTTATAATAAACACTAAATGGGCTTGGGAAAGATAAAAATTGGTAGAGTAGAGCGCCAACTATATATTATAGAAATGAATTTTAACAAAACAAACAATTTTTCATATATGTTTTGGTAGAAACAATCCTACCTATATCTGACCCTGAATGAAAGGTTTTGTTGCTTAATGTGGAGCAATAGTATGAAACAAGTGCAATCTTGAAAGAGAGTCATGCCTTAGAAATGATTCCTTGAGGAAGACTATTTGAAGGAGTGTGGAATCATGTAATTGATGTTGATCTTAAAATCATCCCAAGTATAATTAAAGGTTGAAGGCTCTTTTTTTTAAATAACGTTGCAAAAACAATTCCTTGGGAAGATGGAATTAGGGTTAGGGTTTTGCGGAACCAAGTATCCAGGGATCCAAGTAGCTAGGGAGCCAAGTATCTAAGGTTCACTAAGGAAAAATAATGGGGTTTTTGGCACTAATTTGTCGTGGCAGTTAAGGTCACTTGCAATGGACAACCTAGTGCATTATGGGACAGTCAATTAGTTATCCCCACAAACATTTAGATATGGCTAAGAGTTTCATGATATTTTGGGGGTGCATAAGAGACTTTGTTGTGAGCATTCATACATATAAAGTACCAAATTAGGTACCCTCCCATGTGACTTGGATGGTGAAAACTCCTTCTACGTGTCGAACACATGGCATCACACGTCGTCTAGATTTTAACCATGAAGGAAGACCCTCGTGGGAGGTGGTATGGTTGTTACACATCAATGAAAAAATTGTCGATTAAGACATGCAGCCATTAGAAAACAAACAAGAGAAGGAACAAAAAAATCCCAATGTAGTTTCTAATTTTGGTAAAGCTATGAAAAAAAATTGTGTGCATCACTTAGGTTAGAAGCATAAATGGGACAAAAAGTCTGTCAAGGAACAACAATGTTGCTCGTTTAGTTTTAGGAGACAAACTCCCGATGGATCAAGTACTCCCCCTATCTGAGCATGGTTTGGTTGGAAAGTTTATGAAAAATAGGGTGGCGAAGTGAATTTTGATGGAGTAGGTGGAGCTAAATTGGGGGGATTTCCTTAATTATGTGCCTACTATTATTTTCCTTATCAAAGTATGGACCTGTGCAATTTTTAATAAAAATAGGGATAAGAATAAAGCCTAGTTATGGGGGAATTAAAGATTGGTTTTAAAATTTGGTATCTGGCCTTTAATGCCAATATGGATACTTTTATGATTCAAGATATTTGAGTGATAACACTTTTCTAGTTGTAGAAATGATAATTTATGTTTGGGCATCTAGTGTATTAGGGAAATTAGTGTATTTCAACGAAGCTCTAGTGCACATAATTGACAAGAGGGTGGAAAATTTTCTAGGTTAGGAGGACCATAGAAAAGTCCTATTTGTTGATCTAGAAGTTTTATGGGCAAGATAGGTTATTAAGAAACCACTTGACTACTGTCACATCCCTTTCAGTTACTCTTAGTATCGGGAAGTAGGTCGACACCTAATAAAACATCACCCTTATTACTCTAGTCCTATTACCTGAAATACAAAAGGGGAAACTAGCTCAGGTCGGTAATCTAGCATGAAGACGAAAACAAAGTTGTTGGATGAGTCACCTAGGCTGAGGTCAGCCACACAATTATTGGAAAGAAAGACAACTAAGTCAGACTCCAAGTTGGATAAGATAGAGCTCAAGCAGAAGTAATTGGTGCTCACGATTTTGTCAAATTGTTTAGACAAAGTTAAGAAATTAGGTATGGAAAATTACTTTCCTATGTTTTCTTCGTCTCATTTTTTGTTGGTGGGTTCATCTAATATGGGAGGTCGAGGTGGATCATGGCATGTGTCTAGTAGTATAGGTTGTTTATCATTAGGAACAGGGTGGTTTGAGGTGGGGATGGATACCATTTCTTATTTAAACACTAAAACTTAGGATGTGCCAGGGTTTTGTTTTATATTCCAACTGACTACGTGGTAGGTCCATTATCATTTTTTACTTGGGTTGATTTGGAAGAGGTGATTTCCTTAACGACTTCATAGTTTATTTCTTAGGATATACACTGGGAGGAGTTCCATTATTCTCGATGAAGGAATGTCTTCAACGCGACCTTTTGTTTCACTAATTTGTAATGGGGACATGAGTATGGCACACCTAGGCTTGCTGGGAGATCTACAATCCAAGGCAGAAGTGGCTGATCTTTTTAAGAAAACAAGGCATCTTAATACCTAGAACGTTGGAGGGTCTAGTAGTAGAGAAGTTGGTGGGGACTCAACCGCTTCACGTGGTACTTTGAAAGAAGTAACATAGTTTAAGAAACCAAAGGCCAAGTACCATAATCCTTTGTTTAGGGTTTCAATTGTTCAAGGTTCCTTCTCACTGATCTTCGATTCAATTCTAGGCCCTCTCAGGATTGAGGAGTTTTTGAAAACTCAAAATCAAGATTTCAAAGTGGCTTCACCTAGGCCTCATGGTGTGGATGGTGGTATTTAACAAGTTCTCAATCTCTTTTCTTCTCCATGGGAGATTGGTGTGAGTAATACAAGTATTTTTCATTCTAGAAGATGAAAAATAGACCTGATCAAAGGCCACAATATTGAGGCTCATGGAGAGTTGGTGGGGTTGGGAGCATCTTCTAGGAGGCATGGACAGTGCATAGATAGTCTGAAAAAATCTACTACTTCTTTATTTCGAGCGCTTAGAGATACCAAGTCCAATATGGGAGTGATATGATATTACTTCTTACATAGGATATTAGAGGATGGGAGGGGTCCCCAAAAATAGAACCCTAAAAAATCTAATACAAGAAGTTAGGTTGGATCTAGTTCTTTTACAAGAAACAATATCTAAAGGTTAAAAGGTTATAAATTTTTCTCAAGGCTTTTTTCAAAGTGGAAATTTAGTTCAATTGATGTGGTGTGTCTTTCTAGAGTCTTTTTATATCTTATAGTGGAGTCGAAAATAATGTGGTCACATTTACTTCTTTGGCTGGGATACACTTAGAGGCTTACTCTATTTGTGATCAATTTAATTTCAAACTCTTTAATTGTTGTGGCCCATATAATTATTGGGAGACCTTTTGGTTGTCGGTGAAGTATTTGAGTTGTCTAAATAATCCCTACTATTTCCTGGGGGGGATCTGAATACAATTTTGTACGATAAAGAAAAATGGGGCACGCATGCTCGATCAAACCCCCTCTCTCATTTTAATAGTGAGTTATTTGAAGATTATGGCCTAGCCGATGTGGAACCTAGACCACTTGTACTAACCTAGATAAAAAAAAATGGGATGGGGAAGATGGGGTCTCCTAGTATCCTGATATATTTTTAATGGAAAAGAACTTACTTTCACTAGCTGGGCCACATAGAATTTGGATAGTGAAGGAAGGTCTCTCGACGAGGATTTCTAATCATTCTCTAGT
Source organism: Pinus albicaulis (assembly GCA_034641835.2). Lineage (NCBI taxonomy): Eukaryota > Viridiplantae > Streptophyta > Pinopsida > Pinales > Pinaceae > Pinus > Pinus albicaulis. The sequence continues at coordinate 1,152,731,360 of CM076579.1, read as the reverse complement.
GGGTAAACTTGAGAGGAGGGGGGATACCTTATAAATTCGACCTTATCTAGATCGAAGACATATATTTTGTGGTGTTGTTAAAATTACTATGGAAGAAATTTGATCCATCTTCGTCACTTATAGCAATATAAAAATGATGGATCCTCTTAAACTAGTCAAATGGAAAGCTATTGAATGGGACACAAGGAAGAGGTTTGTGGAGGAAAGCGAATTACAACCTCTGAATGACTCAATATTAGTTTTATTGAAAAAATGCCCTTTTGGTTTATTAGAGGTACAAGAGTTGTTGGGGCTACAACAATGGGACGAAAAAAGGGAGACTAGAGGAAGAAGAAAATTGGAGGATGAGGAGCCGAACTATTTCGTTAGTTGAAGGGGATACAAAAAAAATAAAAAATAAAAAAATATTATATATATATATATATATATATATATATATATATATATATATATATATCCATAGATTTTTTTAGCACAAAAATGTGTTCAATACTATTTGGGTATTAAAATTAAAGGATGGTGGCCAGTATCTACACAAGGGAACCTATGAAAGGAGGGGATCAAAACACTTTCAACATATCTTCTAGGAACTTATATTAAATCGTATTGTGGAGCAGATGAATCTTGTTAGCACATACATTATACTTTTTTAAGCAGATATTAATAATATATTTTTCACACCAATTACACAAGTAGAAATTCTTGGGGGTGTTAAATAATTTTTAGAAATCTAAGATTCGCAACCCAAATGGTTGGATAGTAGAGTTATTTTTGGAAATTTTCAAGCTCCTAGGGGAATACCGGGTTATATTAAGGGAGTAATTAATAATTGGAAGGATAATCATAGGGGAACTATATGCTACCTCTCTTTCCCTCATACCCAAAAATTCTAACCTTAATAATTTTGATGATTTTCATCCTATTTCACTATGTAATTTTGTTTATAAAATTAAATCAAATATTTTAGCTGATAGGTGAAAGGACCATCTCTTAGAAGATTTGTCTCCATGAAAGTTTGGTTTTCTGAAAAATAGGAAAATCTAGATGCAATAGGTGCAACATAGGAAGTACTCCATGCTCTCCATACAAAGAAGCTACTTAGACTTGTACTAAAATTGGACCTAGTAAAAGCCTAACACGAAGTTAACTAAGTATTTCTCAAAATCATTCTTCTTCATATTAGACTCTCATTGTAAGTGGTAAATTGGTTAATGGAATGTGACTCATTAAAAAAATTTGTAGTATTGGTCAATGGAGTTCCATCAGATTTCTTCAAAACCCCTAAGGGCATTAGTCAAGGATGTCTCTTATCACCATTTTTGTTCCTGCTAATTGTGGAAAATTTGAGTTTTTTACTAAAACAAGAAATTATGCATGGATACAACAAAGGAATAAAAGTTTAATCTATGATACATCTCCTTCATCTACTCTTTATTTATGATTTTTTTGTTTTTGTACATGGGATGGTGGAGGTTTGGACACATTATTGGAATTTTCCAATTTTCTTTTTTTGCAAAGCATCAGGGATGGAGATAAGTTCAACAAATTCCTTTGCACTATATAGTTTCATTTCAAACCACTTCCTCAACAACCTAAAATATTTTCTTCCATTGGCCAATTGAGAAAGGTTTAGAGTATCTTGGGTTTCAACTCAAGGCTAATAAATATAAGGTTGCAGACTGGAACTAGTTGTTGGTGAAATTGGAAGCCCATATGAATCACTGGTGTAACAAAAAAAATTATTGAGAGGACATTTGAAACTAATAAAACATGTCTTGGAAAGCATCCCAGTGTATTGGCTCTCACTGTCTAATATCCATAAGATGATACTAGAAATAATTAGGTGAATTTGTTTCCTATTTTTTTGGAAAGGAAGAAGACATGTTGGATATGATTTGGCTAGTTGGAAAAATTTAGCTCAACCAAACTGAACTGGAAGTTGGGGGATAAAGAATATCTTTAATTTTGCAGTGGAACTAGCAATAAAGAGCCTTTAGAGAGGACTTTTTGACATAGTTTTTCAGGGGAGAATTATCAAATACAAGTATATCCCACAAGGGAATGTGTTTGATTGGCTAGGCTCCTCTCCAAGACCTTTAAAGGGCTCATAATTATGGAAGTATTTGTTACAAGCAGATCCAATAGTGAAAAAGTGGACGGTGTGGCATATTGGAGATGGGAAGAGAGTGAGGTTCAAGTGATATTCTTGGTTAGGAGATAAAAAAAAGGCCACTTGTCTTATAATCTTACACTGGATTTGAAAATTAGAGGCCTCATTTACATTTCGAACATTGCCTTACTCGATAGATCGACGGGATCGATGAGGTTGATCACGACAACCAACTTGGGAATAACAGGTGCACTAGCAAAGGAATGGACATAGTTTCTTTCATTACTCAGATGGAGAAGGATTTGGCTACATATTAGGCAAGAGAAACTAGTTTGGAAAAGGAACAAGGAGATTGGAAAAATCACAATAAAAATGGAATATATAACTTTAGAAGAGCAAGAAGGATTTCATCAATCCTTATATTGATATAAGGTTATCTGGAAATGGTGTAGTCCTTTGAAGATACAACTTATCTTATGGCATGTGCTACATAACAAGGTCCTTACACAAGATAATATACAAAAATGGGGCTGGACAGGAGCATGCAAGTGTGTTTTATGTAACAATAATAGTGAATCAGTAGATCATATTTTTGTTTAATGTAAATTTGCATTGGATGTTTGGGTTGAGATCCGTTGCTTCATTAAATGCCCAAATTTTTGTAGTGAACATTCATTTGTAGCAGGTTTTGAAAAGTAACTAGAAAAGGTAAGTGATGCACCCATACAAGAATTACCATGCTTTGTTTCTTGGTCCCTTTGGCTACACAAGAACACTCTTATTTTTTACGACATTAGGCCTTATTCAAATATTTTCATCAGTAATGTCTAAGCAAAGCTTTCATCTACTAGAATACCAAAGATTTATGGGCATGAAATGTGAAAAATTATTTTACAATGCATGGCACTGGAGTTTCTTTGATGGAGCTAAATTGTTGTAGAATGATGTATGCGGGGCCAAGGAAATACTTCACTTGAACACTTATCATTTCTACTATCTGAGGTTAAGAGGGGGACATGGGACAAACAATGAGGCATGAATTTTAAGTCTCTAGTGCATCCTTATCTTTGCAAAGGATAAGGGCATTATAAAACATTTTTTTAGGGACTCTCAAGTCGTTGTGGAATTTTTAAATTAGGGAGCTTCTATGAGGAGTATGATCTTGCAACTATCAGAGTCATATGATCACATATTGGTTTCTCATATATACACAAAGACTACAATATGAAAATCGATAAATGCTCTAAACAAGAAACAACCCTAGATTTTGGTTGTTTGTAGTTAAAAGAGTTTGACACAAACTCTGTCTCTACCCCTTATACTACTCTTCTTGTCTAAGTTAGTTGAGATGATTTTTAAAACTTCGTTTTGTTGACTTTAACATGAACAATCTTTTCAATCCTTTTGGACCATAACTTAAAATACCTTATTAATATATTAAAAAAAATAAAAATAAAAATAAAATACGTACATTAATTTTATAAAATACAATACTTTGAAGGCCAAACAACCATACACATACATAATATGTCATTTATATACTAAATAAAAAATTACAAAATACATTAACTTTCTCTATATTACACTTTAAAGGCCAAACAACCATACACATACATAATATGTCCATTACATACTAATACATAAACATACAATATTAATAATCAAGGCAGGTTTGTTCATGATTATGACCAATCATAATTTATTTGTATCATCTTATAATATATTATTGGTGGTGGTGATGGTGGTGGTGGATTTAAAATTTTTGTATTTAGAAGAGATCTTAATATGTATTACTAAATTTGCTAGATATATATTTATGAGAATTTATAGTATTTATGTAAAAAAGATAAATATGGATTTAAGATTTTTGTATCTCTAAGAGATTTTTGATCACTGTGAAAGAGATTTAGTAGACGTGGAGTTAAGATGGATGTAGATTGGTTATAAATACCATGTGGCATACCATGGTTCTCATAAATCGAGAGGATTATTTTTATTTTTATTTTTTACTTGAAGTTATTTTTAATTTAACATAAGATGTTTCCAAGACTAGTTTTTAGTTTAAAGTTATTTTTAACATAAATGATTTTTATTTTTATTTTTATTAAATCAAAATGTTTCCAAAACATTACAACATATATTTTTATTTGTATTAAATCAAAATGTGTCCAAAACATTACAACATCTCTACCATAATACCATTAAGAGTAGTTTTCAAAAATGTTTACAGCACATTACATCTCTACTCTCCACTAAATAAAATAACTAATATTTGAAATTTCATAAATACAACACATTACAACATCCCTACTTTCAACTAGATATAACTAATATTTTAACTAGTATTTGAAATTTTCATAAACAATAAAAATATAGATTAAAAAAAAGTTGATGTGCAACCTTTCTGCACATTACACTTAATTGCTCTTACAGAATAATAAATACAATAACCATGTTTAGCTTGATATGAATAAATCGATGCAAAGTTAAGACGCCAATTAATAATAAGTCAGCAGAGCTTGCATCTGAGAGGACAGCATAGCTGTTTTGGATCGTGATGGGTTGGTCTAGCAAATTGCTGGGCACAAAGAATTCAGTTTCAGAAGCATGCAATAAAAAGAAACATTTTTTTTTATTTAATCTAGTTTCGAATTTTGTACTGCTACAAATTTTATATAACAAAATTCGATACAACTAAATCTATCAAATTTTTATATAGCAAAGATCAATACAACTAAATCTAATTTTTATATACCAAAGATGAATACAACCAAATCATTGAATTATACTTTATGTAAGAGGTACTATAAACCTTTATATATTAAGTATTAACTGCTTATTCTCAACAATTCATGCAAAATTAAAAAATTCACAAAACATTACTGGTAGGAATCATATTGTAAATATAGAAACTACCAGCAAAAGTTTAATGATAAGGTTAATGATAGGATGGCATGAAATAGTTTAAAAATAGGATGGTATATTTTAATTGGAATATGATGTGATTAATTTGAAAAATATTTTTCTAATAATAAGATAATTTTAAGAATATTAAGAATATTTTAGAATTTGATTGATAATAAAAAAACAAATAACCTTAAATTCATATAATTTAATCATCGATAAAAAGATAAACCATTAATCTATCAGATCCCAAACTAGATCTCAAACTGTAAAACTTGATCACCAATTTAAAAAAAAAACAACAACAACATAAAGATGCCCTGACTTTCACAATTCTTATTCTTTAAAAGTAAAGATGACAGTAATGGCAAAACGCATGGCGGAGTATTCTAAATTGTTATATAACTTTAACAATTATTTAAAAATAAAAATAACAGCAAAGGCAAAATCCATGGCCAGACTATTCTACTCTTACCAGTTTCGCAGAGGCAATGAGAGGCAATGAGACTTATCATCCAGCAATCCAGAACTCTGGAGACTGAGAATAAAATGCGTCAATTAAAGGAGGGCGCTGCCAGAATGTCTCGGAATCCGGAGGTACCAAATTAGTTGAACGGCAATGTACCTAAAAATAGCTCCGAAAACCGTAACGTAAATGCAAATAAGAAAACTCGGACAGGTATGTATATATTAAATAAAACAGTTGAGTACAGATAGGTGTTTTATATAATGATGGAGGGAAAGATTTATTATATTTGGGTAACTCTGTTTTAAAACATATAATAATGTAGTGAATGATTTATTATAAAACACTTAGTGAATTATCTATTGATGATGATGATAATGGTTAATGTCTACTGAGACCAAATTTTGATTTATCTGATCTATAATTTTCTTAATTCTTAATTGTCTGGTTTCTCGTATTATATTTAGATGGAATTTTTTTAAATAATGGGAAAATTTAATTATAATTTAGTTTTAGATCTAAGATTTTTGTGATCTATATAAATATCTTTCGGATTAATTACATCATTTATTAGGAATTTTTAATGATGTGATTAATCTAAAAGACAATTATCTAAAATATAATTTAGTGTTAAATTAGAAGTACTTCTAATTAGTTGCTACTAACAAATGCCACTTAGTATTGAGTATATTTTTAGTTTTTTAATATTTATTATAATTTTAAAATTTATATTCTAAATTGAAATAAATATATGTTTTTTCAAATTTTATTTTATAAATAGCTTATAAATTCATATAAAATATAATATTATTTTTTTAAGAGTGGTTCTTGATGGTCAAAATAAGTAGAGCTTAACCCAAAGGGCATAAGGTGATCTCTTGATACCTTAACTGGAGAAATACTTAGCAATGGGAACTCAACCAACTAAACTAATCCCTAGAGCTATAAAATATATTATTATTGATTTATTAAAATTTATTTATCTTAATTTTTTAAATATAAATATTTATTTTATTATATTTTTAAATTAAAATACTTTATTAATATTTTTAATATAAATTTAGTAAGACTAGTATATTGACAATTTCCTTATGGTCCTTTCTTTATTGTTTAAATTATTAGATGTGGGTATTAATATTTTGGTTTTTTTTTTTTTTTTCTATTCATTACAACCAGTTTAGATTCTAGGCTGCTAAAGTGTCGAGAAGAAGGAGAAAAATTATTTTAGATTGAAATATATTTGATTCTTTTTTGTGTTTGGATTAAATCAAGGTTTTAATAAAATTAAAATTGAGAATATTTTGATATAAAGAAATGTGAAATTTATACAATTATTAATATTTATTGTCATATATTAATATTGGTTGAGTATGTATGACTTAGTAGACTTAGTAGTCAAATCATTGCGCATAGGTGGGTCCCTTGTCCCACAAACAAGGGGGTCTCATACACCAATTTGGTGTTTGGCCGGGGTGGGTCCCTTGTCCCACAAACAAGGGGTCTCATACACCAATTTAATGTAGTGACCTTAAAATTGGATTATTATTATTATTATTACTACTACAAAATTGTTTGATGTATATTTTTTTCTTTATTCTTGTGCTTTTAATTTTTTGAATGTTGACAAACTTACATTACACACATCTCCCCTATCTCCTTTATATTGAGTTGTAGAGAGCCTCTCCACACAATTAGTTTGATTACAATTACTTTAATACCAATACAATTTACATTCTCTTAATTTATATATATATATATATATATATATATACATGTACATGTACATGTACATGTACATGTACATGTACATGTACATGTACATGTACATGTACATGTACATATACATATACATATACATATACATATACATATACATATATATATATATATATATATATATATATATATATAGTTTAACATTTACCAATACAACTTAAGATGTCTTATTTTTAAAAAATAAATATTTATTTTTCAATGTTATTAAAAAAACTTATTTTTCAAACATTTGATTGGGCCATAATTTGAAGATCTTAAAGTGGTTTTTGACTCTCTATATGGATTCAACACCCTCAAAAACCCTTGGGAACTTCTATTGTCAAGAGTTTACCCATCAAACTTGTGATTTGAGTGAATCCTTAAATCTGAAACTTTTCAACAACAAATTAGATTCGAAAATAAATGGGAAAGTGAACGATATGTCTGGATTAATTTATGTATATGGTTGCAAATATTCCTAGGTTAGATATTTGTGTAATGAATTACTATTCTTACCTTTTGCAATAAAACGCTCAAAAAAATAAAATCTATAATCAGGTAACTAACATATTTAAGCAAGTCTTTACATAAAAAATAGATAGGAATAAGATGTAAATAAATATACTTACCAGGAGCTACTTTCCATCATTATTTATGTAAGTTCTTGTAGTTGAGCAATTAATTAATTTATTCACTTTACATATCAAATTATTAGTTCCTACCAAAAGCAAATATAGGATTTGATTTTCCTTTTAACCTCCATTAATTTAGCAATGACTATGTACGTCATATTTTTTATGCAACGGATAATAATTTCTAACTTGAGTGGCAAGAACTCATTGCCCCCTAACATTTGTTTTTTTATTGTTTAGATGTAGATACTAGGATGTCTATGTGAATTTGATTGGGATTATTTCAAAATTGTTAATTTGTTTGATGTAAAATATATATATATTTACAAATTAAAAGAAAAAAATTAGATTTTTCTTTTAAAGGGAAGATTCTATTTTTATTTTTATTTTTTATAATAGATTTGTATTTATATGTTTCATTATTTTGTAGAAACTTGGAAAGTTTTAACTTTTTGTTTTGAAAAGGAAATATTTTCTTTGAAAGGCTTTTTTAAACCAACGTTTTAGAAACAAGTTAGGTATCTTAATTGAAGATATCTTTGGAACGTAAAATATTCTAAAACTGGACAACAATGTTTTTTCTATATTGTTTTTGTTGTTCTTCAAACCTTAAAGTAAATGAAGTGTATAATTTCTTGTTTTTGTTTGTTTTTTTCTTTACTTTCCAAGGTAGGGATGGTGTTCCGTTGGGGGAGTTTGTGATAAATCTTCTTCTATATCTAGGTGATCTTGTAATGGTTGCTAAATCGGCCCATGGATCGCAGATGCACCTATATTTCCTTGAGAACTTTTGTAAATTAGTGGGGATGCAAGTCAATACCTGTAAGACCAAAATAATAATTTTCTCTAATAAAAGGAAGAAAAGCTAGCATACGTTCTTATTTTAAGGCAACATTCTTGAAGAAGTAAATGAATACAAGTACATCAGGATCGATTTCAACAACAAGCTTAATTGGGAGTATTACAGAAAGAAAAGAATTTTAGGAGGGTGGAAAGCATTATATGCACTTCGAAACAGATGTAGAGAAGAAAATTTATGGGATTGGAACACGATCAAAGTGCTTTTTGGACTCCTATTTTGTCCAGTGGTATTATATGGGTGTGAATTGTGGGCTAGCAGCATCTCCATTTCAAAATGGAAACAAATTCAAAAAATCCAAAAACACTTGATCATGAGCAAGTTCAAATACAAATTTTGGTTCCTTATGAGATAATGTTGAGTGAAACAGGAGCACCTCCCATCGAAGCAATTGTTATGGTGTGTCTTATAAGGTATCTAAAAATAATTGAGCAAATGGGAGGAGGTAGATGGCTTAAAGTTATCTTCAATGACAGCATGAGTGAAAGAAAGAAAGCATGGATGAGACAAAACAAAAAATGGATGAAAAAATGGAATATTTACCTTAATGCTTGTCCCACAAATAGCAAGGAGTTAAATAATTTTTTGCTAGAGAAGTTTAGTAAGGGTATATGGGGAAAAGAGTTGAGAGAAAGAAGAAGTACTATGTTCATGAATTCAACCTTGATTGTGATGTCCAAAAAAAAGAGTACATTGGAGCTAGCATTCTGTGGAGAGAAAATATTATTATTGTTCAATTAAGAACTAACTCACATCAACTTCGGTGTGAAATGGGATGGTGGAAGAGACCTAAAGAAGCTTGGGAAGAAAGGGTGTGAACTTTTTGCAATTCTGGGGTAGTGGAAAAATAAAATCATTTCATTTTGGAATGTAATGCTTTCAAAAACATTAGGGACAGTTACCGCAGTATGTTAGCATCAATTCTGTAACATTGTCCTTTCAGTGAGGGAATTGTTAGAAGGTTGGGTCAGCTCATCATCAATTTGAGTAAGAAAAAGATTGAATTGTAGAAGGAAAAAAACGAGGTTGGTAGTCCCATAGAATATTTTTAGTCTCATGGACATTAAAATATCATTCATTCATTCATTCCAATAGGAGTTTTAATATTAGAAATTCATCACAAAGACCAAAATTTCTCAACGGGGACCTAGTAAAACAATCTTAAATAATTTGTCTAAACATATAAAATCATTAGAAAAATGTTGAATAGAGAGAGAAGCCAAATTCAAACAGAGATAAAAGTGATGTCTGATAATAATTTTAGATCTATCCAAGATAAGATTTAGACACATAGATATGATAAAATAGTAGGATTATCGACTCAAGTATAGAAAATGGAGGTTATCTGGTAAGAAGTCGGAAAAAGGCCAAGAAAAGTAACAATCAACCTAAGGAGAAGAGGTTGAAATAAATTGTAATATTAGTGACAAGATTAAAGATCTCAAAAAAAATATAATGGACAATTTGGCCCTAAATAGTTTGGAACGTAAATTGAATATCAAACTCATAAAAGAGGAAATGAATAAGCTCATGGAATTATACCATGAGCATAACAAAAGGGTCTTCAGTATCATTGTTTTTTGTATAAAAGATAAAAAATATGAAGACACACTTGCAATAGTAGGGTGAACTAAAAATCAAATTACAAATTGAGACAACTTTCATAATAAAAACATAAAGGTTGGGAAAATAATCAAACATAAAGCTATGTTGATATGCTCTAATGACCACAAATATGGCATACTCAAGAAAACTCCAAGCTTAAAAGGATCAATAATATTTACAAATGAAGACCGTGTTCTAAACGATCAAAGAAAAAATAAGAAATAAATTTCAAAAGATAAAAAAAATACATGAAGGAAAATAGACAATAATTAGGAACCGAAAAGTTTTTATTGAAGATAGAGATTAGAAAGCTAATAATAAATAGAAATTTGGGACACTTTAGTATTAAAATTGATAACAACTTATTACTACAAATATAGTGTAGGAAGGATGAGCAAATTTTTTATGGGTTTTTTATGTTTTTTTGGTTGGGGAAAGTTATTTAGTTTGTATATTAATATAATACAAACTAATAATGGTAACTTAAAAACTATTGTTTCATGTTTAAATAAGTATTTTTATTTTCATATTGTTTATAATAATAAAACATATATATGGGATGACAAGTGTGGGAGGGGCCTCTTCTAGAATTGGAGGAACATTTGTATTTAAGTATTCATGGAACTTGGGGTTGGCTTTGTTAGAATATTAGATTTATTAAACTAGCTATCTATCTAAGAAACCAACAACATATCAACATATAAATAAGAACATAAATAGAACAAGGAAAAAGAATACAAAGAGAGCAACTTCAAATAACCCGACACAAATAATAGTATGAGCACAAGATGAGAAGTGGTCATGATAAAAAAGGCTCCCTTTACCCTATTATATACCTAGAGATGTGGAGGAATTACTCTCACATATTCAATGTGGGATAGTATAATTTTCCAAAATAATACCTCTTTATATAATAAATGGGTATAAGAGTATACTATTCCATAATGAATATGGGATATAATTTGTTACTCTTTTACATAAGATTGTATTCAACTTGAGAACATAATACAAAGACATTATTACCTTCCAAAGAATATAATATATTCCAACACTCCCCCTTAATAATGGCTGGGAGAAGGGTCCATCCTAACACTACCTAACACTAAGGAATGAAAGTCATTAATACTCCCCCTTGATGAAAAATTCCCTCATCCCAAGCAAAGAATGTAGATACGCATGCTCCGCCTCTTTCAAGGATCTGGTGAAGATATCAACTGCCTGCTACTCAGTAGGACAATACTCGAGAGAAATAATACCATTAGTGACAAGACCTCGAATATAACGAGCATCAAGGTCGAGATGCTTTGTTTTTTAGTGATATACTGGATTGAAAGAAAGCTGAATTGCACCCTGATTGTCACATTTCAACATGGTGGACGATTTCAGAACCAAACCAAGCTCGGTAAGAACATGCCATAACCAAACGAATTCTTTAGCTGCTCTATACTGTGCTTCACATGAAGATAAAGAAAGAGTCTTCAACTTCTTGCTGGACCAAGAGACCAGACCTGAACCAAGTTGAAATATGTAACCAGCAGTTGATCATCAATCAAAACTGTCACCTGCCCAATCAGAATCTGTATGACCAGATAGTAAAATTGTAGCACTACTCAAATAAAATACACCATAATTCAATGTCCTCTGAAAATATCGCAAAATTCTCTTCGCTGCCTACCAATGACTTTCATGAGGTTGCTACATGAACCGAGAAATCATACTGATGGAAAAAGAGAGATCTCGTCTATTGTGAGTTAAATATATTAAACTTCCAATGAGCTAACGATAAAGAGTAGCATCAACCAATGCAGTGGTACACTCAATAGTTAACTTTACACCAGATTGAAATGGTGTAGGAGAAGGTTTAAAATTACTCATATGGAAACAAGCCAATAGATCTGTCGCATACTTAGGCTGAGAGAGAAAAATACCATCGGCCATATGCCAGATCTGAAGACCCAAGAAATAGTGCAATGTACCGAGATCAGTCATCTCAAACTTCTTTCTTAGAGAAAATTTCATATCTTGAATTAATACAAGTTGGCTGCCAGTGATAATTAGATCATCCACATATAAAAAAATAATGAGGAAATTATCACCAAAGTTCTTAACATACATATTTGGATCAGATATACAACGCTTAAAACCATTATTCAAGAAATATGCATCAATTTCATCATACCAACCCCTAGAGGCTTGTTTGAGACCATATAAGGATTTGTGTAATTTGCATACTAAACTTGAGGATTCATAAGAAATAAAACTAGAAGGTTGTTGCATATGAATTTCTTCAATAAGATCACCATTTTAAAATGCACTTTTAACATCCATTTGATGAATTTCCCACTTAAAAGATGCAACAAGTGATAAAATGGTTCTCATTTTGTTCATTTTAGAATCATGAGAAAAAGTTTCATTATAATCAATACCTTCAATTTGATTAAAGCCTTTGGCAACTGATCTAGCTTTATACTTTTTGATCTGTCCTTCTACAATGAACTTAGTTTTATAAACCCATTTACAACCAACTAAATTCTTTCGTAAAGAAAGAGGAACAAGAGACCAAGTCTTGTTTCTAAAAAAGAGATTCATATTCAGAAGACATAGCTTGTTCCCAATGAGGATTACCCTTAGCTTGAGCATAAGTATAAGGATCATCTGTGGCTAAAACATTGGTCATAAGAGCAAAGTTAGATCTAGTTCGACGAGTGTCGAAAGGAATTCCGACCTCACTACCTGCAGATTCAAGGGTTCTACAAGCCCAAACAGGAAGAACAGAAGGAACATGAGTCACTTCAGGAGCTTCATGAGTTTTAGGTGGAATACTTGAGGGAGAGGAAGAATCGAGGTCAATAAGAGGCATATAACGGGAAGGAGTAACAAGAATAGGAGTAACAGGTGGTATTGGTAAATTTAGTGTAACATGAGTTTCTACAGACTTAGGCAGGGAAGAGACTTCATGAAATTGAACATCCCTTCAAATTATGACATTTTTATTAGAAGGATCAAACAACTTGTAAGCCTTGGAATTCTCATCATAACCAATGAAGATACACTTGTGAGATTTGGGTTCTAACTTTTTCCGTTTTTCATTAGGAATATGAGCCCAACATTCACAATCAAACACCTTAAAATTACTAATATCTGGTTTATGTCCATTCCATTTTTCCTCAGGGGTAACATGCTTAACAACTTTAGTAGGAACTCTATTTAAAATAAAATTATCACAATAGATGGCTTCAACCCAAAATTTCTTATGTATTCCTTTAGAATAAAGCATACATCTATTCATTTCAACTAAAGTTTTGTTTTCCTTTCAGCAATACCATTTTGTCGAGGTGTGTAAGGAACAATATTTTGATGTTGAATACCATGTTTAGATAGATATGCATCAAATGCTTTCTTAAAAAATCCCCCCCCCCCCACATTAGCAGATCGAAAAGTTTTAATACTCTTACCAGATGCATTTTCAACCATGGATTTAAATTCTTGAAATTTTACAAATGTTTCACTTTTATTTTTCAAAAAATGAACCCAAGATTTTCTACTAAAGTCATCAATAAAGGTAAGAAAATAAACTACATGGGATATTGAAGTAACTTCAAGAGGACCACAGATATCACTATGAATTAATTGCAAAGGTTCTTTAACACGCCAGGATTTACCTTTGTCAAACATTTCTCTATGATGTTTACCAAGAACACATCCTTCACAACACCAATAGTAGAAGAAATATTAGGCAAACCATGAAAAATTTTAGTTAGTATTTTCATTTTACCATAATTTAAGTGACTCAATCTTTCATGCCATAATTTACTTAGTTCATCAGCATGAGCAACATACGAATAAAAGGGTTGTCTCTTATTTGAATTAAAACCTACAAATTTATATAAACCAATTGTATGATCAACAGGGCCAGATGAAACTACTTTGTAATTTTGGTTGATATCTTTAAGAACATATTTATCGGGCCAAGCTTCAAATTTAAAACCTTTCTGACATGCTCGATAAATAGAAATTAAGTTTATGGGCATCTTTTGAACATGAAAAGCATCTTCAATTGACCATTAGCAACATTAATGTTACCAAAACCAATTACGGAAAGTTGTTTACCATCACCAATAGAAAATTTCTGAGATGAGTGCTTACTAGTGTCATAAGATGTAAATAAAGTAGCATTACAAGTCATATGCTTAGAAGCACCAAAATACATTATCCATTCCACATTAGAAGAATAATTATTAGATGAAACAATAGATGCACATAAAGCTATTGAGATTCAGTAGATTTTTTCTTGTTTTCTTTAGTCATTAAACGTTTCGCTTTAAATCAATTCTTTTCGGGATGGTTAGTTTTACCAAAATGCTTACAAGGATCATAAACTTATTTCCTCTTACTACTTTCATGATGTGCATGAGAAGCATGACCATTATTATTAGTATGATTAGAAATGTGTGAACAAGAACCTTTGGCATTATTAAAACTTTTCTTAGGATTTTTATTATGTGTCATAAGAGCTTTATTAGGTGAGACTTATCCTGAAGCAATCAACCTTTATTTCTCATTTATCATACCCTTTATATAAATCATCAAAAGTAGGTTTCGTGGTACTTTGAGACAATTTAAGAGCCCTATTCCTAGTTTGGATGAACATGTCAAGACAAGATGGAAATTTTTGTTCTGCAATAATGATAAGAGCAGTGTATGTCTTCTTGTAATATTTGACACAATTATTTAACTTTTCATTTAAGGTTTCCAATTCAGCAAGATATAATTCTACTCTATCAAAATTATTAGGATCTAGCTAATGAATCTTCTTTTCAAGGTAATAAGCAAAAACATCATTAGATTTATCAAATAAAGAAGCAAGAATTTCCCATACCTCAACCGGGTTGTCTTTTTCCTCAATACTTACCTGAAGGCTATCTAAAACCGTTTGACCAATGAGCCCTCTTGATTGATCAATTTTTTCTTCCCATTTAATCAAGGCTTGAGCATTTGTATGTTTCTTGTGTTCGCCATTAACCAACCTCCATAGGTTCTTATTCCTGAGAACATCAATCATTTTCCTTTTCCATGCAAGATAGTTAGAGCCGATAAGTTCAGGAATAGAAGCTACTTTTGAAATCATAATGATAGAAATTTTGACAATAAATATAAACCCAAATTCAATAAATGACAAGAGAAAAATTGGATAGAAAATTGTAAATTTCTCATCACCAAAAAACCTGAAAAAAAACTACCAATCTTAAATCAGTGATAACTTTGCTTCCGAGACTCCATTTGAGCTGATTTTTTTTTTTTTTTTAATTGGGTAACTTGGTGAGAGGAACCCAAATATCTACTCTTTTCTAGGAAATTTTTTCACAAAAGGTAACATATATGACAAAAACGTCAGGTGGAAAAAATAAAAATCACTCAATAATGCTCCAAATGCTTATTATAGCCAGTTTTTGGAAATGGCGTAGTCACTTTGTATCCACTCATGTGACTGAAATTCTGAAATGAACCCTTAGTCCTCCAATTTTATGCCTTGTAAAAAAACAAAAAATATCGTAACTGTTGAATAATCACAGATAAAAACACACATATTTAAACACAAACACAGTCATGGCGTAGTAACTGAATATTACAACCGAAAGATAGAACTTCTTGAGGAGGATTCAAAAAACATATAGATCTTATAGAAAAACAATCAAGAACCCCTTGAAAATCGAAAAAAACATATAGATATTATAGAAAAAAAATCAAGATCCCCTTGAAAAAATCTGCAAAAAAAACTACACAACAAAGTTAGGGTTATGAGAAAAAAATCTCAAATATGTAAAATCATGTGCATATTTGAAGAGAAGCCTAATGGCTACGAGATAGACAACAAATCTACAAAAAAGTGAGTGCACAGATAATAAAAATGAAGATACGCGTTGATGGTTAAATTTAAAGATGATGTTAGATCATAGTAACCATGGCTCTGATACCATGTTAGAATATTAGATATACTAAACTAGGTATCTATCTAAGAAACCAACAACATATCAACATATAAATAAGAACAAAAAGATAACAAGGAAAAAGAATACAAAAGATATACATGGTTCACCCAATTGGGTTACGTCCATAGGAAGGTTATCTTCTATTATCTCGAGAAATACCCTGCAATCATACAAAGAGAGCAACTACAAATAACCTGATACAAATAACAGTATGAGCATAGATCTGATCGTGATCAAAAATTTTCCCTTGACCCTATTATATACCCAGAGATGTGGAGGAATTACTCCCACATATTGAATGTGGGATAATATAATTCTCCAAAATAACACCTATTTATATAATAAATGGGTACAAGAGTATACTAGGCCATAATGAATATGGGATATAATGTGTTACTCTTTTACATAAGATTGTATTCAACTTCTGACATAATAAAAAGACATTATTACCTTCCAAGGAATATAATATATTCCAACATGCTTCCAGTAACCGAGAAGACACACATATGTCATACTCTAAGGTGTCTTGATCTAACTCGCATCTTACATATTCAAAAACTTTTGGTAATTGGAGACTCCAGAGTTATAATTCGACAACTCCACAAATGGTCCTTTCATTAAGCCTCCCATATCTCCTATATTTTTCACAATACCTTATTGGGTCTATGTATGATCCTTAAGGTGGAATTATATCATGGCCTTTGTGGTAATAACTCCCAAGCTAATTCCTGTGCCATAAAAAGGTATAAGTGTGACATTATTATTAATTAACAACTATATCATCAATCAATACCATGATTTGTTCCATGCCAAATTATCCATCACATGTCACACATGTGGCTAGATCTGAGGCGCATGACCCATATAATATGACATGAATTGTGTTTCATTTTATGGTGAGTGTGAGTCTTTTCTAGGACTATGGTGGGATTAAACACAAAGTGAAGGACCATTTCATTTTGTAGGGAATATGGTGCAATAGGGGTGGTAAATATAGTTCCTTCAAGTTGGAATGTGGTCAATTTTTAGCCACCATGAAGTGTTGAAGAGTACAAGGGGGTTTGTTTATTATTTAGGTGATAATATTCAATTTGGAGACTGTATCCTTCATGGTTGAGGGCCTTCCTTGGTCACCAAGCATTCATCCCTTTTGTATAATGGTTGTCGACTCCCAATTTGACCTATGGAAGACTATCCAAAGCCAAGATGAATCAACTAAATAATTTAAGGAATTGATGAGGTGTCTCTTTAGTAGCCCAGATGACAATAACCCTATAAATCTTGTTTCACCAATTTTGAATCTTTCACACAACGAAGGTTGAAATTTAATGTAGTGTGTTGGACTCTTTTTAATGAGTGGTCTCTTCTATCTCGTTATTCTATATCCTTCATGTGGCTCTACAATCAGACACTCAAGAAACTTTCCCATTACATTACTATATTTGAATGTGCAAGCTCAATTGGAGGACTTTATGTCTTCTTATGAGGCTATTAAAGACAACCCTTCCAGCTAATTTGCATATACAATAAAATATGTAATGTTTTAGGCTTTTTCTATCAATTGTATACGAATAAGAATTTTCAGGAAATTATATCCCTTCCATTAGTTACTCATACTAGAGTGGAAATAGTTATGTATGCTTAATATATCTGTCAAATTCTCAATGTTACTTCGTCTTAATATAAATCTCCTAGTTTTTATTTTTTTCTAACTATAAGACCTAGTATATATCCTCATAAAATCATAAGAGATGAAAGGAAATCTAGAGAAGGATATCCAATCTTCTCATGATAGTTTCCAAATCCGAAAAACCAAAAAAAAAGAAAAACAAGCTTTGTATGCCTATTTCATTAACCAACCCATGAGGTTGTATGCCTATTCTTTTAGCTTTGAGTGACCCCCTTTTTCCATAGGATCTACATCAACAAAAATAGGGTTGGAAGCGTTCTCTTCCAATCCTTTAATGTGCTCGTCTCATGTTAGAGGGTTATTCTAACTATCCCACCACTTGAAAATAATGATGTGAATATCAAAGATAACTCTATAGACTTCCTCAAGGGCACTAAATCTAAGTTATGAAAGATAGCATGTTGTTACTACCCTCTTTCCTCCACTACATGTGCTACTTTATTCAACCGATAGAGTTCAATAATTCTAAAGAGTTTGTTGTCCCTAATTTGTGAAAACTTAATGTCAAGAAACCAATCCTTAAATTGGTAGCTTCCCTCTTTTCTACAAAATCAAATTTTGCATATGGGAAACATCCTTCTTCCTTACAACAAAGAAATGATAGTGGTAATTAGA
Source organism: Pinus albicaulis (assembly GCA_034641835.2). Lineage (NCBI taxonomy): Eukaryota > Viridiplantae > Streptophyta > Pinopsida > Pinales > Pinaceae > Pinus > Pinus albicaulis. Next base: position 1,152,712,734 of record CM076579.1, on the reverse strand, counting down.
GATGGTCGTCATGGCATCCTTTTAGGCCCCATTAATAAGCTGAGGCTTAAGTGGCTTCGATTTTTTAGTATTTTTCCTAGGCCCCTTTCATACCCAATTTCACTAGGCTCAATTCAGTGTCAAAATTGTAACACATGCAATTCACCCTATTAACCTGCCAAAAAAAAAAGCATATTAATCTTTCGAAAGGAATAGGATTCTAAACAATATAACTTATTAGTACGTAATAATATCTCAATATATCTTATATCATAAAAACTATACATAAAATTTATGAGTAATAATAAATAATATTACAATTTAATGTTGACCATTACAATAGTTGTGACTCATAATTTTTAATCCTTCTCTTTTATCATTATACCTTGAACCTTATATTATCACTAGAATTTAATAATCATTTTTTCTAAATAACTATTTAAAGATTACTTGAAAAATAAAATTCCTTAATCATCTCAAGTTATATTTCAATTATATTCATGACACATTTTTATATAAGCGTTATCCATTTTATACATTTCATCATGTCAAATGCCATTATACCTTCAACCTTATATTATCACTAGAATTTGATAATCACTTTTCCAAATACTATTTAAAAGCACTTTAATAATAAAATTCCTTAATCATCTCAAGTTATATTTCAATTATATTTATGACACATTTTTATATAAGTGTTATCCATTTTACACATTTCATCATATCAAATACCATATGTGCATAGATATGTTGATTTATATTACCATATATATACATAAATATATATTTATTTTGCAGAATATTTTGAGAAGGAAGAAAATGAGAATATTCTCTCACATTATATATATACATAATTAAAAGTATATCACACCATCTATACCTTCCAACTTAATCTACCACCAACATATATAGCATTATATCTAGATTTTGGAATCTTATATTTAAAATATGGAAGGAATGGTTCTTAATTCTATTTACAATAAATTTATCATCTTCTTATTCCTATCTCGTTATCTCAATTATAATTATTGGCACTTTGCTTTCATACCACGTACTACACATTAACTAATTATTTAAGTCTCAATGGAATATAAATATCTTTATTTTGACAATTACAACTAATCGTGAGTAAATCAAAACATTTAGCGTAGAGGACATGGAGGTCACTCTAGTGTAATGCTTGAATCTTATTAACTGTTATACAGAATTATGTGTATATTGAGAAGTCATTGATGCCCAAATGTTATTTCTATCATACTTTTAGGAACCCATTATTCAATACATAGATTAACGTGGATCTTGTTGTGTATTACTTACATGATTATTATTGTTATATTGTTAACGTTTATGGTGTATTATTGGTCTTTGTCGCAGGTACAATGGGGACTACTGTAATTGAAATAGGCGATATTATTATTAGTTTAATCTGCTTAAGATGGTTATTAGTTCTTGATGTTGTTAAATGAGCATAGTTTACAACTTATAATTTTATTGGCCTTTTCTTGAGGCATACCTTATATTATGTGCATTTTTCTAGTTGTATATATTCATCTTGTAAACTAATGTTAACATTAATTTACAACATTAAACGCTATATTATTTTTCAGTGCTTACTTTACATAGCTTATACTTGTTTAAGGTAATCGCTTTACTTGTTAGTCCCTGCCGCCTGCGGCATGGCAGGGACTATAGTAATCGGAACGAGAGAGTTAGCATTACTTTAAGCTGCTCATTAGTCCCCGCAATCGAAAATAACCAATGTTTTTATGTTATATTCCAAAGAATATTCTCTATCATCCAATCAAAAAAATTATCGTCTTATTTGGCCTCATATCGAGGCGGGAGTTTTTTTTAGCTTCTTCCCGAGGCGGAGAGGCCATGCAAGTAGATTTTTCATGGTTAAAAGAATTGTTTTCATTGATCTTTTTAAAACTCAAACTAATGCCAACATTAGTTCCTTGGCATGAAATGTTTGATTGGCATGTTTTTTTTTCCGCATAGCTGCCAAACCCATAGTTTCTCAAAGCCACCTGCATTCGCACTGCCACCAGTGCACCACCTGCATTCTCACTGCCACCTGCATGCAGTTCGTATGCAGCCATCTGCACACCCATGCAAACACCGCAATGAAAACACCCCAATGCAGCCATCTACACACCCATGCAAGCATTCACAGCATGCTCTTTTCCTTTTCGTGATGTTGCAGGGTGTTTTCTGTGTTAGGCGGCATACTCTTTTCCTTTTCGTGATGTTGCAGGGTGTCTTATGACTGAAATACTGAATGGGCTAGTGACCTTACCTGGTCGAGTTGGGTTCTCTGCTCCCTTATTCTGTTGAAAGGGCTAGTGACCTTACCAGGTTGAGTCGGGCTCGAGATGGGCTATTATTCTCCCTTTCTCTAACTGTCATTTCTCCAACGTGCAAGTCTTGCTGGGTTATGTAAGCAGATGTTTTCTGAGTTTATGCCCGTTGTAAAACATTATATGGCATATCTCGCACTGTGGAGAAAACGAATGCACTGCCAATTGGGTGGTTAGAAGTGATGTGATTCAACACGTTTCAACAATTCTCATCCACCAAGGCCAGTTGTTCAACATTACCTGAAGCTTCTTAGCCGTTCCAAACTTGTGAACTTACAGCAACTCCAAGCGATTGAAACTCTCAATCCAAAAATCTTTGTAAACGGTATGTACTCTGCCCATTTTCATGCTTCAAATGTTTGCTTATCGAATGCCGTGCCCAACGTTCCAATATTAGAGAGAACGCTAGAGGTCTCAGAGGCCGAAGGTGAGGATGAAGACCTAAGATCACAGGGCCAAAATACGCTTATAGATGAAGCAACTGTGCGGATAGTTTAAATTCGCTACAGTTGGCTCTGAGATTTTTCCAGTGGGCCAAAGCTCCCTTTACTCTGGTTCTAGAACGGGCTTCAGGGTTGATGCCTTCACACATTATCTTAACAATGAACTGCAATTTATGAGCCCTACCCACATATGTTCTGGGAAGCAACCCAAGGAGGGCACTGTATTGAGTGGTAAGTCTAGCTATCTGAAACTATGCTCTGAACTCCAAGTCCACAAACAAACGAATGCTTCTGCCTGAGCCTTCGGTTGCGTACTTTTGGAGTTGTTGTTCTCGATCATAAGTTGGCGAAGTATCAAATTTGTGAATTGAAAAGAAATAAAAAATCTAAGCTGTAAATTTCTTCAACTACTGTAGCAATTACATTCTTTTCTTTGCAATTTTCTACAATGTTTTCCCAAGATAGCATCAGATGTTGCCTTTGCAGTTTTATTTCATAATTTTGTACAAAATAAATTAAAATTCAAACCTTTTTAATTCTGATGTCCTTGTATCTTCTTGTTATACAAGAGTGTCATATCCGACATTTTTAAGATGACAAATAACGAACTGTCTGAGGCATTCTGGTTGTTGTTGCATTTTCTTGGCCATTTCCAGGAACTTGAATGTTTCACCGAGCACATCCAACTCTTCGATTTCTTTATTTTCTTCGTCCTTCTCTGTGCCCTCCCTTGGGCCTCTGCTAACCCTCCTCTTGGGCCTCTGCTAACCCTCCTCTTGCTGCTGACCAACATATACATTTTTGCAGCATTTCTCATATCAAAATTGTGGTCCTCAAATAGATCTTTCTAACGAGGTATTGTGTCTGTCAAACAAAGATTGTATGCCAAAGTTACGTCCCCGAGAATATTGATGTACCAATTTACCTAAACAGGGCCCATCGTTTTGGTGCTTCATCTCCTAGGGTTATGTTTTTGGATGCTTAGGGTTTCCATTGTTTCTCAATAATAAATAGGCCCTCGAGCCAAATTGTAACACAGATTTCAGAGGCATGTAGCCGCCACATCTCTTCTTAGAGATAAGCTACCAGTGCCCTAGCTATTTTATTTCCATTATGTCTGTAAACAAAATTTTATTCTTTGATATTAATGAAATGAAGTGTTATTTCTATTGCATCTTTGTATTTATGGTTATATTTGTATTATGTTGTGTTCCTACATAAATTCAGATCATGCTAGTCGTAGGCGTCATTGAAAACCGAGGACAATGTTCCCACAAGGCGACACATTTTGTAACAACCCTCGTTAGAAGTCCATGTAAAAAAAATATATAAGACCAAGGTCATGGGACGCATATTCCAAGTTAAATTTTGGGAAAAAACATAGTGATAGGGATCACTAGTGATTAATTAATGGCTATGGAAATTAGAAAAGGAAATAGTAAAGGATTTGGAAAGGAAAAATAGGATTTATTGGCATTTATTTATGAAAATAATGGAAAATAGGAGAAAATGGAGATGAAAGACCACATGTTTTCATGATAAGGAAATATAAGGAAAAATAATTGAAATTAAAGAAAATATAGATCTCAATGATAAAAAGGATTGTAAGGATCAATTCATGGATCTTGGTTGGTGTCCTTTTGACAGGTCGTTGGGTGGAGCTCTCATTTTATTATCTCTCTCATACTCCTGCACACTTAGAGAATTATTGGAGCTTTCCTGGAGCACTCTAGTATTCATGTGAAATTGGAGAAAGAGGGAAAGGGAATGTAGGAAAGCACAAGGGAACAATTGGATCAGTAGCTACAACTAGATTTCTTTGTAGGTATCGAGTTGCATGTATGGTTTCCTTGCGTACCTTCAAATGGGTCTGCGTTACCTTCAAATGGTTCTGCGTTTTGCGGTACTTACGATCAAAGCTCTGCACCTATCTCTGCAGAACTAATTATTGCATACCTTGAAATGGTTCTGCGTTCTGCGGTACTTACAATCAAAGCTCTGCACCTATCTCCGCAAAACAAATTGCAGTGAGTTTTCGACAAAGCATTGTATTTTAATTATGTTTGCTAGCTGGATGCTATTTTTATTTGTTCAAAGTGTTATATTTAATACAAATCACTAGTTTATTGAATACTGAAAGTTTACACTGTGAAGAAGAACACTGATTCACACCATTAAATGTGAAATTCAATAAAAGGCCTACCTAATACGCAGTCGTCGTTATTTATTTTGCTGGAAATTTCATACTTACATACTGAAATTAAGTAGGTAAATAAAAATTTTTGAGTCTGCAAATAAAACAAAGCCAAAGAAAGCCCTGCACTGAGTGGTCAAACCAAAAAAGCTTCTATATTTTACAAGTTGAAGGCTCAATCCAATCATAAAACAAACAACCTGTTTCAAATGGTTTGCTATCCTTGATTTTTTTTATAAGAACTTTCCTGCTACATGTATCTCATGTTCCATGCATATGCTCGGTTACCAGGAAGCAAATTGAGACTGAAGCTTACCAGTTTTAAAAAATTACAGACTATGAGAATCATAATCTACAGGAAAGCATCTTATGTACAATCTGCAACACAAATTGCACAATCCATACATAAATAAAATAAAAGGCCTTTTGTGAGTTGTGAATTAACATGTTTTCTTTCCGGTTGAGGATTTTGCTCACTATTTAATATTTTAAAGGTTACAATTGCTGTTCTAATCCTTTACAATCTCCCTTATATTACTTCAGTTGCTTAATGTCAATCAAACTACTCCATTCGTTTTTCTTTCGCATTTCAGTGAAGGATGCATGAATAGAACCAACTCCTAAAGCACATGCATAATTAACTGGTGTTTTTGTTCGGTAAATACCATGTACAAGTGAAACCAATCACCTGTATAATTGGCTTTCGAAAGGAGTAAAGGAAACCCCAAGGGGAAGAGCCCTTGTAATCTGGCATGCAATCCGTAGCTGTAAAGTTTCTCCTGTCAATTATATATATAAGATATGAGCGAGTGGGTTACGATAGAATAATATTCATAATCCTTTTCAGAACAAACGGTTCAATTTACTCACTCGATGCATGGGCTTCTGCCGTACCACCAATCCCTCCCAGCTGTGGTTTTATCAGCTTCATAAATTGCTTAATGCTTATTGTTATTCGGTCCATTCATGATCGATTTCATTCCGACCGATTGACTGAATCGAAGTCATTCTGATCGATTGTCTGAAGGGGAAAGAAGCAGAGGAAAGTAGGAGGGCCGCTTTGCGGGCAAGTAGGTCTATCTCCTATTTGACTTACCAGAATCTGACCAGAATAACCTATTTGACTTACCAGAATCTGACAGCTTTCTATGAACTGGTCCTATGCTACCCCTTCCTTCATGCTTTAGAGTGTGAAGGGCAGAATAACCTATTTGAGCACACAGAGTTCGAACAGAGTTGCTGTTAGTATTACCTGTGCCTCGCATCTGAGTCACTAATGTGCTTGAAAGCGGGATCAACATGCAGGAAACCAAGAAAAGCAATACAATAAACACGTTTTACACTGATGAAGGTTTTCCTCAACATGCAGGAAACCAGAAAAAGGAGCACAGTAAACATGTTTTTAACTGATGTAAGTTGGAAAAATCACTCTTGTAAAGACGACAGGTGGGTTTCATGCAAGCGCTACATGCATAACCAACAATCAAATGTTTCTGCATTCAAACAGATGGACACCATGCACCATTGGAACATGCTGTACACACGTGGTTATCAAGTAATGGTGTATTTTGTAAATGCAATTTTAATTGACAAGTCGATAAGCCACAATTTTCAATATATTGTGATTTTCATTTTTTTTTGTTAAATGAGTTAATGTCCGAATCCGGAAAAAATAATATTGGTGCACTGACCATTTTATGTTTAAGTTCTACAAAAGCACTGTACACACGTGGTTATCAAGAGATGGTGTATTTTGTAAATGCAATTTTAATTGACAAGTCGATGAGCCACAATTTTCAATATATTGAGATTTTCATTTTTTTTTGGTTAAATGAGTTAATGTCCGAATCCAGAAAAACTAAGATTGGTGCAATGACTATTTTATTTTTAAGTTCTACAAAAGCACTGTACAGTGTGCAGTTCAAACGAATTGAAAATCCTCCTTCTATATAACCTCTTCAATATGCGCTGTCAGATTGACATAATTACATGAGGCGGTAATATTCAGTGTCCTAGAGTAAAGTGCATCATTGGAACATTCTCGGGAGGTGGTAGATTTACAGTCAATGAAATCTTAGTGGGGAACACTAAAAATCCTTCCTTTTATACGATATGTCCAAGAAGTATCCCAAATTGAAATTGAGTTATATTCAGTGAAAGCTGCATTTTCCCATATCTTTCAAACATTAATATTGACATTTTAGAACGTGGCCTTATATATTATCTGGGTGCAGGAATAAATAACATTGGTAGGACGAGGATCTATTCCAGCATTCATTTTTTTTTGAGTTTGAAGTCATAATCTTAAACTAAAATTATCACTGGTTATTAATTACATTTATTTTACACAAATAAATCGAAATCAGAAAAATTAACATGCGTTTCTCTCTCCTCCTCATGCTGGATCTGTTCCAGCATTCATTGTTTGAAACCATAATCTTAAATTAAAATTATCACTGGTTATTAATTAAATTTATTTTACACAAATAAATTGAAATCAGAAACATTACCACTATGACCATTTGTCTCTTCTCCCCATGCAGGATCTGTTCCAGCATTCATTGTTTTATGAGTTTGAAGCCATAATCTTAAATTAAAATTATCACTGGTTATTAATTACACAAACAAATCAGAAAAAAATACCACTGTGATCATTTATTTTATGCAAGGCACATTGGTTAGTAGTCCATCTTTTAATCCTTTATATAATATTCAAATTTCTTTTTTGGTTATTGATCATTTTGTAAGAAAAATCATGTAATAGACTTCGAGATATATTCAAATTTCCTTTTTGGTTATTGATCATTTTGTAAGAAAAATCATGTAATATACTTCAAGCTCTTGCCATTTCTTTTTTGGTTATTGATCATTTTGTAAGAAAAATCATGTAATAGACTTCGAGATATATTCAAATTTCCTTTTTGGTTATTGATCATTTTGTAAGAAAAATCATGTAATAGACTTCAAGCTCTTGCTCACGGCAGGGACTTGCTGCCGTGCAGCTCTACTGTAATTGAAATAGGCGATATTATTATTAGTTTAATCTGCTTAAGATGGTTATTAGTTCTTGATGTTGTTAAATGAGCATAGTTTACAACTTATAATTTTATTGGCCTTTTCTTGAGGCATACCTTATATTATGTGCATTTTTCTAGTTGTATATATTCATCTTGTAAACTAATGTTAACATTAATTTACAACATTAAACGCTATATTATTTTTCAGTGCTTACTTTACATAGCTTATACTTGTTTAAGGTAATCGCTTTACTTGTTAGTCCCTGCCACCTGCGGCATGGCAGGGACTATAGTAATCGGAACGAGAGAGTTAGCATTACTTTAAGCTGCTCATTAGTCCCCGCAATCGAAAATAACCAATGTTTTTATGTTATATTCCAAAGAATATTCTCTATCATCCAATCAAAAAAATTATCGTCTTATTTGGCCTCATATCGAGGCGGGAGTTTTTTTTAGCTTCTTCCCGAGGCGGAGAGGCCATGCAAGTAGATTTTTCATGGTTAAAAGAATTGTTTTCATTGATCTTTTTAAAACTCAAACTAATGCCAACATTAGTTCCTTGGCATGAAATGTTTGATTGGCATGTTTTTTTTTCCGCATAGCTGCCAAACCCATAGTTTCTCAAAGCCACCTGCATTCGCACTGCCACCAGTGCACCACCTGCATTCTCACTGCCACCTGCATGCAGTTCGTATGCAGCCATCTGCACACCCATGCAAACACCGCAATGAAAACACCCCAATGCAGCCATCTACACACCCATGCAAGCATTCACAGCATGCTCTTTTCCTTTTCGTGATGTTGCAGGGTGTTTTCTGTGTTAGGCGGCATACTCTTTTCCTTTTCGTGATGTTGCAGGGTGTCTTATGACTGAAATACTGAATGGGCTAGTGACCTTACCTGGTCGAGTTGGGTTCTCTGCTCCCTTATTCTGTTGAAAGGGCTAGTGACCTTACCAGGTTGAGTCGGGCTCGAGATGGGCTATTATTCTCCCTTTCTCTAACTGTCATTTCTCCAACGTGCAAGTCTTGCTGGGTTATGTAAGCAGATGTTTTCTGAGTTTATGCCCGTTGTAAAACATTATATGGCATATCTCGCACTGTGGAGAAAACGAATGCACTGCCAATTGGGTGGTTAGAAGTGATGTGATTCAACACGTTTCAACAATTCTCATCCACCAAGGCCAGTTGTTCAACATTACCTGAAGCTTCTTAGCCGTTCCAAACTTGTGAACTTACAGCAACTCCAAGCGATTGAAACTCTCAATCCAAAAATCTTTGTAAACGGTATGTACTCTGCCCATTTTCATGCTTCAAATGTTTGCTTATCGAATGCAGTGCCCAACGTTCCAATATTAGAGAGAACGCTAGAGGTCTCAAAGGCCGAAGGTGAGGATGAAGACCTAAGATCACAGGGCCAAAATACGCTTATAGATGAAGCAACTGTGCGGATAGTTTAAATTCGCTACAGTTGGCTCTGAGATTTTTCCAGTGGGCCAAAGCTCCCTTTACTCTGGTTCTAGAACGGGCTTCAGGGTTGACGCCTTCACACATTATCTTAACAATGAACTGCAATTTATGAGCCCTACCCACATATGTTCTGGGAAGCAACCCAAGGAGGGCACTGTATTGAGTGGTAAGTCTAGCTATCTGAAACTATGCTCTGAACTCCAAGTCCACAAACAAACGAATGCTTCTGCCTGAGCCTTCGGTTGCGTACTTTTGGAGTTGTTGTTCTCGATCATAAGTTGGCAAAGTATCAAATTTGTGAATTGAAAAGAAATAAAAAATCTAAGCTGTAAATTTCTTCAACTACTGTAGCAATTACATTCTTTTCTTTGCAATTTTCTACAATGTTTTCCCAAGATAGCATCAGATGTTGCCTTTGCAGTTTTATTTCATAATTTTGTACAAAATAAATTAAAATTCAAACCTTTTTAATTCTGATGTCCTTGTATCTTCTTGTTATACAAGAGTGTCATATCCGACATTTTTAAGATGACAAATAACGAACTATCTGAGGCATTCTGGTTGTTGTTGCATTTTCTTGGCCATTTCCAGGAACTTGAATGTTTCACCGAGCACATCCAACTCTTCGATTTCTTTAGTTTCTTCGTCCTTCTTTGTGCCCTCCCTTGGGCCTCTGCTAACCCTCCTCTTGGGCCTCTGCTAACCCTCCTCTTGCTGCTCTATATCTGAATTTTGAAATCAATGCTTGTTCGCATAGGTTTTGTTCCACTTGCATAGTGCTGCATATCTGCAACAAATTGCAAGAAAATTTGGTGAACATCCATTTCCCTGAGCCCAGTTGCAGCAAGAACTTGAGTCCTCAACAGTTTCAATTGATTCTTCCGAAACAAACCCCAGAGGAATGGTGCTTGGCATTGGCGAAAGCTGAGATTCCTTGTTCCCAGAGGTTCTATTGCCCTTTCAATCGGCCTGCAATAGACTTGGTCCCTAGAATTTTGAGTAATAGAGGACAGTGGTTTTGATTATCATCCGCAAGAGATACAGCTTGGATGAATTGTCCAGGAATTGGTTGTGGAAACTTTGTTGCTCATGGGGCTGTCAAACAATATTGAGTAGCTTCACCAGCGATATTGAGCTGCTAACTAGTAGCAAGGCTGATAAGCTTGCACCTATAACAGACACATGTGGTGATGTTTGGCTTATATGCTTTCAGCTGTAATACATGGAGACGAGCATGGAAACATGTCGCGCTGATATGCTTTCATGCTTTCACGCGTGTAATACATGCGGTATTCTTTCATGCTTTCACGTGTAATACATGCGGGATGTCTCCCTGTGAATAGGCCCCTCCCTCCTGGTGTCAACCTCCTGGTCTATTGAGTAATGAGTTTTTTTATGGGATTGTCAATGAATAATGCCAAAAGCATATACTTACAATGACTAATGAATCACCAGCTGCCACAGCAAGAATATTAGCGCAGGAGACCACGCCCGGGCATGCTTTCTCCAGTTCGGCTTTGATTTCATCTATTACTTCAAAGCCTCTGAACAAGTTCTTGTTAGGTTTTGCTGTCTTCTCTCTCGTGAAGTTGGCAGTGTCATCAAGCAGAACTGATGCGTCGCAACCCTGCATCAACGAAATGTAATATTTTACATCAATTACCCTTTTTAACCGACCCACACCTAAAATCTCAGGACAGGCAGTATTATATGATTACCAATAATAGATCAATATCCATTAGATAATGTATTAGGCTACCAATAACAGATCAAAATCCATCAGACAATGTAGTCATAACAAATCAAAATCCATGAGACAATGTAGTGATAATAGATGACAAGATATACATTCTTGAGCTTGAGATATATAGATTTGCAAAACATTAGCAGACATTTGAATCATTGATCTTTTAGAGCTTTACCTCGGAAAAAAAAAACAAAAATCATTCACTATCAATCTAGAACCCACAAAATCTATATAAAATTTATAAAACGTAAATAGATGGTATCTTTCCTAATATTTACTGATGTGTTGTTCTTCACAATGGCAGTAATCTAGAAGCATCGAGCTATAAATTAATAAATTTCTTCACATATGCCAAAATGTACTACATTTATTAATTTTATGTTTCGTTACTAATTAGTCTGTTGAGTCTCTCTCCTATATCCACTATTTTTACATACACATTTTAATTAGTTTAAAGCCTTTAAGAATTAAAGCAGAATATGAATCATTTAACCATTATGTCACATAATATCAAAATTTATAACAAAATATATAAAAACAATACAATCAACATCCTATATATATATATATAGTGAGAACAAAATGTTTGTTTTTACTAACCTGATGAGTAGAGACTGTTGTCAAGATACTAGTGCGAAATGAAGTTTACTAATTATTTTATTTTTTGGACTTGAAAAAAAAAACTTTTATTTTGCAATATAAACAAATAAAGAATGAGATTTGGACTAACAATCTCATCCTTATGAACAAATTGTTAGTCGAGAACTTACAAGCTAAGCAAACTAAAGCTGGAGGAGAAGGCTCAAACTGGGTCGACTTGGACTTCCACTAAAGCTGTCACTTACGCAGTAACAATACTATTAATCCTTCAAAATTCAGTTCCTTTTGGACGTTCTCCACAATAGGATTCAAGGTGGGATCCAATTAGCTGTCTTGAAGTCCAACCTTCCAACCCAGCTGAAGGCAGGGACTTGCTGCCCCGCAGCATATCTTGTTAATATATATGCAGGACACAATTGCTTTACTTGTTAATATATATGCAAGACACGACTGTTTGCATTACTTGTTAATATATATGAAGGACACGACTATTTGCATGCATTTAGTGGTAGGATACGACTGTCTGCATGCATGTAGTGGTGTGGCATGACAGGACTTTGTAATCAACTGCCCTGCTTCAAACTTGGGTCACCTATTGTTATTCCTCATGCTTGTACCTTATTCCTCATGCATAAAGCTTAGGCAGGCATTTTTTGTTTCTCACGCCTTATTCCTCAAGCCCTTATTCCTCGGGCTAGCACTAGTGGAGCTTAGGTGGGCATTTTCTCAAGCCATAAGTGATGGAGCTGATGGAGCTTAGGCAGGAAATTCTTGCTTCTCTAGCCCTTATTCCTCAGGACAACAGTGATGGAGCCTAGGCAAGCATTTTCTGCTTCTCACGGTCTGATCTTTCTTCTTCAGAGAACCTTAGTGTTCTCTTCAAGGTTGATTTGTTATTCGTGTTCCTTTATGACTCTCGTCATTAGCACAATGCTGTTGGTGGTGAGTTTGGAGACCTCCATAAAACACAATGTTGCCGGAGGTGAGTTTGGAGAGTAATAAAACATTGAGCTGCCCGAACCAGATGAACCAATGAACCTACAATCATAACCTTGCTCTTGGAGGTGGTATCTTCTTGATTGCTATTTTCTTCTACATTTAAGGATCCTGCATCATAGGCATGCTTATGATTTCTTCTTTTCGATAAATCCAAAATCAGAAGACCGTGGTCTCTTCTTGATTGTTATTTTCTTCTGCATTTAATGATTTTGCATCATAGGCATGCTTATGATTTCTTCTTTTCGATAAATCTAAAAGTAGATTACCAGCATCTTCCAGCAGAATTGTATACTCTTTGTCGACTATATCAGGATTTGTCTTAAATGAAAACCTCATTGGTGTTGTACCTAAAATGCATGCAACTGGTGCACATGCATGGAACTAGTGCACATGCTTCTTCAACGCAACCACCAACACTGTAGAAATTCGATTCTGGATCTGTGGAGAAAGTGCTTGCACAAATGTCTTTCTCAAATAATTATTCATTAAACGAAAAAAAAAATCAGCTCACATTTTTAGTAGGGTGTTTAGAACATAATAATTTACTATTATGTTTCATTGTAATACGAAAAATCTACTAATGGATATAATGGAGATATTTTAGAGTTCTTGTTGGCCTCAAAATGTCACATTGTTTGCACTAATGTTATTGTAATATCTCTCGAAAATACAAAACAATATACTAATGGATATAATGAATATATTTCAAAGTTTTTGTTGACCTCAAAATGTCACATTGTTTGCACTGATGTTATTGTAATATCACTAGCAAATTCAAAAAAATATACTAATCGATATAATGGATATATTTCAGAGTTCTCGTTGACTTCAAAATGTCACATTGTTTGCACTTATGTAATTGTAATATCACTGGAAAATACCTGAATTCATTATTAAACACTCAACTGTAAAATGGTGTACCATAATAAAATTACGGGTGTACCATAAAAAAATTAATGGTGTACCATAATAAAATTAATGGTCTCCGTTGGTGTACCATAATAAAATTAATGGTCTCCGTTATGTAGTATACGCATGAAAATCGGCTGGAGATAGCCACATTTTTGTTTGCTTCATAAAAACACTCTCTTCTTGTTTTACAATGCAGATAATGTGCATTCAATCGTTCCACTAAGACAAAAGCGCCAATTCTCACCTTGCGTAGGTTAGCCATAATTATTTGAGGAATATGTCTTGCTTTCCATCCAATAAGAGCTACTTCAATTCAAACACTGTAAAAAAAATCTCTTCTTCACCAGTTTAAGTAACCCATTGTTCTGTTGATTTTTTTTCCGGAAAGAAGCAGCTCCATTTTAAACGGTAAGGGACTATCCGGACTATCTGCTAAGTCTGACATCGGCCTCAGCAGGTGTCTTCCCATCTTGATCTGCCTGCATGCTTTCAAAACATCACAAACACATTTCCCAACTTCAAATCCTAACTGTATTTTACCCCAAGGAGAGGTGTCGAGATCTAGTCTCCACAGATATCAAATCCTTTGAAATTACACCTTGGAAATTATCACAGCGATCGTAGACAATGGAAAAATATTGTCATTGGATCTCTCTTCTACTAGGCTTCCCACCTATGACCTTGTCTTTGCTACCTATGCTTATGCCCCTGTGAAGCCAGGGTTTCTTCCAGAAAATCCATTCGCACAGGATTGCTTACAGCAAAGCCGACCATGACGACGCGGTGCATGAACTTGACCTTGTCTTTGCTACCTATTCTTATGCCCCTCTGAAGCTAGGGTTTCTTATAGCAAAGCCATTTGCATAGGGTTGCTTACAGCAAATCCGTCCATGGCGACGCGGCACATGAACTTGGCGAAGTCGATCCCTGGGCATGCAAAGATGGAGCTTATGGCGAATTCGACATGCTACCTTAGTTGTTCATGCAGCCAGTGATTTATGTACACAGGTGTTTCCACATTGCAAGCCAACAACAATAATAATAAAATGTAACAAACACGCATGTATTTTATAATTCATTATCTACATGTGTTATACAAACCATATCTAAGGTGGTTGTAGCTTGGGCGCTATTAGGGATTATTTTTATCTATCTAAATAGTTAGCTTCGAATTTTGTCTTACGGGTTTGTGATGATACAATTTGAAGAATACAACAAGCTCATTTACTTGGATGCTGACATTCAAGTGTATGAGAACATTAATCAACTCTTTGATATTCTAGGCAAGAATTTTTATGTTGTGATGGACTACTTTTGTGAAAAGACATGGAGCCACACTCGGCAGTACCAGATCGGTTACTGGCAGCAGTGCCCGGAGAAGGTGCAATGGCCAAAGGAATTAGGGCAACCGCCTTCCCTCTACTTCAACGTGGGCATGTTCCTGTTTGAGCCTAGAAAGTTGACCTACGATATGCTTATTGAAGCCCTGAGAATCACCCCTCCCACGTGCCTCCCATGCCCTTCGTGGAGAGGACTTCCTGGATATGTTCTTCAACAAGGTGTACAAACCTATTCCCTTGGTCTACAATCTAGTCTTGGCCATGCTATGGCGACACCCGGAGAACATGGATTTGGACAAAGCAAAAGTCATCCATTACTGCATTGTTGTAAGTATCTTAATTCTGCCTCGAATTGTATTCACTATGTATGAGATCTTTGGAAAACTTTTAACTCATATCTAGTATATGCAGTCATGGTGGTGCAGGAACATCTATAACGTCCCATCCTTGGACTTCAAATCCACTGACTCGATACCTGATGATGTAGGAACCCCATCGAAACTGCAACAGATGGCCAACAACTCTCTACTGGCTACTGCCATTCCTTGGCCAAACCCTTTGCTCTCTCTTTCACTCGCTGCTTAGGCAACTTAATTATGATATCGGTCGACAGGAGTTTGATTCTCATGAAATGAAAGTGGTCGTGGATTTGTATGCTTTACAAGTGGTCATGCATTTGCGTTACATTATTTGGTTATGTTGTTTTAATAATAATTCAATTCATATCATATTTTCCAAACATATATTTTATGTTTTACTTTTCCTTCTTAAGTTTTATATAGTTCAAAATGGTACATATTATTCTACTTTTCACTTAACTTCTAAGAAATAAGAACGACTACTCATTCAACTCCTCATTAACAAAGCTAGAAACTGAATCAATTGGCTCTACTGGTGCTTCTGAGTTCCAATTTTGATTTTGATTAGGTGATTGATTACTTCGTTGATCATTGGTGTTAGTAGATCAATGGCATAAGGACGGGGGAATCTATTACTGATACAAGATGAGAGATTCTTGATTCCTTATTCAAGAAGAGATGTAGAACTCTAGAAACCATGCATGACCTTAAATCGTGACACTAAAACATTTTCTTTTCCATCATGAAGACTATAGCTTTGAACTATACAATCTATCAACTCTTACCATATCAGGGGCATGGACTTCTTGCTTTCAACTCCCCTTGTTTACATAATTATCATTGTTCTCATGAAAGGTTTTACATATTACTGAGAAAATGCAAAGATATTTTGGTAGGACGCAACATAGAAAATTATTACTGAGGCAAACATGTTGCGAGGGTTGGAAGGTTATGGAAACACGTCAAATTTAATATAAAGTTTCCAATTAACTTAACATAAATAATATCATTTTGTGAGAGTCTTTGTGGCACTCATGAACCTTCACCAACTCAACACATCATTACATGGTATGAATAAATAAGTTAGGGTTTAATTTGTCTATGTGTGGCAACTAAAGGCAATGTTAGTAACCTATATGCCATATGAATGCAAGATAGAGATTGTGCTAAGAAAGAACACTAGTTATCATTCACATGTTAATGGAATGGTGCATATGTTTTAGCACACGACCACATAATGGATAGCTCTCTCTCCTCTGCAAAAATATTTATGGTAATCACACGAAGTTTTGATATAGCATTGGTAGTTGATTTCTCAAAGCTCTTGATTTCAACTTTGAATGATTATAGCTAGCCATAACATAACTTACCTTTGTCAAAAAAAAAAAATCCAAACATTCCCAAGCATATACTTGCTTGCAACACCATTATAAATTTTCATGCATGAAATACATTGCAAATGATATATATTAGCCTGAGTTTTCAATCATTGAGATATAGAACCCAAAGATTGAGATTGGTTGTTGATGACATGGTGACGCATAGTGGTAATGAGAGTTCTTTAATTCACTTTGGCTTTAACAGACATTAAAAATCCACCATTGATGGGCAGATGCCTTCTAGTCATTTGAAAGGATGGCTTCATTTCAATGGGATCTAACCTTGTTAATTATAGTCGACATCTGAAAAAAGTAGTGACAAATTTCACTTTTATGATGAGTGTGCCTACTTGTGTGATCCATAAATTATCGTGGATATTCCACTGGACAATTTGTCACAACATATGTGATCAACTACATTTAAAAATCTGAAAATATACACTATTAGTGTTATTTTTAGTCCCCTATAATACTAGTATATCCCTCATGTTATTATTTTTGTGCACCATAGAACCCCCATATTGTTACAGGTGTGCCCAATAGAAACACATTATTTTTATTGTAGAGCCCTTACATTATTATTTTATGTAGGCTCTAATTATATTTTGACCATTTAGACTCCTATATATACCAAGGAGGTATTATCATTTGAATCATCCAAGAATTTTTCATTTATGTGATGTAAAAAGAGGTTTCCCCCTCGTAGAGGCTTATTTTCAAGTCGTTGATCTATCTTTTCTTATATCTTTGTGATATGGTTACATAAAATTTGGTATTAGAGCATTGCTTACACATCTTCAACCCTTCTTGAGAGTGCATCTGCAACAACATTTTTCTTAATGTTGGTGATCTTACGTGTTGAAGATTCCACATGGGAATATGATTGTTTCATACAAAAGCATCTAGAACTACTCAAGAATTCAGGACAACACTTTTTTGAAGGGGAGGGGTAGTTTAGGTCCCTATAATACTAGTATAGCCCCCATATTGTTTTTATTTTACCCCATAGAAACCCGTTATTGTTAATGTAGAGTTATTACATTATTATTTTATGTGAGCCCTAATTATATTTTGACCCTTTAGACTCCTATATATACCAAGGAGGTCTTGTCATTTGAATCATCCAAGAATTTTGCATTTATGTGATGTAAAAGGAGGTTGCCCCCTCAAAGAGACTTATTTTCAAGTCATTGATCTATCTTTTCTTATCTTTTTGTGATCTCGTTACATAACAGTTGTTCCTCTTTAGATTTTTGGATCTATAGATTAATTTTTATTATGTATGAATGAAAATCAAAATTTATGTAGAAAATAGAGAATAGTGAAACAAAAATTCATAAACCACATTTGACACAATAAATATCAAGGGAAACCCTTTCAAGAGAAAACTTGACTAGAAGGTGAGGCCGCTCTATTATCTTTCTTTGAATAGAAAATAGTTGTGAGTACGAAGAAGTAAGGCATGTGTCCCATGGACGTAAGGCATGTGTCCCATGGACTACTACAGTGCACAATTCCTATTTGTGTTCTCTTTCCCTATCCATCTTGACTACTCTACTCATATATGATGCAAGTGCACTTGAAAGAGCGGAAACCCTTTTTCTCCTAGTGACCCAATTATAACACTACCCAATAGCCTACTCGTGGTTAGGTTTAATTCCATCAACTCTTAAATAGAGTAAAAATATGGAATCTTATGGATTCTTCTTCATCATAATCACGTGGCTAGCCACTTTTCCATGATTTATGGGGGTTTATGTGGCATCTTCTCAAATTATGGTGGTGAAAACAAGAAGGTCAATTTCTGAGTGGCATAACTTTTTCATACAGACTCTGATTAAGGCTTTTCTTGCATCATTAGAAAGGTATGTATTTTTAGAATATGAAAACAAATGTGTCACACTAAATAGGAAAAACTTTACCCCAAAAAATATCATTTATGCCTTAAAATTCTCTCAAAAATTTTCAAAGTCCAATTTTCTCAACCTGGTCTCGCCAATAAAAATGGTCTTGTGAGATGATTCCTCCACTTTTTCCACTCTGAAATAATCAATATGGCTGAAAAAATATAAAATAATCCAATCTAGATCACACCTCCCAATTTTGGGATGCTTTTGGTGCACAAAAGCTTCTTCTAAATTAGAAGAAGAAATGTTTCCTCCACCTTCTCTCGGGTGTACCATATATCCTTTCCTGAAAGTTGTCCTTTCAACCCAATCTACCAAAGGTCATGTGCTACCCTTGTTTTGTAGTTCTATATCTCTCCTACCAAAATTGTATCCTCTTTAACTTTACTTGAGAATTTGGTTCCAAATCCTCTACATAGGATATGACCTATTCCTCTTCCTAATCTAGCATGGAAGGCTTATATAATTTCAAATTCTTTACATGCACAACTAAGTAAATGTTCATGTATGGGGGTAGAATAAGTTTATAGGAGTTATCTCCCACCTTTTCCAGTATCTCAAAGAGACTATATTGTAGAGCCTTGATTTTCTTACAATGACCCTATAGCCTCTCCTTATTCAATTATAACCATATTATGTCTCCCACCTTGAAATACATCTATGTTATGTATTGATCATGCCTAGCCTTATATTTTTCCTGTGACTTCTACAATGTCTCTTGTACCTGTATATGGGTCTTCTTGATCTTATCAACAAATTTTTCATCCCTCAGTTAATCCTATGTAAGATCCTCCCTTACTACTCGTTGCTACCCTTATGAAATATCCTAAGGAAAAGGTGGAAAATATTCTAAACAAGTTTCAAATGGGGACTTACCAGTAAAATTGTTGACTACTATGTTATAAGAATGTTGTGTATATACCATATTTTCATCCCATATCTTTGTATTTTTTACTACACCAATGTATTGTTGACTACATATGTCTACCCATATGTTTTTGGATGGAATGTGGTATACCTCTTAAGATTCATGTCCATCATCTTCCACAATAATATATTTTAAAATGCACTAAGAATTCTTGTGTCCCTATATGAAATTATACTTCTTGGTATACCAAATTGCACTAAAACCTATCAAATGAATAATTTTGTTGCTTATTTCCCGCTGATATGGTATTTTTACAGGGCATGAGAACACACATCGTGTTGAACCTATCAACTACCACGAACAACTAGTGATGCCCCTTCCTTATTTTCAGTAAACCTCCTACAAAGTCCATGGAAATCTTTTCCTAGGGACGAGTGGATATAGATAAGGGGTGGAATAAACCCTATTTACCATCAGTAGTCTTGTTGATACTATAAATAATGCATCCTCTTATGAACCTTGCTACATTTTCTTGCATCTTGGGCCAATACACGTACCTTTGCAAGTTGGCCACTATCTTCCCTGCACCAAAGTGCCTTGAAACCTTTGAGGTGTGAGCCTCTGTAATCAGTTGTAATCGCTCACCTTTAGGTACACATAGCTTATATAGAACATAGATTAACCTGTCTAGGAGATGTCAATCAATTGTGTTGTCACCGTTTTGCACATGACACTAGATCTGTAATTGTTGAAACACCCCCTTGAACTCACCATCCACTAAATATGCCTATGAGTATGCATCATGGCTGAATGGATCCATGTGCATCATAATTCCCAAAGTTGTGATCTTTGATGCGGGTTTCCTTAAAATCATTTCGACCAACTTATTTTTTTTCCCTTTTTATACTTGATCACTAAATGAAATTATTGTAGAAACATTATCCAGTTGTAATGTCTGGTTTGTTGTAGCTTAATTTAGGTATATAGGTATTGTAGTGGCTGGTGATATGCATGGTATATTGTCTCCTTTATCATCATATATTCATTTCCACTTATTCACATCTTACAATAGAGTATATAGATCCTGATCGTAGGTAGGTTATTTAAGAAATTCCCCATGAAATAATTCAAAATTGTATCAAACAAGCATGTCTTGTTGTATCAAGACCACTCCCATAGAATACCCACTCTCATTTGTCTTCACTTCAAAAGGTTGTTGCAATTTTGGTAATGCCATAATTGGTGTCTAATTGTTCTTCTTCTTTAGCTCCTCAAAGGCCTTCTACTGACTGTTTACCCACTAGAAACTCTTACCATTTGTTGTTATGGTTTGGAGTGGTGTTACTACCACCGAAAATGATTCTATGAATTTCCTTAGTCACTATTTCACCCAATTAAACTCCTGATCTCACAAATAATAGTAGGAATGTTAGCCTCTTTCATAAAGGCAATTATAAATCCAAAAATACATAAATTAAATAATATAAAGTTAGGATAAATATATTTATTAAATTAGAATATTTAATAAATATTAGAGATACTTAGAAATAGTATTTTTTTAGTAAAAATAGGACTCTAGAATAGAATTGTTTCCTAGGCTCTAAAATAGGAGTAAAGTTAGTAGAATAGTTAAAGGGTCATTTATTGTAAATGGACACTTGTTGGTTTTCCAAGTGATCCATAACTAGATTAAGTTAGAACATTGAGCTTATAAATAGGTTAGTTTCCTAATTTCATTGTGTACTGTGAGAGTGAGAGTTTACGTTTGTAAACTCCTGCAATTTGTTATGCAATATTTTTTCATGATCAATAAAGTTATGTGTCTGAGGACACTTCTGTATATACAAGGAATTGGTTATTTCACTATTGAATCCATATTGGCAAGATCTATCTTTAGCTCTCCTCCACCTGCAACATAACCCAGATACACCAAATATTTCTATGCAAACTCGGACTTCTTGAGATTTTCTATCAGTTTATGCTTCTTTAATATCTCCAACACCTACGTCAAATGTGATATGTGCTCCTCCCAGGTAGAATTATATACCAATATATCATACAAATAGAGATTGTTGGTGAAAATAGGGCATACCCAAGTTTAGAATCAATTTTTCCAAAAAAAACCTTCAGACATTAGCCTTTTCGACAACACTTGCGAGTAGGTGAAGTCTCACCTAAGGGATATAGGAGGGACTGTAATAACCTAGATAGTGTTATAGTGATGAAGGAGACATAGATCCTACACTATCCATATTATACTTAACATATTGTATCTTCTTATCACTCATAAATAGAAATTTAGGTATACCCATATTCTGTGTATTAAATCCATAATTCATAAATATGTAATAGAATCATACTAGAAATTGCACCACATGTTGCAAAGGAAACGCTGTAAGGTTGTGGTATAGGAAAGAATAGCATATAAGAAAGAAGAGGTAGTAGGAAATTTCTTGGCTCCAATTGATCCTCCAGAATAAGGGATGTAGAATTATGTTTACTGGACCTCAAATCAAAATATCCATATTGGGTAATTGACGTGGAACAGCTTCTTTGTTATTAATTACATGTAAGATGTGTTTTTCATAATGGATGAGACATTTTGGCCAAAGTACTCAAGACCTCTATATGACGAAATCTGCATGTTTTTTTTTTTTCTCTACATGAAGGATGCACTTGGTTTTTATGACCAATTTGGACAGACTTCCATGAAATTATTTTCTTTTATCACATTCGCAGTGTCGAATTCCTCTGATACTACTCCTAGAACTCTAACTCTTCTCCATGCTAGAATTAGTGGAATAAAAACTTATCACTATGACATGTTGTACTTCATATGAGACTACTAAGAAGTTTAAGTATGGTAAATCCACCTTCACTTGTCATTTGAACATAGAGCATAGAGTTATCTTAATCATCAATTTTATGGATAAGAGACATTTGAGCCCTTTTTAACCCTTGGGGATGATTAATTAATCTTAGTTCAGTTAATTTATATTAATAAATTATCTACAATCATATTTCCATAATTCCTCTTTGAACGACCAATATTCCACTTCTTTGGAAATTTTCACCTCAATTAGAATAACAAACATCACGAAGACCCAAAAGTAAGAAGAAAAAATCAGCTCCTAATTAGGGAATCTAGCGACTTTTTAAAGGATCATAATTCAAGACTTTAGTGCCTTTTAAAGATCATTTATTTTCCCATCGAATAAACAGAAACAATCAAATTTTGTAGTGACAAGAATGGGAACAAATTTTAAATGTAATAATTCCCTTCCCTAGTGATAGTACATTTTTCTTTTGAAATGAAATTATTTTCCCGATCTTTTAAATAATAGATTCCTCCCCAAGTGACCCTTTAGAGATACCTTTTTTTTCAACTGATTGCTATAGGTAAGTGTCTTTTGTCTAGTATTTTCTGAGTCCTCCTTACAATTGGAATGTTTCTCTTCCCATAACTCTATCTCAAGTTATAGTTCTAGATTTATCTTGTTTATGAATAAATTGTCTCTATATCACTATTGTTTGTCTCTTTTTGAGTGCTTGCTTGAATCAGTGAGATAATGTAGCTCATATAGATTCCAAAATCCTTGAGTAACCCATTTTCTGAAGAATCCTCTTCTATTTTTAATTCTGCTATTTGGTCCTCCATAGCCTTGTCAACGTCATTTCCTTCTAAAGAATCATACATTATTGATAAGTATCCATTGTCCTAGTTTTCTTCTTCCATATACTTCAGATCTAAATGAATGGAACATGAGATAAGCTTCGTGAAATTTTCCAAATTCCAAGATTTTTCATTGTACTTCTCATGCGTATCAGGGAAAATGGATTCCATATATTAAACGTTATGCCTTTTTAGGGCTTGTTGTAAGGTTGGAAGCTTCTCTTCGCCATGTCTCCTTTCTTCTGTATCCTTGACTTTGATATAAACAATTGTGACCGGCCCTTTAAAGGTAAATTTAGCGTTATTTAAGAAATGAGAATTATGAACATTCATCATTATTGCTAAAGATAAATCATGTCCTCTGAAATAATTTGGAAATTTTAAAAAAATCACATATTTTAAAATTTTTCATCATTAATTTAATTTTTTATATATTAAGAAATAGTATTCATGAATTATGAAACAATTGTAACATAAATAATATATAACAAAAAAAACCATGTGTTTTTGAAATAATAAAATAGTTGTAACAAAAATAATACACAACAATAAAAATTATGTATATTTGGATGTATGAAAATTTAGATACATTTTATTGAGTAAAATTTTAAAAGAATAATGGTTATAAACATTTAAAAATATTTTTAATAAATAATTATTTTTGATCCAGAGTTAAGATTGATTTAGGCCATCTTAGTTCCCCCCTATAAAGAAACTACATTCCACATGAATACCATCGGTTGTATTTATAGTTTATCATTATTTTATTTTATTATTTTTATTTTTTATTTTATTTTGACCTAGTTAAAATGTTCATTACATTATGTCAATCTTTTTATTTAATTTACTTTTATTTTTAATTTTGTGTAGTTTGACATATTCAACATTTTCACTTAAAAGTCACCAAAACCTAAATTCAATCTAACTTATTAAAAAGAAAAAAAACTAACATTATAAAAAACATATTTATTAAGTAAAATTTTAAAAGAATAATGGTTCTAAACATTTAAAAATAATTTTATTAAATAATTAGTTTAGATCCAGAGTTAAGATTGATTTAGGCCATCTTAGTTCCCCCCTATAAAGAAACTACATTCCACATGAATACCATGGGTTGTATTTATAGTATCATTATTTTATTTTATTATTTTTATTTTTTATTGTAATTTGACATAGTCAACATTTTAACTTAAAAGTCACCAAAACCTAAATTCAATCTAACTTATTAAAAAGAAAAAAACTAACATTAAACATATATAAAAATATTTACTTGATCTTATGGCCTAAAATATTTCAATCATCTAACATTTGATCCAATGGCTCAAACATAGACACACTGGCAACTAGGGGAGTTTTTTTCAAATAGTGACGCCTTACGGCGTAAATATAGAAAGAAGGTAATTCATCACATAATGTGAAAATGCAGAAAGTAAGCCAAAATAGATCCTTTTATTATCACTATAAAGTATTCATTCCAATCCTATTTTTAGCGGCTCACCAGCCTCATTGATTAACTCCTTACAAAGAAAACATAAAGTTATGTATGTGCATAAGTATCCAAGACCATATACCATATAACATAGACATCGACATTAACCATATTTTATATCTTGAATTTATCTATCTATAGCTTTAAAGATTTAGGCACAATCTAACCCAAAAGCCCCTTTTTACTATGAGTGGTATGCATTACCATGGGAAAAACATTAAAAAATAAGCATAACATCTTTCCTTATTCTCCACATTTCCATGCACTGACATTTTTTCGACCTTCCTATGAGATTCTCACCTCCACAAATCCCAAAAATTATACCTCAAAATGTTTCTCCAACATGTGCCTAATACTCACATGTGTCTCATCCTCGATCCACTTAGTCTTTATAGCATTCTACTAAAGGAACTATTACCTTCATTTTCATGATAAGCCTTTCAACGATCTATCTCATAGTCTTGACCTTTGCCTTAACTTCATCTGCCTTAGCCAAAATTTGGTGCATTGATCCTATTGTGAAAATAGTCTCCGAATTTTTTTCCTTCTAGAACTTTTCAACAAAGCTTCAAGTACAAGGTCTTCCCTTCCCAAACCCTAAGATAAGTTATCCTGAATAATATTTCCTACTTGAGGTTCTACACCCAGATTTACAAGTTTCAACTAGATTCATTTAATTTTTAAAATCATATCTAGCCCCAAACCACTGCACCTAATTTTTTCACACTATTTTCATGCAACCTCTCAGTTGAAACATAAGGTGCAGGGTTGATAGCTTCTAATTGTTGTAATAAACCAAAGTTTTCCCATCTTCAAGCTACTTTCTAGTAAAGATAAGACTCTATTGGTTAGGGGGTTGAACAAAATCAATGAATTCAAGGTCATGAATACTTGAAACAAGAGTTTTTAAAAGTGAAACACCCAGATGAACTCTTAGAATTGTTGTTGTGTTCAATTTTCTTGGTGGTACATAAACTCTAGGAAATTAGCCCTGCAATATATCAATCAAACTCGGTATCATTGTTTTACTTTTTGTGGACTACACGGGGGTTATGGATACCCATGGCGTCTTAGTTATGGCCTTATTCTTTGATGCTCGCAGCTCCTAACTATACCCATGGCGTCTTATTTATGGCCTTATTATTTCAATATTCTAACCATTTTCTCACTCTGTAACTCTTATTTTCTACCACACTGGATTTATCATGTCGGTATTTTCTCTCCTACTACCTTAGACAAAATGATATCATTCAGATAAGTTTCAAAAATATATATTTTGGTGCCATGTTGCATGGTTTTTTTAGCATCACAATTTCAAATATGTCAGACCCAATCAGATATCCTTTTGTATTTAATTCTCAAGGTGTATATTTCCTTAATCTATGTACTCAGGCAAGTGGACATCCAATCTGCAACCGTCCATGTCAAATATATTGATATGAAAGGATCATCATCATTAGAGTGCACTCATTTTGTTATTAATGGAGTGCCTTTTCATCCATTATGTATCCCTTGTTTCCATCCTATGTGGATGATACTAACATTTTCTAGAGATTTTTTTTGAGATTCAACAAGATGATGAGCTTAGTGAAAAGATTCGCCTTCACTAAATGGGCCTGCAGGCTATTTTTGGCGCAAGTCTATTTTTAGACTATGCCTATTTTTAGACATGATGATCATATTTCAGAATTTACAGGATGCTATTTTTGGATGGTTGATCAAGCTGGAAAAATAAATGAAATCCAATTTTTAGAATATTGGGCGAAGTCTATTTATAGATCGCTGATCTAAAAATAGATGCATGTTGATTATTATTAGCTCTTAATAATAATCAGACACTAAACAACAACATGTTCTCTTGGAGCACTTCAGTTTAGTGCACAGATGTGGCATATCAGTGGACTGAGGGAATTATGCAATTCCCAAGGGTTTACTGGAGCTAATTCATGGAGGACTCAGTTAGAACTCAAATGGCAGAGTTATGACACAGTTGGAAGAAGTAGTTATGGAGTTGTATTTAGTTTAACTCAGTTAAACTCAGTTGAGCTAGTTGTATCTAGTCTAACTGATTGATACACTAGTGAGAGTGGAGTGAATTAATTAGTTAATTAATTCACAAATAATAACTCATTAATCAACTGAAAAATATAGCAGTTAACTATAGTGCATGGCAGTTTCAGTGGAGACCCAGTGGAGAGGTAGGTGAAAGGGCAAGATAGACTATCTGTTGTGACTATAGTGATGCATTGATTGCATCACACACATATTGGAGTTGCCAATGAGGATTTTTCAGTCAAGTCAAGGGTAATTCGAATTCATTCAGAGATATTCTTCAGTAGGGATTGCGCAGTGGAGGCAGGCTAGCAGGAGGCAAAGATCGGTACATGGATTTGCAAGATTGGTCTTGATTAGTGTATGATGATTGTATTGTACTGAGAGCTTGATAAGCTTTGTATGAGGATTTTCATATGATCTCCATGATACATAATATATAGTTGGGGTTTTTAGCTTCAGGCTTTCCCGGTTAAAAACTGTGTTATGTACGATTGATTATTTTTGTTTATGCTTCACATGTGTGTGCAATTAATTTTTCCGCAAAAGATTAACAAGTGGAATTGATTTAGTATTTTGCATAAATTTAAATAGTGTGAGATCAGGTGAATCAAGGACATATGCATGCTTAGTGCATATAATTTCTACAATTTTTCCCTTGATATCTTCCCTATTTTTCCTTCTTGTTAGTGCTTGACATATGTCTACCACTTTGGCGGATCTGCACAGTTTTGTGATGTTTCTATTTCACTACAAAGACCTTCCTATGACAATATAAAATATTTTATTTTTATCTTCTCCCATATTTTCTATGTGGACTATCATCTGAACATAAAAATAAAAATACTTTTTTTTTAATTGTGTGAAAGTTTTGTTTCTCCTATAGAGTTTCAATCTCCTTCCATTAAAAAACCCTCTACAAGTTCCATGCCAAGATTTTCTAACTAGAAAACTCATGCCTATATCACACACCTGATTGTATATGGTCCTAACCAATGCATTCTAACTTGCCTGGATTCTTCAAAAAATTATTATAATACAGCAAAACCAAGTCTCTTGGTTGGAAATTTTTCTATTTTATAGATCTGTCATGCTAATATTTTTCGTGTGTTTTTTTCAAATTTTGATGAAATCCTTCCACTACGTGGTCTTCCTCTAACTATAGCAGGATTTATCATCTCTACTTTATTGAACCTGAATTGGTCAAGTCCATTATGGCAGTAATGCACAAGCTCAGTACCAAGAACTCCAAAGGAATCACTACTTAGTGTCCATATACTTATTTGAAAAGTGCATGTCCTATCAATTTCTTATAGGTTTGTACTTGCAGGTTCCTTGGATCATCCTCCTCTTCACATTATTCTATGAAATTATAGCATTCCATTAATTTTTTAGCAAACTAGGAATGTCTTTGCGTAGAGCATAAGGGTATTGGTTTCTGCATAGTTTTGCCTTCTAGTGTAAAAATATTCTCTTTTACAATCTGCAAACCTATATCGACTTAAATACCATCTTATTCAAATCTAAAATTCACCTTGAAGTTTTAATTCATCTCTCCCCACTCTTTTTTCCTCTATGCGCTTCTAGATTTGTATACTAGTTTTAACCTTTTAGGGATAATATCAAATGTGTGTATGAACATATGTACCCACTCTTCTTCTGGTATCTTTTTCTTAGTCCATGCTGCAACACAACCTTTGAGATGGGTGGTAGGGAAATTCAACCCAGTATACTTAGATCCAACATCCCTTGTATCCAACCTGAACCTTATCTGTATCAAATTCTTGTATTTCTACTTTCTATCTTGTCTCTATGTGCAATCCACCAACATGCGGGATTTGCTTTCAGGGCGATTTCTAGGGCTTGCAACCTAATTTTTTAAGGTACTTGTGACTCAAATTATTTCACAAATTCATATACATATGTTACACCATCAAACTTCAGGGGATCATGTACCTTTATCCCAATATATCATATTGAATGTCAGCCAATATGAGCTCATCTTCTAGTGGATACATATGATGCCTTTGTTGCCAATTTTCAAGTGTTTCTTTTGAATATGAGGTGAAATAATTAATGTTATTCAAGCTTAACACACCATAAGAAATTATATTCACATAATCATCCCTGCACGTAGTTAGATTATATATGTTTTCAATATATTCTATGTTGAATCCTTCCCTCATAGGTTCCACATATTAGTCTTCTTCTGTCATATCTAATGGTGCAGTGAGCCTCAAGTATCCTGTCTCAAATATCATTTGTTTTTTTTTCAAGTTTATTATGACCCAATTATTAAAATCTTAGTCAATTCATAGTAATTTATGGTATGGGTTGGTATCATCCACAATCTCTATGACTTAAAAATCATCAATACTCCTGACTTCATCAATGTTGACTTCTACTGCCTGCAACCTATAAATAGGTCAAAAATATTGTATTGGTTTGTTATAATTAACTAGACAGGTGACCAAGTCAACTTTGGCCTCCCCATCATCTCCCATGTCTTCTTAGGAAAAATATTTATGTCCAACCCTAGATCAAAAATAATGTTTCCATGTCATAATTTTCAATTTGCGCATTAAACCTGAATTCACGTTTGTCATTTTCTTGCATAAAAGTTGTTTAAATTTGTGTCGAGAGGTCTACATGGTAGGAAATTCCCACTCGCATGCACACATATCAATTATTATGCACAACTTTTGGTTGGTATATTCATCCACTATTAGTTCTAAACAACTCTTCAATAAATTTTTAATGGGACTTACTTCTTCAGTAGTTTATGTAGGTGCAAACTTATTGTAGACTAGTGGCATGTCCAATAAAAGTATTTCTTGTTGTGTAATAGAGCTTAATGGAACGCATTATTATGTTGCCAATTCCCTCTTAGCTTCTTATACATGTCTTATTATTTCACTGGATCGAATCTTGGAGTCAAATTCTATGAATTTTTGTACCCATTAGGGTGGCTAGCTTACTTGTCTAATTACACATACTTTGATCCTGATCCCTCCATGCATAACTACTCCAACCTGTGGGTGGTCTTTTCATGCTTCGGTGACTATCATTTATACATTTTTACCTCCTTTCTCTTGCCACTCCACAATATTTTGAAGTAAATCTTTCATACATGATCCAATTTTTTATTGTATGTAGATGTTGTGCATGGGTTAGGTTAATCTCGTGCAATGTATCCTGGTTTCCCATATTCCAAATCATTCCTCTACCTCATCCTTGGAATTTGTGTCCTCTTCCTTGCATCCCTTGACCTCTACCTTGATTATAATCTTAGTGATGGTTATAGGTTTGTGCTTCTGCTTCAGATCCCTTAGCCTCCTATACTTTGTACGCATTGGTAGTGCGCTCTCTCATCAAATATAGTGTGCAATATGTATAAATGTTCTGTCCTACTGTCTTAAAAAATTCACACAACAAAGTTATGACTGAGCTTTGGTACATTCACATCATAGGATAGGTTATATGTATATGACCCCATACTCTAAAAAATGTGTACCATAGTCCCCTTCCTTGAGCTAAAGGATTTGCAAATCTTTTGGCCATGTATAATGTCATAGTTCAGCATTCATTTTGATGAATGTGCTAGAAATACATCAACCAAGGGGTCTTCCCGATGTGAAGTCTCAATTATCCCTCACATTTTTTGCAGTAGGAGCCCCATCCAAAATATTGGCTTGGATTCTAGTTATATTATAGATAGTCCTTGTATCTAACTGTCAACAAGAGACAGGAGTGCACACATGCCTTAGAAAAGAAAGGTCAGTGTTCCTGATGAGTGTTCAATTGCATGTGTGTCAAAGTTCTTCTACTGCAGAGAAGGAGAAAAGTGAGCCTCTAAGAGAGAGGTAATACTACCACCCAAGAAGAGACACACGTGAACAAGAATGATTTGTCTCACATCCAACCTAATATTCCACAAAGGATGTGATGGTCATTACAACCAAAAAATGAGAAAGGTTTGTCTAATATCCAGTGGAATAGTCCACAAGCATGTGACAACGATAACAAAAATTAGAGCACATTATCAATAATATAAGTACTAAAATAACTAAAATATTTCAACTACCTTAGCACAAGGGAAACAAAACATGAAATACAAACATCCACATAATAGTATTAAAAATATCCATAATCCATGCATGAAGGACGTGTTGGCCCATAGGGATTTTGATATTAAGTAAAAATTCCAAGGCACATGTATCCAATTAACACCACTAGCTCTAGTAGTGGAGCGTTGGAGCCACTCCATGCTCCTCAAAAAAACTATCTTATCTCTCTAATGCCTTGCGAGAGGAGCCAAGGTGAAAATTCCTTTGCTCATACAATGAGGAAGTATATATAACCAAGGGTGACTCTTTGACTACCCTCATGATTTTTTGACTTCTTAGGACTTTTAAACTTACATGACTCTTCACATTCCATGTGTGTCTTTTGGACTTCCACTTTACAATACATTTTGAATACAATATACATGGTGCATAATCGTGATGTTGCATATGACCACTCATGACATGATATGGCATGACACTCCTAACATGGACTGCTTGATGACATGGTAATGTCAAGCCACTATTTCTGCTGAGATTTGAGCTTCTCCATGAAATAGTTTTCCTTTCACCTCTACATTCCTTGGTGATAAGGTGTCTTCAATGATCTCAAGTCTTGGATAGTGGTCCCAAACTAGTGTCATTTTTCTTTCTCCTGATCAATCAGCTTGTAAGTTCAGCTAAAAGAGTGTCTTTGAGAATTTTCCCCTACTTCTTCTCCTTCTCAATCATCTTTCCATGACATAATAGAGTACATGTTCCTGCAATTCACTCATGACAAGACGAAATCAATCTGAAAACCCCTATCCTAAGATGATGCATTCTGGTCCATGAATTGATTCTAGAACAAGTGACAGGTCAAAAAAGGAGGCTCATTGACTGCATATATGTGTATTTTATGAAGGAAATGGGAATGCTTGAGCCTTGACATGGTGTAGTGTGCATTTTAGTTTAGGTGAGGGACAAGACTGCATAGTTTTCAAAGCTAGTGGGACAGGTTGAAGGGACGGGCACTAGGAGAGCTTATTGCGCATTTTTAGGGGTCAAGGAAGGCCAGGCTACTATAGGGATGCACATTTCAAGGACTCAAGGAATTATATTGAGTCTTTTGGTTGTGACGTCCATAGTTCAGGTCATGATTTGGCGATTCCAGAGTTCAAGGTCAAGGCTTGGCCACAGAAACTACGTAGTGCAGCATTCCTAGGAGGCAGGAACTTTGCACTACATAGTGCCAGTAATAAAGGTCACAGGTAGTGGACTGAGACTACACAATATGTAGCTGAGGGTATTTCGGGTGACTTTAAGTTGCTTTGTCGGGAATTTTACCGAAAAATTACTAAGTGTTGGACCGATGAGATCGGTGTGAACGATATTGAAATTTGACTGTGATCATATACTTAGCATATTCTGATGACTCAACCAACATATATCATCCATGACATACAAACACGGGATTCCCCTTCATGTGATAGCTTTACGACCAGTTATGACAAGTGTGACACCAAGGATACACTTTACGACGAACGTAGCGACACATGTACGACAATGCTCAAAACTTTGGAAATGAGTGCGACAAGTACTTACAAGTTTATAACAACTCATTTTCACAAATATGACCTCTTATAACCACTAGAACAAGCTCATGCATACAATGTGATAGCCAACTTGCCAAAAAATGACTTTTTTCCTATCTTGCGAAAGGGATCACAACATTCTAAGAAAACAAATAAAATGAACTTCAAGTTTGCAAGAATAATGAACAAGACCAAGAAAGGCTCCAAGATTTTGTATAGGAAAAAAATTTGGAGGGGGTTGTAGCAGCTACAACACTTTGCAATGCACTAGTAGAATTCCAGCTTCCATTTCTCAGTTAACTTCTTTTGTGCAGGGCCTTGGTTCTTTAGGGAGTATTGATTCATCCTGGAGATCATTTTTGTTTCCCCAATTACCCTATGAATAGATGAAGCCTCCTCATGAAGTTTCATTTTAACTCAAAAAACATTCAACATTATCATAGTGTTTCAAGAAGGGAAGGGTAGTGAAGCTCGCGAGTTTAATGTTTTCAGAGTATAATTTTTTCATCTCTAGTGGCTCTCCTCTGCTAGTAGGCCTGGACAGTACCCTGACGGAGTCACTACAGGAACACAAATATTTCTCTATTGTAAGTGAGCCTGAATAGTACCCCAACATAGTTCCTTTCTTCACCTTTCTTCATAGGAATCCTTTCTCTTATTTCTCCTTTATTTATTTATTTATTTAAAGAGGATTGTGCATTAGCACTAATTCATTTTGGGCAGAAGAGGGATCCTGAATTATTGAGAGGAAGAGAGATTTTTCCTTCATAGAATGATATAGATACCTCTAATTTAGTTTTTATCATTTATATTTTCACCTTCTCCTTTTATACTGATTGGATAAGCATGAAAACACCAAAAATAAAGAACCAAATATAAGCACAAAGTTTCTCTAATAAACACAAGTTCATGTTTTGCCCAAAACTCTCCTTATGAATGGATTTATTTTCCGTCATAACTTCATCGGCCAAAAGAAATAACCAAAACAAGGAAGATGTACCAAAGGCTAACAAAATGTTGAAGTGTCACAATATTCCTTACACTTTAGCCACACAAATAGTAAGAAGCCAAGACATTTCCAAGCATAACACTTATCCACATGATGAAAACAAAAGGATACAAACAATAAGAAAGAAAAAAATGCAAGGAAATACAACACACAACAAGGAAACAAAACCAGAATACAAGAAAAAGGAGCTAAATCAAATCATAATGCAAGAGAAAAGTAAGAAATACAAGAGAGACTAATGATAACAAGACAGGATGGGTGCAAGATAAGGAAAACTAATATCTAGCTAATCCTACTCCTAACCTAATAGCTAGTAGGCCAAGGTCACGTGTAATGAAATTTACAGTGAATCTAGCGTGGTTGTTCTTGACCTGCATCCATAGAGATATGAACAATTAAAACAAATATAAAGTAATTTGTGACAAAAAAAGGATAAAAACTTGAATATCTTGCACAAAATTTTGAGGGTATTTCCTTTCAGTAAAAATATAATTCATAGCCACGACTTCTAACCAATTTATGATCTTACCTCTTTGATGAAAACCATCATTCAACAAACCTATGAAGCTTCCTACGAATGTGTCTCCATCTGCACCAAACTCCTTAGCAAGGGTGAGGCAAAATCGAAACTTGTTATTTGCGATGGAGCTTTCCCGATAAGATTGTTCCAATCATTCAACGATTGGATCATAAAATTCCTGATGACCCTCTTGGAAAACCCAAAATATTTTAAAATATGAATTTTAAATTAGAGGCATGGGATTATGATGGGAATCTTGTCAGGGAAAATAAATTTTATCATATTCATTAGTCATTTCGAGACAGTGGGGACCTAGTGTAACCATCAGCAAAGGCTGAAGTGCCTCAATCACTCGTAAAAAATATGAATAGTGAGATGTTGAATGATGAATATAGAAGGATGTAAAACAACTGTCATCGAATATGGTAATGAAAAAACTATAGGTTGAATGACAATCATTAGTGACCGAATAATTATCAAATGGGCTGATTAAAGCATATGATTCCCAATTTGAAATTATCCAAGATAAATAAGTTTGGAAAAATCTATGAATGCTCTAAACAATCAAACCAAGTTCCTCATAAGCTAAATGTGACAAGCCATTTTCCTATAACTGGTGGCAAACTGCACAAGCATCATAATCACAAAAGGAATTTAAAATGGATGTCAGCACAACAAATTTATGGGACCAATCACGACATGGTGAATGGAGAAGAAATTGATTCGCATAATAACACAAGCATTCATTCACATTCAAGAGTATTTCAGGTATGATGAAGAACCAAATTTGCGATATGATGTCCACAAGGAAATCCAGGAACTATTGATCATGAAAAAAATGTGATTGATATGATTCCTTCAGCCAAAGATGGTATTTGGAATGATCAAATTCGCAATTCCATGAATCTATGAGTGACACACATTCCAAACCTGAGTTTTATGCAAGATATTTTCATGAATATGAATGAACCAAAAAAAAAATCTTGAATCCGATGAGAAGCAAAAACTTGAAAGCTTGAAAGACTACATCTGAAATACCAAACATCTTCGAGAAAGATATTTACATCAAGTGAAACCACACAAAGATAAGGATTGTGTGAGAGAAACCATATATGACTTAGTTCAGGGGGCTTACCTAAGTCATGAGATCCTGACATAACCATCAATAGAAGTTGAAGTGCCTCGATTCCTTGGTAGGTCCCAAAACTTTCCAGGATTGTAAAATTGCATTTTGAAGCTTGACTCAGATCATGCACGGTTTGAGGATATTTTCTACCACTGGACTCAATAATACCATTTCTTACCAAATGAAAACTATCTCTATCACTGATTTTACCATATTTTCCAATTTCAAAAACCATATTACTCAAGTCTAAATGTTCTTCTAAACGAAAATTTAAAGATGAATGAATTAGGGAAATTTCGTGAGAAAGTTGATTTGAAGAGTAGTCTTCATGCAGGATAAGATATAATGAGGGGTGGGAAGAGTTCTCAATGATTTCGCTGTTTTCAATTTCATCACAAATAATCTCACCGCCTTATGTCAATCGAGAAGATAAATCATCGGATGAAGAACCTAAGGAGCATGGATTATCTTCGTCGCAAGTAGATACATCGCAAACTATGGAACACAAGGAATAGTGAGATAGAGGGTAAGTTTAAATGAGCAAATATTCTTTGACAAAAGCAAATTTTCGATATAAAGTAAAATCTTCATGAGAGACTAAAATATCAGTTGATATGCTTGGGAATTCGTGATTGCATACATCAACATATTCGTCATCATTAGAATGGTTATTTTCCAAGGCTACAGATTGATCAAAATAATTGATTACATTTGATTCACCACTGAGATTAGTAGATCAAAAATCATCCAAAGATGGAAGAGCATCATCTTCAATGAAGGATTTTGGAAATGTTGGAAATATGATGCAGAATTGTTGTCCTTGATGGCAACCCACTGAGTGAAGATGAAGACATGCGACTGTTGACATGTGTTGTCCTTGATGGCAATCCACCTGATGAAGTTATTCTTGACTTGATGGACTTGGTGAATGATGTAAATCTGATGTGATATGATGCTAAGAGTTGTCCTTGAAAGGCAACCCACTTGATGAAGATGATGACAATCCACTTGATGAAGTTGTGCTTGCTAGAATATGTTCTTGATGAGCTAAATATAATGTATCTACAGTGTGTACAGAAGGCAGTGAAGAAAAGAAGTCAGCATGTGCTCAATCTTGATGAAAAGAGTATGTCTCTAGGTATACGCGGATCTGTCTAGGGGAAGTCGCGTATGCACGCGGAAAAGAACGTTCCAAGTCGCGTATGGGAAAAAGCGCTCAAAAAGTGCAAAACCAAGGGTAACCACCATGGCATTGACCCATTGTATTGGGTAATGATCCACCTAATTGACCCCGTCCAGGTAGTTTTGGGCTCATGGTATTGTTTTGGCCCATGGTATTGAAAAAGGGGCTCATGGTATTGAAAAAGGATAAACCTATATAAAGAGATGAAATTCATTATGAAAATCATGAGTGTGGTGCAAGATGTCTGAGCTTGAATGAATACTTCTCTCTGAAGTAGATCTGAATGGAAAGGGTTACACTTGAATGATAAATCTGAATGTATGATGCACCAATGATGAAGAAGGGGATCTAGATCTGAAATGTACTTGTATCTACTAGATCTTCTTATGGAAGGATTAGATTTGAATTTAGGCGAACATATGTCTGAAGTAAAAGGGTATATCTAAACAGAATTGCAGATCTGAAGAAGTAGGCTTTTGTACAGAAGTATACGCGAGTTTATGTGGATGGAAGCGCGTATATACGCAACATCAGTGAAAGGAAAGCGCGTATGAAAAACTAGGGTTTGCTGAAGTCTGTGGTAAGAAATGTCTGATCTAATCTGCTGTGTTGCTGCTATCTGTATTCTATTGTTCTGAGTTTCCTGTATCAGTTTGGTTGTATGGTTGAGCTTGAAAGGATGAAAAGGGTCTAGTCTGAAAATATGATGAAACGTGGCCTGCAAGTTGTGTTCTATTAAAGTTGTTGGATCCAGTGTGAAAATTGATGAAACGTGGTCCAAGGTGGTGCTGAGGGTTGTAGCCTTCAGTCAGGGGGTTGTAGCTCCCTTCCAGGTGAGGCTGGTAAACGAGATCGGGGGGTCGTAGCTCCCTTCCAGAAGAGGCTGGTAAACGAGTCAGGGGGTTGGAGCTCCCTTCCAGGAGAGGCTGGTGAACGAGCGCAGGTGGGTGCCTGCGTGCTGGTCAAGTCTGCGCCAGCACATATGTTGTAAGATGTTTTCTCTATAATAAAATATTGAAGGCTGAGCAACTGCAGCGGTGGTTTTCTCCCGATTTTGGTTTCCACCTAAAAATCCTGGTGTTCATGTGTGATGCTTTGTGTGATGGTTTATTCTGTTCTTACTGCACATGTTTACTGTTTATTGAACATCTGATGAATGAATGATGGAATAATATAAGTGAAGATTTAATGACAGATCTAGATCTCTGTGTATACGCTAGTTTCATAAAGGGGATCCGCGTATATACGCTAGTTTATTGAAGGAAAGTAGCGTATGGGTTTTAAGGAATGAAAAAGTAAAAATATTTGATTATGCAGTAAATACTGATTCACCCCCCCCCTCTCAGTATTTTTCCCAACAATTGGTATCAGAGCAGGTTCTTCTGCAAAAGCTTGATCACTTGAAGAAGATTTGTCGCAATGGGAAGTCAAGAAGGAGTAATGTCTATAAAGCCACCTCTATTCAATGGAAGCAATCTGATATTCTGGAAGGTACATACAAAAGCATATTTGCAAAGTCTTGGTGCAGATGTATGGGCAATCGTGGAAGAAGGTTATCAATACCCGGCAAGTATTCCTACTGATGCAGCAGAAAGGAAGAAGTGTGAAACCAATGCCAAAGCAGTAAATGTCTTGCTAGGAAGCATGTCTGAATCAGAATTTTCTAAAGTGATGCAGCTACATTCAGCAAAAGAAATATGGGACAAAATCATTCTGAGCTATGAAGGAGACACAAAGGTAAAAAATGCAAAACTCCAAACTCTTAGAATTGAATATGAAAATTTGAAGATGCATAGTGATGAAAGTGTTGCCAGTTTCTTTCTTCGTCTAGATGATATTGTAAATCGGATGAGAAATTTGGGTGAAACCATGGCTGATACTACTCTGGTGGAAAAGGTCTTGAGATCTTTGACTTCAAAATTTGACTCTAAAGTTTCTACTATTGAAGAAAGGCAAGATCTGCAAACTCTTTCTGTTGTTCAATTACATGGTACTCTGACTGCTTTTGAAATGAGACAAGGAGGTCCTTCTCAAATAAGAGAAGCTGCTTTTAAGGCATCTACAAAAGGAAAGGAAAAGGAGGTTGTCAAAGAATCCAGCTATGTATCCGATGAAGAAGAAGCAAATTTCGTGAGAAAGCTCCAACTAGCTACTGGAAGATTCAAAGGTAAGCTTCCCTTCAAATGTTTTGAGTGTGGAAAAGTTGGTCATTATGCTGCAAAATGTCCTTATAAAAGAAAAGAAGTAGTAAGAAGGAATAAGAACCGATCTAGCTCTAAGAAAAGTTACTATGCTAATGAAGATAGTGATGAGTCATCCAATAGTGAGGAAGAATGTGAAGAAGATCTTAGACTTCTCATGGCATTTGAACAAAAAGAAGAAAATGATACTTTTATGGATGCTCTAGAGGAAAACGATTTTCTTGAAGAAAATAATCAACTCAAACTACGCTTAGAAGATTACAAAATTCTCTTAGAAGAACAAAAGATAATCAGAGAGACCATTGAAAAGCAGCTTGAAGAAGCAAAGAAACATATTGAAAAACTAGAATGTGAAGTGGTAAGTCAAAGAAAAGAAGTTGAGAAAGCAAAAACCTTGAATCTTAGATTTGCTAAAGGATCTGAAACCTTAGATGAGATCATCAAGGTACAACGTTCTCCTCTTATAAAGACAGGTCTTGGATATACCAGAGAATCTTCTCAAACTTCAGCACCAAACTATCTAAAAGCAGTTACAGGTGGTTTACATCATTCAGCCACTCAGCAAGGGAATAAAGGATCTCTACAGGGAAAGCAGGACCATCTCAATTCAAGGAACACTAACAGGGATAGCTTTCAAAGACACTTCAACCAACAGGTAAATTCAAATAGAAGATTCCATGATTGCAGAAATTTCTACTTCAATGGGCAATGCTTCACTTGTCACAATTTTGGTCATAAAGCTATTCAATGTGTTGCATATAAAACCATCATGACAAGAGAAGCAAGAAAGAAAAGGTTGGATACTGAACCAAAGAAGAATAGCTATAACAATTTTTCTCCTCTTCAAAGTGAAGTTGAATGTACTTATTGTAATAACTTTGGCCATGAAGAATCTGAATGCAGGAACAAGATCCAACCAAAAGAACATGTTCCCTCAAGCTCTAAAATATGGAAAAAGAAAGAACCACCAGTTGAAAATTGTGGGATAGCATTATTTGCGGAAGGTGAAGAAAATCAATGGTACATTGATAGTGGGTGCTCAAGACACATGACAGGTGACAAAAGCAAAATTCATACTTATAATGCTCTAGAAAAAGAAAAGAAAGTTACATTTGGAAATGATACTCCTGCTGTAATTAAAGGAAAAGGGTCAGTTTTTCTAAAAGAAAAGGTGAAGGCTAAATATGTCATGTATGTGGATGGATTAAGGCATAACCTGTTAAGTGTTAGTCAAATGTGTGATCAAGGAGCAGAAGTGGTATTCAGTTCCAAATAATGTGTGGTTCGTGATCTCGATACAGGTAAAATCATTATAAAAGGAAAAAGAAATCCAAGCAACCTGTATGTACTAAACGGCATAGATCAATGTTACTTAAGCAAGTCTTCAGAAAATTGGCTATGGCATAGAAGGCTGGGGCATCTGAGTTTCTCTCAAATCAACAAAGCAAGCAGACTTCAAGCTGTTCGTGATCTTCCCAAGGTCAATATTCCGGAAAGTACCATATGCAAATCTTGTCAATTTGGTAAGCAGACCAGAGTACGATTTAATGCCAAAGAAGGATCATCAAGTAAGCCTCTTGAACTCATTCACACTGATATCTGTGGACCTATGAGGAAAAATTCATTACGTGGGGAAGAATACTATATCTTATTTATTGATGACTACTCTAGAATGTGTTGGATCGGGTTCATTAAACACAAAGATCAAGCAATTGAAAAATTTCAGAGCTTCAAAGCATTGGCAGAAAATGAATTAGATCTAAAAATCAAGTGTCTTAGATCTGATCGAGGAGGAGAATATTCATCAAATGAATTCTTTGATTTTTGTGAACAACATGGCATTAAAAGACAATTCTCTGTAGCAGGCACTCCACAACAAAATGGTGTAGCAGAAAGAATGAATAGAAAAATTGTTCAAATGGCTAGAGCTATGCTTGCTGATTCTGATGTTCCTGACATGTTCTGGAGTGAAGCAACACATACAGCAGTTAACATTCTCAATAAGGCTCATGTTCGGGTAAATAGTGACAAAACTCCATATGAACTCTGGTATGGCAATTCTCCCACTGTGAGGCATTTTAAGGTTTTTGGAAGTAAATGCTTTATCATGGAAGTAAATGCTTTATCAAAAATAATGATGAAAAGCTTGGCAAATTTGAACCTAGATCAGATGAAGGGATATTTCTTGGTTACTCATCGTCAAGCAAAGCATTCACATGTTACAATAAAAGGCTTCGAAAGGTTGTTGAATGTATTGATGTTGTTATTGATGAGTCTCCTGTAGCTCCTAAAGAAGAAAAACAAACAACAAAAGAAGATGATAGCGACATATGGCCTTCTACATCAGATAGCAATGATATAGACAGTGGATCCAATGAAGAACCTGAAGATGATCTATCTGAAAAAGCTCCATTCAGATATGTTCAAAAGAATCATCCTGAATCTCAAATTTTGGGTGACAAGGAATCTGGGGTACGAACAAGGAGAACTCTTGTGGGATCTTCTAATCATTTGGCACTCATATCCACAATTGAACCACCCAATGTCAATCAAGCAAGCAAATATGAATGTTGGAGGCAAGCCATGAATGAAGAACTTGATCAAATTGAAAAGAATGACACTTGGGAATTGGTACCAAGACCACATGATAAAAATGTCATTGGAACTAAATGGATTTTCAAGAACAAGCTAAATGAGAATGGGGATGTTGTAAGAAACAAAGCTAGATTGGTTTGAAAAGGGTATACTCAACAAGAAGGTATAGACTTTGAAGAAACTTTTGCTCCTGTAGCTAGACTTGAAGCCATAAGAATGTTTCTTTCTTTTTCAAGTTATCAACAAATCAAAGTTTATCAAATGGATGTTAAATCTGCGTTTCTTAATGGTGATCTAGAAGAAGAAGTATATATAGAACAACCGGAAGGATTCATTTTGGGAAATGATGAAAATCTTGTTTGTAGACTTAAAAAGGCTCTATATGGTCTCAAACAAGCTCCAAGGGCATGGTATTATCGTCTTGACAAATATCTTCATCAACAAGGATTTTCAAAGGGGTCTGCTGATAGCAACTTATACACAAAGTTGAAAATGATAAACTATTGATTGTGGTTGTATATGTTGATGATATCATTTTTGGGAGTAACGAAGAATCTATGAGTCAAAAATTTGCTTCTGTCATGCAGCAAGAATTTGAAATGTCCTTACTTGGGGAACTAACATTCTTTCTTGGGTTACAAGTGCATCAAACTGCAGATGGTATATTCCTATCACAAGTAAAATATCTTAAGCAAATTCTGAAGAAATATGGCATGGAAGAATGCAAACCTGTAAGTACACCAATGATAACCGGATGCAATCTCAGTTCTCATGATGATTCTCCCACGGTGAATCAACCAGAATACAGATCAATGATAGGAAGTCTACTTTATCTCACTGGGACTAGAACAGACATTATGCATGCAGTTGGGATTGTTGGACGATTCCAAGCTAATCCAAAAGAGTCTCACCTTCAGGCTGTTAAAAGAATTTTCAAATATCTTCAAGGAACTCAAGACCTTGGTCTATGGTATCCAAAGAATGCTGATCTTACTTTTCATGCTTACACTGATGCAGATTGGGCTGGAAGTGTTGATGATCGGAAAAGCACTAGTGGTGGTGCATTCTATATGGGACCCCGGTTAGTATCTTGGTTCAGCAAGAAGCAAAATTCTATTGCCTTATCTACAGCAGAAGCAGAATATGTGGCTGTCGCATCTTGTTGCACTAAACTCCTTTGGATGATGCAAACCTTACAAGATTTTCAAATCAAGTGTACACCACCTGTCCCCATTATGTGCGACAATACAAGTGCCATCAGTATTTCAAAGAATCCTGTTATGCATTCGAAGACCAAGCACATTCCCATCAAGTATCACTTCTTACATGAACAAGTGCTTGAACAAAAGGTGAAGTTGGAGTATGTTCCCTCCAAAGAACAAGTTGCTGATATTTTTACCAAACCTCTGCCCAGGGAAGCGTTCGAGTATCTAAGACAGAAGCTGGGAGTATTCTCTGCCAGTCAAAAGAAAAAATCTGCATAAATTTAGAAGATGGCTTGGGATACGCGGGTTTCCTGAAACACAGTCGCGTATATACGCGAGTTACTGCACAGAAAACCGCGTATGTCTGATTGCTGACAATTTTCTGCTTGGAGTCAGCTCTTTTCAGCACAGCTGCAGTGCTGTTTGGTATCTCTGATACTGTTTGGTAACTCTGGTGGTGTTCCAGTTCTCATAATTCTTTTTCTAATGATTTAATGAAGATGCCTTGATAATTTGTTGATGAAAGTGTTTAGGATGCACAAACTAAGGGGGAGCCTTAGTCTTACAAAAAGAATGCTTGGATGCACAGATTCAGGGGGAGCATTAGCGTTGCTGAGTATAATGCATTGTTGGCATTATGTTTGTTCTGAAATATGTTCTCATTCTTGAGGACTTTCTGGTGTTGGTCTTAATGTCATATATGTAATTTGATGAAAAGATCATGTTGAGACCCATGATGTCAATCTTGTAATATTCAGTCATGTAAGGACTTGTCAAATGTTGTAAACCCACTTGGTTGGGTAGCTGAGTCAAATGTTGTAAACTCACTTGGTTGAGTAGCTGAGTCACATGTGTAAACCCACTTGGTTGGGTAGTTGAGTCTCATATGTAAATCCACTTGGATGGATAATTGATGTAAGTATGAGTCTTTGGTGATAGAGTCATGTACGTCATTGAAAAATATGTTTGAAAATTCAGCATGCACTCAGGGGGAGCTTGGTCACTTCAGTATACATCAGATCTGCAGAACGCTTCTTCTACATGAGGAGAAAAGGGGGAGAGTATGTTGGTGTTGATCCGCCCTTTGCCCTTGATGTCAAAGGGGGAGAGTGACATGGTGTTTGAATGCAGATAATGGTGTCAAAGAATTGGGAGAGTGACATGGTGTCACTGTACTTATCTGTTGTGGTAACCAAACACCATCGTCGTTGCCATCAAGTCCAAAGGGGGAGATTCTTGGAAATATGATGCAGAAGTGTTGTCCTTGATGGCAACCCACTGAGTGAAGATGAAGACATGCGACTTTTGACATGTGTTGTCCTTGATGGCAATCCACCTGATGAAGTTATTCTTGACTTGATGGACTTGGTGAATGATGTAAAT
The DNA here is from genome assembly GCA_034641835.2 of Pinus albicaulis. NCBI lineage: Eukaryota > Viridiplantae > Streptophyta > Pinopsida > Pinales > Pinaceae > Pinus > Pinus albicaulis. The sequence goes on along the minus strand of CM076579.1, from coordinate 1,152,669,087 downwards.
CTGATGTGATATGATGTTTGTTGACAATATGATGCTGAGTGTTGTCCTTGAAAGGCAAACCACTTGATGAAGTTGTTCTTGAGAGAATATGTTCTTGATGAAGACAATATGATGTATCTACAGTGTGTATAGAAGGCAATGAAGAAAGGAATTCAGAATGTGCTCAAAGTATGATGAAAAGAGTATGTCTCTATGTATACGCGGATCTGTCTAAGGGAAGTCGCGTACGCACGCATAAAATAACGTTCCAAGTCGCGTATGGGAAAAAGCGCTCAAAAAGTGCAAAACCAAGGGTAACCACCATGGTATTGACCCATTGTATTGGGTAATGATCCGCCTAATTGACCCCGTCCAGGTAGTTTTTGGGCTCATGGTATTGTTTTGGCCCATGGTATTGAAAAAGGGGCTCATGGTATTGAAAAAGGATAAACCTATATAAGGAGAAGAAATTCATTGTGCAAATCATGAGTGTGGTGCAAGATGTCTGAGCTTGAATGAATACTTCTCTCTGAAGTAGATCTGAATGGAAAGGGTTACACTTGAATGATAAATCTGAATGTATGATGCACCAATGATGAAGAAGGGGATCTAGATATGAAATGTACTTGTATCTACTAGATCTGCTTATGGAAGGATTAGATCTGAATTGAGGCGAACATCTGTCTGAAGTAAAAGGGTAAATCTGAACAGAATTGCAGATCTGAAGAAGTAGGCTGCTTTATAATGATTGAAGATCTATACGCTACTTAGACGCAGAGGAAGCGCGTATATACGCGGCTTCGCTGAAGAAAAAGCGCGTATGCGCAATGCAATTGGCTCTGTAATTTGTACAGAGGTATACACGAGTTTATGTGGACGGAAGCGCGTATATACGCGACATCAGTGAAAGGAAAGCGCGTATGCAAAACTAGGGTTTGCTGAAGTCTGTGGTAAGAAATGTCTGATCTAATCTGCTGTGTTACTGCTATCTGTATTCTACTGTTCTGAGTTTCCTGTATCAGTTTGGTTAAATGGTTGAGCTTGAAAGGATGAAAAGGGTCTAGTCTGAAAATATGGTGAAACGTGGCCTGCAA